>CM034153.1:219062349-219662349 GCA_019776745.2 Taxus chinensis
TTCATGTCATGAAGGGAAAATAAATACAAAGGATTCTAACACATATTCTAAGTATGTTTACTAGAGACAATATATGTCAAAGAAGGTCCGCAAAGAAGAAAAAAGACTAATTGACACAACGGTATAAAAAACATGCAAAAAGGGATGCAAGGAGTTCACAGTAAAGTGGAAGGGAAAATATATTGAATATGTGACCTTCATAAGCTATGTATAAGTTTCAAAGAGTGCAATTCTATAAGAAGAGAACCCATGAGTTGGAGCTCATGTTCTCAAAATTACCCAAGGTGTATGATGTAGCAGTATCTCGGTTCACATACGATATTATATCAACCATAAATAATTGGAGTATATTTTTTGGTTTACATTATATTATTTTTAAATAATAACTAATTTTGTGAAGGTATAACTAGTGTTGACAAGGTATAAGTGATGCTACGAAGGTATAATTAATGCTACAAAGGTATAATCAATTTCATGAAGGTATGAGTAATTTTGTGAAGGTCTAATTGATTTCGTAAAGGTATTTCAATGTTTCCAATGTATAACCAATGTTATGAAGGTATAAACAATACTAAAAAGGTATACCAATGCTAAGTAATACCAAAGATGAATATTTGAGATCCCACGCAAAGTTTGGATCAAACTGACTTGTTTTATATGGGTACTTTGTATATGTAAATAAAAAATGGCATAGTAAAATATCCTATGTGTCTCTCTATAATGGGTGATCTAGACTAGGATAATGAGAGGGGCTATACTAAATATACAAACCTTAAGCATGTAAGTTTAATAATACCTCAAACTTAGAAGATAATAATACCCCTCTATAAGAGATGTAGGGTTCCAAATCCTAGATCTAGGATAGGGAAACAACGTCTAACTAGGACCCAATGGTGAGTTAATGATAATAAAATTCTAATCAGGTTGTATGGTGTAGATGGTAATATGGTGTTCCAATAGGGAGCCACCAATCTGAATCTAATTTCAGAATTATGCACAAAAATGACACTAACAAAAATAATTTAGTAACAATTCATAAATTGTATTTAACAAAATAGATTCCAAAATGATGAAAATTGATCAAAAATTATACAACCATACTAATCAAACCGATTCCCATATAATAAAAACTATCTAACACAATAATTATATTTGTAATGAACCTACATTTGGGCACAAGGCTTTACTTGGAAGAAAATTCCAAGTCTAATGTACTCTACTTTGAGCATTAGCTTATATTGACACTCTACTCTATGAGCTAACCCCCTTCAAAACTAAATTCCTATGTCAATTAGAATTTTTAAAATATAGCCATCCAATGCCATAAACATGAATCATAAAACTAATATGAAATTATGGTCCAAAGGAGCCAATATAGACTAAAGGACCTAATTCATACTTAGTTGACATTATTGAAATTTACACCTTAAATTAGTCTCTTCTAACCATTTGTGGATTTCAAATAACTTTCTAGTATTATGAAATCTCTAATAGTAATTCACGGATTTAAATTAAAACTACTAGTATTACATGGATTCCTTTAGGATTTCATAACTCCTTTAGTGTTCAATGACATCCTCCCTCTTGTTGAAGCTTTTAATAATGAATCTCATAGCTTGTGTGGATTGCATAAATATTCCATAGAATTATGTGGATTACACAACAAACCTTAAATTGTGTAGTATATTGCAAACTGTGTTGACATTATATAATAATCGTGTGTACTCCAAATAGTGTAATAGATTACTCCATGACCTACCAAAAACATAATCCTTCACATCACAGTCCTCCAATAATACAAATGCAAACAATAACTCAAATTTTTTAGTTCTTTTGGTTGATAAATTATTTCATATGAATACAAATGATTTTGTATTATACACTCTAGGTAGGAATAAATGTGAGCATGGTTTTCACATTCACAATAAAAATGGTAAAACCACCATTTTTTTCCTAATAGTAAAGACTCGGTGTGCATGTGCACCAACGATAACTACACATCTTCCAATTTTGAGAATAAATTGGGAAAATGAACATTATCCTCCACCAAACAATCTGATTTATATTTTAATTAGGTGAAATCCTCTTACCCATGAGGGTTATATATTTCTTATGTTGTAGTTGCACACTAATTCTATTCTCAACCTCCCCCCTTTACTTTTGAGTCATGACTCTACACACCAATTATAGACATTAAAATATTCCTTAGTACTCCTTTTCGTATTCTAAACCTTCCTATACTATCGGGTTCTACTCTTCAGTTTGTGTACCATCACCCACCCATTTTATATATATCCTTTCACATGCTCTATTATCATATTGTAGTATTGTATGTGTTCCATATTTTCTAGCCTTGTGTAACATGTGAATTTGTTGTGTTTCTTTACTTTCCTACTTTAGAGGTTTCAAAATATAATTCCACCCTTCCTAACACACTCTCATAGTATTTTATCTACTATCCTACATATCTATTTAAATTTTCCAAGGTATTCCTAAACAATAGATGACATGCATCCATTAGTAAAATATTACACAAAGCTTTGTATGTGAACCTTCTAATTTTCATCTCCAATTTGTATTGATCCTTCACAATTCCTTCTTGTAATTTCATCATCTATGTCACTTTGTAAGTAAATATATGTGGCTTGCATTCTAATCCTAATTTTTTTACTCTTCTTATATACCATATTATATGTGCTTCACTATCAATCACCACTGTAAACATTTACCTAGTCTTACATCTTGTACAAAAAATATTTCACCTCCCATACTATAACTCATCTTTGTCTCCCACAACGTTCAATACCTTACTTTATACCATTAATACCCCTTACCTCTAATTATTATCCTTTTTCACCACTATATTTTTCTACATGGTTTCTACACTCACACTCTTCCTCTTTCCATCATCGTTGTACATAAACTCAAGATCTTGGTGCCCCACTTCATCGCATTGGAAACATGTGACAATATATCTTACACCTTGGCCTCTACCTCTTTTGGATAGAATCCTTCTTATATTTTTTGTTATTACACACTTCCCTATGCACTATTTATACACTCCCCACCTTGACACTCTTATGTCACTAACTCCTTTCCTCTATTGAGCTTCACCTTATTCCTTTACACACTCTTCCTATATTCCAACTTCACTTCTACTCTCAAGGAATATTACTATTCCTCTATAATCTACATCTTGATTAAGCTATTATGATTTTGAAATTCCCAATGAAGTCCATTGAGGTATCATACAACCTATTATCAGTCCATTTCATTATGACCAACTCAATTTGTGACCTTGTAATATTCCTCCAAGTACTCTTTTACCCTTAACTCATTATATTGCAAGTTCTAAAAATTCTTTAGAAAATCTAACTCATAATCTCTAAGAAAACAAATACCTTTTAGATTTACAACCGTGCAATCCCATCTGTTGATCTTGTCATTTCCCTCTCTATTATGATCCAGTTAAACTTACTTCAACCATACTTCCACATGACCCTTCAACTTGGTCTATGCTATTCTTAAATTTGCACTCTTCTACAACCTCAAAAATATTAGATAATTCTTCCATTTTTGACCCAATCAATAATTTCATCCAAATTTAGTGTCCTTATAAAAAACCTATATTCCCTCTCCTATACCAATCCTTGACACAACCTTCAACAACCTACCTTTCATGTCATATGTGTTTCCTTGTGTTGGACCTTCCTCAACCACGCCACCCAAAAGTACTTATATGTTATAACCTCTTCTTTTACATCAATCACATCATGCTTCAGGATGAAACCTCTTATATGGTCTTCTTCTAATACCATTAATATTATATGCATTATAATAAACATTTAAATAATCTCTTTAAGCCTTCCATCTATATTTTTCACCACCACACTCCCTTGTCCTACTATTCTAGGTGACATCTTGTTTTACAGAGTTTATATCTATTGTCACACACCTTTATGAACATATGTATAATTTCCAATAGATATTTATTTCTACCCACCTTGTAATATGGATAATCCTAAATTTCACTTCCCAAAGATGTACCTTTCTTTGATATCAAGTGACACATACAATAATCTTGCTACACCCTTAATCCTAAGTCATATATCCATATATGTATGGAAGAATTATGGCTAGCATAATCTTTTATCATTTCATATCCAATTTACTTATCCTTTCAAATTCTTAGTAGGTTGGCCTTGGTGTTTATCATAACATAGTAGGGTATATATAGGAGTTCGTAACTAGTATATGATCATCATATTGAACACTTGAGTCTTATTTTATGGTTTGGAGGTTTCTCCTTCAAAGTGGATAAGTCGTTCTACTTGCATATTATGATCATTTATCTATGTTTTAGTTTTCTTTGGTGTTATATTGTTGTTTATATTTAAATATATCTAAGTATTTTCATTATAAGTGGTACTAAAGCTTTAATTCTAGTCAAAATCAAGTCAAAACCCTAATTTGTCTGATTCAAATATATATTCTATTCTATTTAAAATTTCTAAACAAAATTTTTAATAAAATTGAGACATAACTCAAGTAATATTCTACCAAACTTTCAATAATTTTTTAATTTTTTATAAAATTTATCACTATGTTATTATTTTTCATAAATTTTCTTTATAGGTTGTAATTTTAGGAAATTTCCAAACTTTTAAAATTTTCAAAAATATTTCCAATATATCTATATCTAGCGTTTGTTCCCTGTGGTTTTTTCTACTCTATAGAAATCCTTCTGCGAAATAAAACCCTAATCCCATACCCTAATCCAAAAACATGAATCCAAAAAAACCATAACATGACTCCAAACAAGAGGAAAAGGTAAGGGCAACACCACTCCTGAGAATAATAATTTAGCATATGGATTCATAAGGAGAACATTGAATCCTCAAAATGTGGTTTTCCAAAATGGGTCATATAATGAGTATTCTTGAGTATGATGTGAAAAATACACAAGTATGTACGGTGATAAAAGAATCCATAGATAATGGATTGAACAAAATGAAATTAGAACTCATGTTAGTCATTTATAGTTTGAAACCATAGTCATAACTTACAAAATTCCAAACAAGTTATTCAAAGCCTCATACTAACCAATTTTTAACTCAACATAACCACATAACTCTTTAAGGGGTAGAAACATGATACCAAATGTATATATGATAAAATATTATATAAAGACCTAGTCACATGGGTAAACCAAATGGAGATATTTTCAGATATATCGAGTTCTAGGTGGATAGAAATTGGTATTGACATCCTTATATCTAGAACCATTGGTATATATGTATGTGAAAGTAAAATAAAATTAAGGTTCTTCATGTTACTTGGTCATTGTTCATATATGAGATCCAACTACAATACAATAACAGTGTCACAAAATCTATTTTAGCTAGATAGAAAAGTTGTGAGAAATGGGGACAACCAAGGATTATATTTAATAGTTCCACAATCTATTCTATGTATGAATACCATCTAAGAGGATCATATAAATGATCTTTTCCTAGGTGGCATCATGTATAACATCCAAATTTATGTTAACCTACTTAATCCATGTTTGATATCAAAATTCATGAGATTTTCTTGTTGATTATAGGAATGAAATATGGTCAAACAAAGTGCTACGCCCTTAACCTATTGCTTGTATTAGGATATGAGTATCTGATTTGTGGCTTACCATATCATTTTACTATATCATTTATAATTTCTCATGTTTGGTAGGTTGGTCTTGGTGATGGACATAACATATGAATAGTATATATAGGGGATTCTAGGTAGTAGTTCATCATCATTCGAGCATTTGAGTCTTATTGTATGGTTTGGAGGTTACCCCCTCGAAGTGGAGAATCTATTTTAATTACATATTGAGATCATTTATCTAAAATATTGTGTTCTTTGGTTTTATATTTATGGTCATAATCTGAATTATACAAGTAATTTCATTACAAGTGGTGTCAGAGTTGCGATCCAGGCCAAAATTAGGGAAAAACCTCTAATGTTTTGTTTCTGATATATATTGTGAACTAGAGAGAATTTGTTAGATATTTTTTACCAGAGTTGAAAATAATTCCGAGTAAGATTCCCTAAAAATTTCAGACTTTTTAAATTTATTTTGCAAAATTTATTGCAAATTTAGGCTTTTTCATAAAATCGCTCCCTAGGCTGAAATTTGTGGAATTTTTCCAAGTTCTTTTTATTTTCAGAAATCCCTCAAAACAATATTGGTAGTATCTTCTTTGTGTTTTTTCATATTCAGACGAATTTTTATCGAAACCCTAAACCTTAGGGTTTGACATCATGGAGGGGCCTTCCACAAGAGCCAAAAATAATTCGGTCAATCCATGTAAAACCCCAGATAAAGATGGGGTAGTGATAGAAGAGTTGGAGTCAGAAGGGGTAAATACATATTCTTCAGCTCTAAGGTTTACCTCAATTGATCATGAGGTGAACCAACTCAAGTATGAACTACAAAATTTACAATCTGAGATGACATGTACAGGAGACATAGACCAAATCAATCAGTGGTTAGATGATATCATGCAACATATAAAGGGTAAACAGTATGTCCCAGATCAGTCCCAACTCAACCAAGGAGGATCTTCAGTTTAGAATAATGGGAAAAATAACCATTTTGGATAACTTTTCCAGCCCAATCAGAATCCAATTTATTTGCAACCACGAAACATGATATCGAAAGTGGAGATGCAAAAATTTTATGGGAAGGATCCACTGAATTGGATAAATCAAATGGAGAACTTCTTTGAGTTATATTAAACTCCATCAAGACAAAAGGTGGCCTTGGCATCCCTATATCTTGAACCAGACCAATTCGTTTGGTATTGATGGTTATGTGTTCAAAGTCAGAAGAGTGGTCTCGATGTCACTTGGACAATTTTTACTAAGGAGTTGAAATTGCACTATAGTTCTAGTGTTTTAGATAAATACTTTAGTTAATTGGAAAATTTAAGACAAACAAGATAGTCAAAGATTATGTGCATCAATTCCATAACCTATCCTTAAGGGTGGAGAATATTACAAAAGAGAACTTGAATGACCTATTTCTTGGGGGTATTAAGGACCACATTGAGCATGAGGTACATATATTTAATCCACTCAAGCTTTCTGATTTTATTATCATGGCACGAAGAGCAGAGGAAAAAAAAATCTTTACAGTAGGAGGTAGCCTTTCACTAACACCAGAGACCATAGTACCCCTTCCCCATCATTCACTCAGCCAATTAGACTGACTACTCAACAAATGGAAGAAAAAGAGCAAAATGATTATGTTTTAAATGTGACAAAAAATATGAACTGGGACACAAATGTACTGAGAAGAAGTTGTTCTATATTGAAGGAGGAAATAAGGATGAAGAGGAAGCTGAAATTATAGGACAAGATGAGGAACCAGTAGAAGATGAAGTAGAGTATCACTAATCTACAATTTCTTGTCATGCATTTTCATGTATTAGTACTCCTCAAACACTCAAGGTTATTGGGTATCTCAAAAAATAGAAGGTGGCGGTGTTGATTGACTCAGGGAGTACTCATAACTTCATAAATAGTAAGTTAGTTGCCTGCCTTAATTGTTTTATTTACCCAGCTCCATAAATGCAATTTATGATTGCGGATGGTAGGACATTCAAGTACACAGGAAAGTGCCATAGTATCAAGCTTTCCATGGGAGACTACATGTTAGACTCACCTATGTTTATTATTTCTATGGGAGGGGCGGATATTGTTTTAGGTGTCTAATGGCTCACAACCTTGGGTACTATCGAAATGAATTTCCAAGAATTGTTCATGAAATTTCATTCAGAAGGAAGGACAATACAATTGAAAGGGATGGTAGCTAAGTCTCCACAGATTATTGGCTCTCATCAGATGCAGAAGGTTCTCAGAAAAGGAGTAGATGGATTTGTAGCAAATTTATTTTCCATAGAGGTACAAAATATAGAGTCTTCAATGCTACCCGGTCTTCAAAAGATTTTTGATGCTCACTTATTTGTTTTTTATGTAATTCCAAAGTGAATACCACCAATTAGGGATCATGATCATGTCATTTGGTTAATTTCAGGGAGCCAACCACCTAACATCAAACCATATAGATACCCATATTCGTAGAAAAGTGAGATTGAGAAAATGGTGTAGGAAATGTTGAAGGCAGGTATCATCAGGCATAGCTAAAGTGCATATTATTCACCAGTGGTCATGGTATGTAACAAGGATGAAAAATGGAGGATGTGTATAGATTACCGAGAACTCAACAATTACACCATCAAAGATAAGTTTCCTATTCTAGTAATTGATGATTTACTGGATGAATTACATGGTGCTATTTATTTCACAAAATTAGATCTTCGTTCGGGGTACCATCAAATTAGAATAAGAGAGGAAGATGTTCATAAAATGTCTTTCAGGACTCATGAGGGCCATTATGAGTTTTTGGCAATGCCTTTTGGTCTTACAAATGCTCCCTCAACATTTGAAAGCTTGATGAATACTATTTTTAGGCCATTTTAAAGGAAATTTGTATTAGTTTTCTTTGATGACATGTTTATTTATAGTAAGACATGGGGAGAACACTTACAACATGTAAATAAAGTGTTGGAAGTTTTGGAGAAACATAAGCTCTATGAAAATCCATCCAAATGTTCATTTGGTGTACACGAGGTAGAGTACTTGGGTCACATTATATCCCATGAAGGTGTCAAAGTTGATCCTCAGAAGATCAAAACTTTGGTGGAATGGCCAAGGCCCAAAAATCTCAAAAATCTCCTAGGGTTCCTAGGACTAACAGGGTACTACAGAGGATTTGAGAGGGGATATGGTCGAATCGTGGATCCATTCACTACATTGCTAAATAAGGATGCCTTCCATTAGACAGACGCAACCACTAAATCCTTAGAACAGTTGAAGGAAGCCATGTGCACCACCCCAGTTTTGGCTACTCCCAACTTCTCAAAAACCTTAATTGTTGAATGTGATGCTTCAAGATCAGGATTGGGAGCAGTTCTAATGCATGAAGGAAGACCAATTACATTTGAGAGTCACCAATTCAAAGAAAAAGATCTGCTCAACCCTGTCTATGAGAAAGAAATGATGGCTATTCTTCGTGTATTCAAGCAATAAATGCCCTATCTAATGGGTAGACACTTCAAGGTAAAAATTTATCATGATAGTCTCAAATACATTTTAGAGCAAAGGTTATCATTTGAGGGGAAAAAAATGGGTAGCAAAAATTTTGGGTTATGATTTTGAAATCATATACAAAAAGGGTAAAGAAAATGTAGTAGTCAATGCGCTATCTAGAAGGGATACATCCGTAGATGCCTTACTATCTGCAATGTCCATATTGAAGGTCGGTTAGGTGGATGAAGCAAGATTAGAATGGGAGTAGGACAAGGATACACAATCTCTAATATAGAATATCAAGCAAGGCTCTATAATATCTAACAAATTTAAGTGGAAAGGTAATGCCCTATGGTACAAGGACAAGTTATTCTTATGTAAATATTCTAAATTGAAGCATAAGGTTCTTGCAAAGCTACATGCATCACCTGTTGGAGGACACTCTGGGTTTTTTAAGACATATCATAGAATAAAAAGATGATTATTTTGGGAAGGACTTAAGGAGGATGTACAAAAGTTGTATCGAAGTATTTGGTGTACCAACAAAACAAAGGTGAAACCATTAAGACACCAAGTCTATTGCAACCATTACCAATTCCTAACTGGATATGGGAGGAAGTCTCCATGGATTTCATCATAGGATTGCCTTGTTCAGAGGGTAAGAATGTTATTTTGGTGATTGTGGATAGGCTCACAAAATATGCCCTTTTTTTTGCCCTGTCACATCCATTTGTAGCCAATACAGTTGCATCTATTTTTTTGGAGATAGTTCAAAGGCTACATGGAACCCCAAAGATAATTGTAAGTGATCGTGATCCTATTTTCACAAGTAATTTTCAGAAAGAATTAGTTGCATGTTTGGGTACTCATCTAGCTCAAAATTCATCTTATCATCCTCAAACTGATGGGAAAATAGAAGTGGTCAACAAATTATTAGAGGGGTATCTATGTTCTTTTGTATTAGATAAGCAGGAATGTTGGGTTAAATGGCTACCACTTACAGAATGGTGGTATAACACATCTTTTCATACATCTTCTCAAATGACCCCATTTTTAGCATTATATGGTTATCATCCACCATCTAATAAAAAAACTTCTTCTTTGAGGGTGCAAACTAATGTCAGAGATGTTGAGGAACACATTCAACATCAACAATAGGTTTTGGTAGTTTGAAGGAGAATTTGGCATTGGCACAAAATAGAATGAAACAACAAGCAAATAAACACTATAGAGAAAGACATTTTGAAATTGGTGACTAGGTTTTTGTATGTCTACAACCTTACAAGTAAATGTCCCTGAAGCAACAGAAAAAGGACAACAAACTTCATCCTAAAAATTATGGTCCTTATCAGGTTCTACAGAAAATTAGAAGAGTTCCTTATAAACTAGAGTTTCCTCAATCTTCACGCGTACACCAAATATTCCATGTTTCCTTCCTGAAGAAGGTTATTGGATAGAAATTTGCAGGCCAGATGGAGCTACTAGAACTTGATGAGGAAGGAAGAATCATTTTGGAGCCAGAGAAGATTCTGCAAACACGTACTAAGAGGTTGAGAATCAGATACATTAAGGAATATCTGATCAAGTGGAAGAATCTGAGCATAGAAAATGCAACATGGGAGGATGAAGGTTTTCTGCAGCAACATCCAGGATTATTCAATGTTGAGGACAACATTGGTTTGAAGGGGAAGGGAATGCTACGCCCTTAACCTATTACTTGTATTAGGATATGAGTAGCTGACTTTTGGCTTACCATATCATTTTACTATATCATTTATACTTTCTCATGTTTAGCAGGTTGGCCTTGGTGATGGTCATCACATATGAATAATATATATATATATATATATATATATATGGGATTGTAGGTAGTAGTTCATCATCATTCGAGCATTTGAGTCTTATTGTATGGTTTGGAGGTTTTCCCCTCAAAGTGGCGAAGCTATTTTAATTGCATATTGAGATCATTTATCTGAAATATTGTGTTCTTTGGTGTTCTATTTATGCTCATAATCTGAATTATATAAGTAATTTCATTACACAAAGGGCTCTCACTACTTTTAAGGAATGTATGATTCCAACAAAATCATTTCCCCAAACTACTTGATTGAATCCTCAATAAATTAAAGAGAGGTGAGAAAAGGGTCTATGTTACAGTTGTGATATAAAATTGAGCAAGGAACACAAATTTGATGAGAAGAAATTATTTACAATTGAAGGGACCAATAAAGAAGAAGTTGAGGATGAAGCAACCAAAGAAGAGGAAGAGATGACGGGAATTGAGGTTATATAATATTAGTCAACTATATGATGAATTGAATATCTAAAATTAGCACCTCAAATACCCTTAAGGTCATACGATTCATGAAGAAATAAAGGGTGACAATAAAAATTGACTCTGGTAATACTCACAATTTCATTATACCTAAATTTCTTTGTTTACCCAACTCTAGGATTTCAGGTCATAGTTTAAAATTGAGGTAAAGTTAGTTGTTCAAGAAAGTTCCATAAGATTAATCTATCTATGGGAGATTACATGATGAAAGGACCCATGTATGAAATTTAAATGGGGGGAACAAACATTTCATTAGGTTTACAATTTCTTACTACCTTTGTAACTGTGGAGATGAGCTTCGATGATTTTTTCATGCGGTTCCATTCTAAAGGGATGAATTTTGAGCTATGTAGGATGAAGGGAAAATATACATGGTTGGTAAGTTCTCATCAAATGTAGAAGTTTATTAAGAAGGGTATGGATGAGTTTATGGCACAAAAATTTTCACTAGAAGAAAAACGATCAAAAGGTCCTTTACCATCAAATCTATAAACAATTATCAATGAAAACTCAATTATTTTTGGGGATATGCTAAAAATTTTACCTCCAAAAATAGATCATGACATTAATATTTATATAGTTCTAGGAATCCAACCTCCTAATATTTAACCTTATCATTACCTTTATCTACAGAAGAGTGAGATTGAAAATATGGTACAAGTGATGTTGGAAGCATGTATTATTTTCCATAGTTAGAGTACTTACTCTTCTTTAGTGGTGATGGTACAAAAAGGATGAGGGTTGGTACATGTGTCTAGAATATAGGGAGCTCAATGTTGGTCTAACCATGTTCACTCTAGGCACTCATTTAAGTCCTTTACAAACTAGCTATTATGTGTTTACACCTAATAAGCTTCAATAGGGAGATTCGGTTACTTATTGTTTGAATAAATATATTCTAAGTGAGATAGTTTCAAATCATGTACACATTTTTAGATATTTTTGAGATATTCTCTCTGCTCTATGAATTGTGTATTACTATTGTTTTTCTTATTTATTTTGTTTTTCCAAGATGTGGAACATTTTTTTCCTCATTTTCAATTGTCTGAGTTTTGTGGTTGTATTGTTGGGTGAATGCTAGATATTCCTGGTTTCTCTTTCATGGTATCATAGCTACCTGATGTTGTATATTAGGCAAGGTTCTTTTAAGCTTTCAGGAATATGTATTTTAGGAAATTTTTCATTGTATTTTTGGGTACTTATTATGCTATATCTTTTGTTCTCTAATACACATTGGTGGATATTCATTGTTTTCGATCTCTGTGTGGACACATTGTATCGGAAGCTATGTATAAAGGAATCAAAGTTGGGAATTTTTTATGGGAGGTGTCTAAATCATGGTACTGGACATATTTTTGTGCATCCACTTTGAAGGATGAATGTGGTTTTCTTCCTGGAACATTTCATTGGATGTTGATGAATGGTGGGTGTGTTGGCTTACTAGCTTGGGTGTTATTATTTTTGGGCATGTATACTCATAATTCCCACTCTTATTTTTTCCTTTGAATGGATATAAATATTATGATGTTTCATTTGAATAAGATTGTATTTGTGAACTGTGCTTTGGTATTTCCTCCTCATTTGTTGTGTTACTTGGTGAACACTGTGATTTTTGCATTGTTACCTTGCCCATAGAACTTGGAGCCTTGTGTTATTTTTTATGAATATAATTCCACTCACTAAGTGAAGGTTTTTTTCACTTGGGTGCTATATTTATTGCATTTATACTTGGGGATCCATTTATTGAACATTACTTTGTGTTAATTCTTGACATAAGTCTTTCAAATGTTGCATTGAATACTTAGGGTGTGAGCAGATTTGGAGGTTTTTGGAATGAGTGCCACTTAATTTTATTACATTTTTTGAAGAATTTGGAATTCTATGCATCATTTCTCTAATTTTGTGAAAAATAAAGGCTTTATTTTCTAATCATAAAATTCAAATTTCCTTCACCTCATTCAAATCACCGAGCCAACTATTTGGTTCACTTTTTTTGCCTCCAAATCATGTCAACGGGGGGAAATTATTTTTCCAAAACATTATGTATAGTTCTTATTCCTCTTCTCTCATGGATCAAGTGCTACTTGAGCCTCTAAATTATTCAAATTACAACTCATGGAAACCAAAAATGTAAAAACTCCTCCAATCCTAGGGTTTATGGCATGTGTTTTAAGAGTCTATTCTAGTATTCACCACTTAGAAGGATGAGTATTTGTATGCATGAAAACATGATGAGGTAATTGGGTTGATAGCATTTAATGTGGAAAACAATCTCTAGTTTCATATCGCAGATGTCAAAATAACACAAGAGGTATGGGAGAAATTTGAAACCTTCTTTGGAAAAATTAATGAGTTTAGGAGTTAACTTCCTTGTCTCCATCAGATTTCCCTTCTATCAAAGAATTTTTGAATAAATTTTAAGATATTAGAATTTAATTAAATGCATGTGGTAAAGATTAAAGAATGAGGAATGCATTTTTATGATTTTATCAAATATGAAGGGTCCTTCAATATTTTTTTCATCTACTTTCTTTTCAACTATGGATGCTTTAGGTGATCAATTTAAGATGCCTGCATTCAAGATTTTCTATGATTGTTTGACATGTGATTATACCAAATTGATGTCCCTTTATGCCCTTCATAAATCAAATCAATATTTAGTGGCAAACTCTCCTAAGAGAAAATGCAAAGAAAAACCAAAACAAGGTCCTTAAAACAAGTCTTTTTCTCCCACTTCTAAGACTCCTAAGCCTTCTAGTCCTAGAAAATCCAAAAAATCCTTCAAGAAGAAAGTGTACAATCCTTGTCTGTATTTCAGTAAAAAAAATAACCCTTAGTACATATGTTTTATGAGAATAGAAGCACTGCAAAAAGCATTGAAAAGAATTATTTATATCCCATCTCCTACCACTTATTCAAATACTATTAAAGGGAAATATTTTTTGGCTTGGGATTCTTCTCCTTTGAAAGATAATTTTTTAATTTTGGTGCTTCTCACCATCAAACACATTCAAGAAATTTGTTGAGTTTAGTTTTTTACTATAGGTATTCTAATATTTTGATGGTAAAATCCTCCTCAACTGAAGTTGTGAGGTCTAACATTGTCGAAATTCTATATGGATGAATTAATAATCTACTTTATGTTCTTTGCATTTCTAAAAATTTGTTATATATATACATATAATATGTAACTCTAGTGGTGGTGAAATTGTTGAATTTTCCCCACATAGTGTTGTAATTAGGGAATTGAATTATCCTAATGAGATTGTAGATACATGTGTCATGCACATAAATTCACATTTGTATCTTTTTGATAAGTTTGACACTAGAGAAATATCTTATGTGGTTGCTTACTCTGATTCAGAGAGAAAATTGTGGCACGAGAGGTTAGACACCTCAATTATAAGTATATGAGACCAATCTGAAGACAATAACCTCCTACCTTTATTGTGAAGTCTCTTGACAAAAGTAAAGAGATGAGCTAGATTTATAACTGATATGTTTTAAGCAGTAGTCAAGCCAGGGCATGCATGGAGAGTTATTTCAAGACCTTTGATTACTCTAATTATTCTAACTACAGTACCATATAATTACAAAACATCCTTATTGATTGGAGTGTATTCTATCCCCAAAGTGTCTACTATCTTTTTAGTCATCACAAAGGTGTTGGCCCCTAAATCTATTATACAATTATGCACAAGATGCTTTCTGATAATAAAAGAGATATAAAAGGGTGGAGGTTTCTTTATTTCACTTACTTGTTCCTCCTTGGGTTAACATAATCTAATTGAAGATCTTGACCTTTGTTTTACTATCCCATATGATGGAATGAGTTGTTTCAAAGCTTCTTTTAGGAGATCCAATTAATATGGAACGGACAAAGAATCCCACATTAACACATTCAAATTAGTTCTCTTCATTTTCTTTATAATTTTCATAGGAAGGCATGTCGCCTTATGCATCATTGGTGTCACTATTTCTTTCTTTGACTACTCTAATATTGGGAAATATTCTAATTGTTGAGGAATGGCCTCCTATATGAGGCTACATCTATTAGAAAAATCAAGTAACCTATCCTTATTCAAATTTGTCCCAATTTCATTCTCTTTGGGAAGAGGTTCATCCTGCTTAGAAGAAGATGAATGTTGAGTATCGAATATCCTCTTCTTAGACCTTATATTATCATCAACGTGAATTTTAGGTAAGTTGGAACTTCCCAAAATTCTATTAACTGAAAAAAAAAAATCATCAAACCTAAAATAACACGATATCAACTTCAGGGATGGTCTCTTGAGTTTCTTCAACATTAGTATTTAGAACCTCCATCATTAATTCGTGTTGATTGAAGGAACCTTGCACCATAAGAGCCTAACCTTTCAACCCATTTTCATAATAATTTTTACTATGGGTTTGATTACATGGAAAACACCATTCAATTCCTTGATCCATATTGCTTAAAACTAGAACAATCACTTTGCTCAAGCTATGAGGAAGTGCATGTTGTGGAGGAGGTAATTCTTAAAGGGGAAAGCTATAATTTACACCTTGAAACCTAATATGGTGGTAATTTTTTCCATACCTCTAATTTAGAAATTAATTTCGTTGTTGATACCCATGATTCTAATTTTTGTAGGGCCTAGGAGCTTGGATTTGTTACTTCTCAAGGGAAACTATCTCGTTTGACATATTTTTGATCAATACTTTTAGATCATCTATCTCATTGGAATAATTAGATGTAGGAGTAGATAGACTAGCCTTAACCTCAAGGATTAGGGAAAGAGAAGGTAAATTTTCTTGGGGAAGCTCTCAGAAAAGAGGATTTGGGGGTCTAGGGGATATCTTTCTAGCCTGAACTCAATAATTCTCATCTTGAATATATATCTCACAAGTAGCAGGTAAATCCATAGTTCTCATTGATTGAATCATTAGTGTAATATCATAATTAAGAGCTCTCAAAAAATACCAAAATACACCTTGAGGAGATGGCTTTAGGAGGGGTGGAATTCTTTCCCATGTCCTTTGAAACCAGAAGTTAAAGTCCATCATCAACTCATAAAGGGCCCTTTTTACAATCATTAGTGACTCCAACAACGATGTATTATATGCCTTTTCACTAAAATGCTTCCAAATATTATCCCCAAATACATCCCATTTGTGGATAGAAGAAGGTAACATACTCCTATACTATTGTAATGCTTTTCCTTTGAAATAGGAGGCCAAGAGCTTGATTGCCACATCATCTTAAGTAATAAGATGAACTAAACAAACATTAGCAACATATAATATGTGCTTTATAGGGTTAGTTAAATTTTCACCAGTAAATAATGGAATGGTCTTTAGGGTAGATACTAGTATGTCATGTTGGGAATTTAAATCCAATGGACTACCACCATTAAAGGTCACAAAAGGTTGATTTATTTGATGGGCCATGAAGGAAATGAGTCTTAGGTTCCTAAAAAGATAAGGGAAGGTCCTAAAAAAGGAGTATTTGAGTGATCCCTAGGTGGAAGGGATGGAATTCTTTGAACAAGTCTTACTCTTCTCCTTGGTGAATGTTATAGATATTCAAAAAGCACCCCTCTTGTTTTGTTTTTTCTTTTATGCACTCTTCTCATGAAAGCGAAACACATTACTCCTAAAAATGGTATATTTTAAGTTAGGAGTCACTAGATGTGTTGTTTGTTTCCTCCAAAGGAAAAATACCACTGAAACAAACACGAATTCTAGTGTATTAAATCAGAAATAAGCTATAAATGGCTCAAATTGTTCGACCAAGCATGCCAAAGAATGTTGTCACTTGAAGTTGCACCCTTTGCTAAAGTTAGGATCAACACCTCAATGAAACATGGAAAGGCCTTCAAAGTATCGAACAATGGATCCTTCAAGGTCATACTCCAGGTGAAAAGGCATGTTCCTTTCAGTCCAATGCACTGCAACTAATATAGCCATTTTTATACTCTACTAAAAACTAGTTCTAATCTAATATTTCCAAGGAACCAGGGCTCAAAAATATGAAATAATGAATAAAGGATAAGGTGATGTACCTAATTGGAAATTGATTCTCTCCTTAAGATGAGGAAGGAAACAGAAAATGAAAATCCAAGAGGATAGAAACAAGACACATTCAACCCTACAAATTTACCAAACAATGATTCTCTGTGTAAGTGACACAAAGGATGGGATTCATGCAAATATAACTCACACACAAAATGCCATAAAATAATAGAAAGGAAAGAATACAATAACATAAATTAAAGGGTATAAGGAGAGCCACAATAACTAGATATGATTGATTAGATTATACACACTTTATTACAATAATGAAGAAGGCACTGAGTGCATTACAGGAAATCAACACAAAAGTCTAAAACTCAAAAAACTTGGCCACACAAAATGGAAACATAACCTTACATTCAAAAGAGGATGTTTTTAATAAAAATGAGTCACATATATAGAAGAAATAAGGGAGAGAGGAAATCTGAAATCAATAATATGATCCACTTCTACAACCACAAATGACCACTTAGCATTAACGTGTGTAGATTCAGCATAGGCAAAAAATACTATTAGAAACCCAATACCTGAAAATTCCCATGAATTTTAATACATTATTGTCCCAATAGAACACATTTTTGTGACTTAAAACGTATTTTAACATCTATTAATCTTCAAGACCTTTCTAATAATATAAATTTTATCTTATTTTGTGACCTAGATCAAAAGGTATGAGCATTTAAAGATACACATGTCGTCTGCATAGTTGACACCCATAGGGCCATCAAATTTAACCTCCGGATCACCCATTCTGATGTGAAAACTCCCCATTGGATCTTTTTGTCTCCCTTTTTGTTCTAAAAAATATGAGGAAGCCATGAATTTTTAGGATCCATAAAAAAAGAGAAAGCTACAGGAAACTAGGATCTACAAAAAAAGAGGAAGCCGTGGGAAACTAGAACCCAAAAAAAATAAGGAAGCCGCAAATAATTAAAACCTATGGAAAAATAGGAGGCCTTGGATTCTTAAGATCCAAAGAAAATAAGGAATCTGTGGTAAGCTAGGACCCGTGGAAAAGAAGGAATCCGCAAGAAACTAGCACCCATATAAAAGAAGGAAGCCAGGGAAAATAGGACCCACGAAAAATAAGAAATACATAGATAACTAGGACCCACAGAAAATAAGGAAGCCACGGTAGATTAGGACCCATGGGAAAGAAGGAATCCATAAGATACTAGGACCTACAAAAAATAACAGGCCACAGATTTTTAGGATCCATGGAAAAGTAGGGGTCCATAGAAAAATAGGGATCCGTAAAAAATTAGGCATGTGTGGATTCCCTTCATTTTGAAATTAAGTTGTCCAAATAAACATAAGTGCATATTTGACAACAGATCTTCAGTTAATTATTGTTTGAATAAATATATTTCAAGTGAGTTTGTTTCAACTCATGTACACGTTCTTAGAGATTTTTGAGATATTCTCTCCACTCCTTGATTTGTAACATCCTCATTTTAGACAATGGAACAAGTCAATTTTTTTATTTTTTTTGATAAATGCACCCTGGTTCTAAATACATAATTTAGAACTCACAAATCAAATAACCATTCATTTAACAGATAACCATATGCAGCTGTAATGACTCGGAGTACCTCCGATCTATTCATTTCATGACTCGGTTATCTACCGATCTATTCATGAGTAATATGAGTTGGCATTATTATTTAACACTTCACTCTTGTGGTTCTCTTCCCTATTCTGGGATTCAGAATGCTTTTTCCAAGGAACCTAACTGAATAATTGTTACCATTATTCATCGGCATCTCATCCCTTAGACTAGGTGAATTAGGACAACGCAATCAGCAGCTTGCGATACTTTGGCCAAAGATTTGAAACATACTATTTATGTCTCGTATTCCTTAACGGCATACTCGTCAATCTGGAATACGCCCTTCACCCCATTCTTATGTTATATAGAATGTCTTACACTGACTACTGTCAGTCCTTCCTTTCACAACTGAATCACTCGGAGACAGATTAGCAAGGTGATAATGTTATATGGATGCCCACGAGGATTAGGGATACGGTGACATACTGGTTCAACCCAGCAGTTAAACCAGTGTGTCATGATACCCCGAATCTCCTAGGCAGCCTTATAACATGGCCACATTCCTAATTGGTCCCTGATTAACTCGTCGAGATCAAAGTGTAAATCTTAGCGATCAATGCAAAGGGTGTCGCCATAAGTCACCTGCATTGTTGTAACTTTGAGAAGATCCTAATCTTCTCGGAGGTACAACCCTGCAGTTGACTTGTGTCATCAACCTTTAAATCTGCCTCGAAAAGATCTACTTAATAATATGTGTTACGCACGTTGAGTTTTAAATTACTTTAAAGACTTTCCCCATAGGTTAGCCTTTCCCAATCCCTGGATTCTTCGTCTTAAGACAACCTTCCTCAATAAAACCCATTACATGGTAGAGGTATTAAGGTCAAGCTCTCATCAAGGAGTCATTAGAATACACATGATTCTAAAACAACAGAATTGGACATTATCTCATTACCTTCATATGAGATTGCCATCTGAACCCCATTAGATTTATTTCAGTTCTCTTAACTGAATTTACATCATACTTATTAGTATAAAGATATAATTGGTTAAGAATCCAATTTAATGTTATCCTGCCATACTAGGACTAGGGATTAGTAATTTACCTCAGCTTGATTAGTGTTCTGTTTAGGTTCGTTTTAACCCTATCTTTTTAAAAAGACAATGAGTTAAATTTCAATTGAGCTTTCGATAGAACAAATTAGAGCTACTAAACACTCATAAGAATTCAATCACATTTTCTTTAAGCTTTCATTGTCAATCACAAAAGCATCCAATTACACAAAGATAACATTGCCACTCTGGTATATAAACCGAAGAAGGTCAACTATCAGAATTAAGAATACAACACATAAGTATCAATACTTATTTTTATTCCTTCAGAACTATACAATTACATTTTAAGTAAGCAGCATACTTGATACAATGCTTAACGGAAAAGAAACATCTTTCCACATATAGTACATTTAGAAAATCAAGCTGTAATTCATTATAAATCAACTTAAACAATCTGATCATCCTGTCAGATCTGCATTGCTTTACCACTTACGGCAACCATATGCAAAAATAGTCAACATGAGTCAGTTCGATGAACTGAGCATGATAAGCACTAACTTTTAAAACAATTGCAATCCGTCAATTGTTTTCATTAAACACCCTGTTTAAATGATATAAAATCACCAACGAGTAAACATATTCAGACTATGCCTTGGTAATACAAAAATGATTACAAACGTGTAACTCTATCATTGTTACAGAATAGTCCTAAACATTTCTCAAATATTTCATCAAGTATTAAGAATCAAAGAACGAAAGTATCCAAACAATTATCTTTAATCCAAGATCAGCAACATTGGACAGATTGTTCCATTCATCCGAAAAGGAAATATCATAACAACTCTTGAGTACATCAATATGTTAAAACAGCTCCTACTAATACAGATATCAACATGTATTAAAGTAATAGAAGAGAAGGAAACCAATCATTCACACTTCCTTCCACACAAGTTCACTACTGTACCGTCTCCACATATGGAAAACATTCATCTGGTAAGTATATGAACAAGTCCGACAAGCCACAAGAAGAATAGCTATTTTATTAACAAAATAGAACACAGCAATAAATCAGTCGAGACGTCAACAGCACACTGTATTATTTAAACCTTTAATTAAGCAACTACAGTCGGTAGCCCCCATGCCAAACAATGATGTCTATCTACCAGGCAGACTCAGAGTGACCTTTCACAAGAAGCGACGGACAAGAAGATAACACAGCCGTTACCTGCTTTGGTACAGTCAACAACTCCAAATTCAAACATACACAAGAATGGATAACAATGCGAAGAAAACATATTACGTCTTCAATCCCAATAACAACCTACAGCCTGTTCAAGCCTTTCTTACTGTGTAAGGCTTTAGACCCAAGGTCAAATTCAGAGGATCTCCTTTGTTGTCATAGTCGACAAGAGGCTCGAAAACATTAAGCCATGACATTTACCCATAACTAAGCAAAGAGATCTTAAAACGAAAACCACACACCATGTACAGTCTCGCCAAACGGAAGTAAAATCAGGATGGAAGCATAACATGGGACAATGAAGCCACTTCTGAATGCAATCAGAACTGAAAGTATGTGTTTACAACCTTCTTTACAGAAGCCATAACTCATGGCGTCAAGATATTGAAGAAAGCCAACAGGGCCAAGAACATTACCCGTTCAAACTCGGGCTTATACATACAACAGTGACATGTATACCATTCGAGGATTTAAAACAAAGTCCATAAACAGTATTCACCGTTTAGCCTGTCCAAAGGCCGATATACAAAATATCCTTCCATACCCATGGTACCCAATGGTGTCAAAACAATAGTAAACCAACAGGCTTAAATTGAGTCAATAACACTGTTTAAATAATAAGTTCAACAGAGTTTAAACAACAGTAAACAAAATAAAAAAGAAGATAATGAATCCATCCGTGCCAACAATGGCAACATTTAAATTCAGGCATAAGCCAATTCTGAATACTAAATTTCCAAACAAGGTATCCAACGGAACCCTTAGCAATATTTTTCGCACAAGATGGCACAGGAAAGAAACGTAGAATTTCATCCAAATAGTATATACCACAATTTCTTGCAACACGAAGGTAAAATAACAGAGGTCATGTTACCAGTCACTCCTCAAGTACAAAATCAAATTACCAGTATTCAAATAGATATTTAAACGAAGTTTCAATAGTGATCCACAATACGAATCATTCAATGGACTCAACAGAGTCGTTCGAATACAACAATACCTATTTCCATAATGCGTACTGTCAACGGGTAAATCCTTTAACCACAACGCAAGAAATACACAATTTCCACAAAGGTCGCAATGAAATACTGAAACACAACAAATTAACCGTTCATAATGAACTTAAATTACCATAGCGATACCTTACTAGACTCTGTAACCTTCAACTATGACAACCACCACGAAATATACAAGGAAGCCCAGTAAGACTGAACATTCACACAAAAGTTCAACAGTATCTTTTCCGACAGTACCACAATAAGCATCAACGACCAAAAATCGACAAGCATTACAGTGGCCTATACCCATCACAGGAATAATCTATGGACTCTCGCTGAACAGGCCGAGCAGTCATACTTTTCATATATATATCTCCCATATTTAAGCCAGAATGAAAACACGAAGAATAAAGCCACAATTCGAATTTAACAAA
Organism: Taxus chinensis; assembly: GCA_019776745.2. Taxonomy (NCBI): domain Eukaryota; kingdom Viridiplantae; phylum Streptophyta; class Pinopsida; order Cupressales; family Taxaceae; genus Taxus; species Taxus chinensis. The sequence goes on from CM034153.1 coordinate 219,085,154, forward strand.
CACCCATCAAGGGATAATTGAAAAAAATCGAACCAGAAGAGATACAGTACCAAAAATCACACAAAACCACCATAGAAAATCATTCATTTCCATAAATCATTTGAACAGAGTTGTTCTAATGAAATCACTTGAAAGACAGCAAGATATTTAAAGGTTAGGGCCTAACATGCCTGGATTTTTGCTCAAAATTCCGAAGCAGACCACTGGAAGAGCTCAGACTTCCTTTTCCTTTTCCAAGTTAGAGCGATCAACAAAATTTTGTTATCTCCATGACATATATATTTTCCTTGCCAGAGAAAAGAGCTAGATACCCTCATACTCGCCATGCAACTCAAAGAAGACTGGTGCGAAGAACCAGTGAACAGGCAGAAGGAAAACCGAAATTCGCGACAAGCCAAACAAACCAACAACTTCCCAGTTTGCATGCCTTCACGCGAGTTCCGAGCTCGACTACCGAGCACATTGAATGCATTTACACCAACTTTCCCGCTCAAACTCCACTGCCACCGACCGCCAAAGTTGGCGACAGACAAATGAAATCTCAAGTCCATTTCCAGTTTTGGCGACCTGCCACGTCGGCTTAGGTTAGTTGTTGCTAAAACCTCCACCATGACCTGTCCTTCATACATATCCTTAGCATTTAATCCCATAGAAAACGCTGCCCATGGTTCGCACCCCTCCATAGGTCCCCATACGTTTTGTTTAATAGTTAGGTTAGTAACTTAGGTTAGAATTTAGGATAATACTTATTCTAACCACATTACACGTAGATACTAACTTAGGACATTAGCACTTAGCCTAGGTCTAGGTTAGATTAACATTAATCTAACCCCTAGGTTAGGTTTAGTTTTTTTTTTTAGGTTACTAACCATTAATAATTCCAGTTAGGTCTACATTCTGTACACTCAGAAAAAGACCTACATCATACCTTCTTGAACAGGGTTAGCTCCTGTTCTGCCTTAGGCTGCAGAATCGTATGTAACCGAATTATTACCTGGTCCACGATCGAGACCTTCCAGATATACTTCCATATCGGGAACCAATTCATTTCACTTGATCAGCCTAAGTCATACTCCTGACTAGCTTATTCAATGCTTCTAGACCTTGCAACCTGTTCAAGGTCTGTAATTTTAATTCATCATGAACAAACTTAAAGCAATACTTGGATCAATTCCACTGATCCAAGGTTAGATCTTATAGATAGATAACTCAATAATTCATTCCGAGATCAAATTAAACTCAACTGTGAAATGAAATAAATAAAAGAGTCCAATCATATTCTAACTCAGTCAAGATCTGCAATCTGCAAAGAAATTACAGTACATATCAAGCATGATTTCTTAATCGAGGAACACATCCTTTTACAAGAAATCACATATCAACACTTGTATGCTCAGGAGGAAGTAACAACAGTTCAGGGTGTTACATGATTTGTTTATTAATATTGTATTTCATGCATTTATTTTGTTTTTCTCAAATGTGGAACATACAAGACTTGACAATAAACTTTTGCATAATATGTTTTTCCTCATCTACACTTTTCTAAGTTTTTTGGTTATAGCCATTATAGGATATCTTCTAGAGCCTACCGGTTGTTTTTTCACTCAAAAAATACATAGTAAAAGATAAGTTTTCAATTCCTCGCATTGAGGATTAATTAGATGAGTTAAACTATGTTATTTATTTTATAAAAGTAGATCTTCAATTAAGATATCGTCAAATCAAAATTTGTGATGAATATGTTCATAAAATAGCATTTATGACACATGAGGGACACTATATGTTCCTAGTAATGCCTTTTTGCCTTACAAATTCTCCCTCTACATTCCAAAGTTTTGTGAATTCAATATTTTGGCCATTTATATGAAATTTTATCCTTGTATTATTTGACAATATCTTAATGTGTAGCAAGTCATGGGAGGAACAATCACATTATGTCAGTAAGGTTCTAGACACTCTTGAACAAAAACACCTTTATGCCAAGTCCTCAAAGTGTGCTTTTGGAGTAACGGAGCTAGAATACTTAGGTCATATCATTTCTAATGAAAGTGTGAAAGTGGATCCTCATAAAATATAGGTAATGGGGACTAGAATATTCCTAAAACCCTCAAAACCTTAGGGAATTCTTAGGTATTACAGGTTAATATCATATATTTTTAAATAAATGACGGTAAAATTGCATCACTAATTATTTTAATAGTAATAAACCAAGGCATTTTAGACATTAAAGTACTATGTGTACCTCTCCAATTCTAGCCACCCCAGATTTCTCAAAAACCCTTGTTATTGAATGTGATGCTTTAAGGTGTGGAATAGGTGTAGTAATCATGTAAGAGGGATGCCCCATCACATTTGAGATTCATCAAATCAAGGGTAATAACATATTAAAATCATCTTATGAGAAATAAATGATGGTTATTATTCATGCAGTCAGAGACCATATTTCATGGGTTGTCACCTTAAGGTGAAGATAAATCATGATAGTTTGAAATATTTATTGGAGTAATGAATATCATCTGAATAATAATAGAAATGGGTCACAAAGGTGTTGGGATATGAATGTGAGATAATTTATAATAAAGGAAAGGAAAATATGGTAGTTGATGCACTTTCCAAGAGAGATGAGTCCACATAAGTGTTGTTACATGTCATGTCCATATTACATGAAAATTGAGTTGATCAAGTAATATCAAAATGGTAGAATGACACAGAGACCCACACTCTCATTCAGAATCTCCAATAGGATCTAAGCATTTGAAAAAAAAATCATTGTACATATGCAATAACTCTACCATTAAAATTCAAGTTCTCTCACAACTTCATGCTTCTCCAGTGGTTGGCCATTTTGGGTTCCTGAAAAATTATCAAAAATTAAGCACAATTTATTTTGGGAAGTGTTGAAAGGGGATGCCCATAAATTTTTGGTGTAATTTTTGGTGTGTCAATGTAACAAGGGAAAAACTATTAATATGTTAGGTCTTTTGTAACCTTGTTGGCTAGATTTTATGCACAACTAAAAATCTAGGCAGTCATGAGATAAATCTCCCTCATTTACCGGTGAGGCTCCCGTGTAAGATGTTTATCAATTTAGTGGGTATGAATCCTAATAACTATTTTTGGGGTTTTACTTTAATCACAAAGCTCATGAACCATATCTAAGCAATTCTGCAGTAAATAAGCAGTTGTTTATGAAGTACTTTCAGAAGGGGGGAGTAATGGAATTTGGGAAAGAAGAAAGGAAGATATGTAATTCAACCAATAGTTTACAAAGTTGGTTTTATACACATGGATTAAATAAACAAGTAGATCTCACAATATTTAGAAGTAAAGGAAAATAAATGCTTCTAATCTAAATCTCAGATAACACAAAGTTTATCTAAAGATCCACACAGAAGTAAGAAGAAAATGCACCATGGACACAAAGTTCTCCAAAAATCTGCTTTTATTCAATTTCCCAGCTTTCACAAAAATGACATCAAGGGCTACAACATAAAGTATGGAACTCAAAAATGTTGATAAACAAATTGTGATCATTTAACCTGAAGGCTCTTCCTCTGTTTATAGTGTATAGAGGGCAATTACAAATAGGAAGCTTTCAATGAATTGCCACATGTGAAAGCTATGAAAAGGGGAAGCAACCGGTAGTATTCTTCCTAGAATTCCTCTTTGCATGACATGCATGATTTATAAATAAAAATAGAACCTTCTATTTTACATGTCTGCCACCTATTTCCAAGTAATTGACTTCTTCTAGTAACTTGAAGTAACGGATTTTTAAAGCCAATCACTTAAGTTTTACAATTTAATTGATTTCTCAATTGATTTTTCAAAGAAAATAAGAGAAAGAAGAAGAAAGAGGAGAAGAAATTATAAGAAAGTTGTAATGCTCTCAGTCTTGTTCTTCTTCCATACTTTGCATGCTTATCCAACCTGTATTACACTTCTGCTTCATTCACTTTAGCAATGAATTATCTGAATGATATCTCTGCCTTAAATCTGAGATGATTTTTTCTCCCATATATTGTTGAATCCTTTCCTTTGATTCTCACCAAATCAGATCTGGAAATAGCTGACTAAGATTTACTTGTGGGTGTTACCTCTGAGTTGTCTTCCCTCTTATCCTTGAAGTTTTTGCATTTAATCTCCAATAAGTGCACAAGCGCAATGTTTTTCATAAACAATTCAAACAAAACTCATCACCCTTCATCATGCCTGAATCAACCTTTGTCTAAGATCTTTTTTTTATTTATGTCAAAATACATTACAAATATGAGAGTTGTATCTATTTGTGCAGAACCTACAATTTCTCCTTCTGATTCTAAAAATATATTCAATGAATTTGACATTGACTTTGCCTTATTTTCACCAATATGAGCACCACTGAAGTATTCCTGCAAATAATTCAAACAAGTATGCAATCCATAGCATGAATATCTAATTTCTTCACCAAGATCTAATTATAAAGTCTATTGCCCTCTATTTTTAGACTTTGTTTGCATGTCAAACAAGCTAAAAATATTATTTAATTCCCCTGTACACTCACATTAACATGTAGATAGCCAAAATAATAAAAAGAAAGCCTTTCCAACCCTAGGCGCCAAAACTAGATGCTTTCTGAAAATTTAAAAAAAAAAAGTCAGCTTTTAGGCATTTAGCTATGTCAGAATGGGTCACACTTTTTAGCTAGAAGTCATGTTAAAAATAAGAAGGCAAGGAAGTGGGAATTTTTACCCTTCCAGGAAGCTCCAAAATTCACATCTTTCTCTTAAGTGATTTAACTTTAATGATGGGAAAAAACAACCTTCCAGGAAGGCTCTAAATTCCCACCTTCCTTCCAACACCAAAATTCTCTTTGGTAGTTAAAAATCACTTTGCCAAAAAGTGCGACTAGCATAAAAGAGAGCTATTTTCCAAAAGTGTGACTTGCATGGATGAATAAAAATTCTTTGATGGGAGTTCCTACCTTTCTAGGTAGCCCCAAAATTCCCATTTCTACTTTAAGTGATTTATCTTTAATAATGGAAAAAAAATAACCTTCCAGGAAGGCTCCAAATTCCCACCTTCCTGCTAGCACCAAAATTCCCATTAGCACTTAAGTGATTTAACTTTAATAATGGGAAAAAAACAACCTTTCAGGAAGGCTCCAAATTCTCACCTTCCTGCTAACACCAAAATTCCCATTAGCGCTTAAGTGACTTGACTTCCATCATGGGAATTTTTTACCTTCCAGGAAGCTCTAAAATCCCCACCTTCCTGGTAGTGCCAAAATTCTCATTAGCACTTAAGTGATTTAACTTTAATAATGGGAAAAAACAACCTTCCAGGAAGGCTCCAAGTTCACACCTTCCTGCTAACACCAAAATTACAATTATCACTTAAGTGATTTAACTTTAATAATGGGAAAAAAACCTTCTAGGAAGGCTCAAAATTCCCTCCTTCCTGCTGACACCAAAATTCCCATTAGCACTTAAGTGACTTGACTTCCATTATGGGAATTTTTTACCTTTTAGGAAGCTCTAAAATTCCAACCTTTCTGCTGACACAAAAATTCACATTAGCACTTAAGTGACTTGACTTCCATCATGGGAATTTTTTACCTTCCATGAAGCTCTAAAATCCCCACCTTCCTGGCAGTGCCAAAATTCCCACTTGCATGGATAAGTCATCCTTCCCAAAAAGTGTGACTTGCATTATGACTTATGCCTTTAAAATTACGTGAAAATTCATCACTTAAGGCATCATGGAAATTCAATGTGGAAGACAACTTTAAAAATTGCAACTGGCATGAAGAATGCATTTCTTTCCTTTTTTGGTTTTTCAGTGAAGAAAAAAAAATCCATTTTTAAAAAGGGTCCGAGAAGATGTAGCAGCAAAAACTTGAAGTGCCATAACTTTCACTTTGTGGCTCCGTTTCAGGTGTCATTTTCTATAAAAGTGCATATTTTCTCGAGCTCTACGCATTGATGGCAATATTTTTCTTATTTTCATAAAATCCATTTTTGCACCTTTTTTGACCAAGCAACTTCTTGCAATCTCCTGAAAGAATCCAGGGCTATGATCACTTTTAGACATATTAGTAATTAAAAATACTAGATATTTTTTCAAAACCCTAGGCCTGAGAAAATGTCTGGCAAGAAGATTGAATAGGCTACGGGAATTGCTAGAGAAAAAAAACCAAAACACATACAAAAACAAATAAAAAACAAAAGCAACTACGAGCAATTGCTAGAAAATTTTCTCCACTTAGCTTATCTGCAAAAATTCTTCCCCTCGGGTGAATGTTCTATAGTAATAATGATGGGGTGAATTGCTTTATATAACCTAAATCCTCCAATTTTAGCTCAATCTATTTTTAAAAGAACTTTATTTATTTAATAAATAAATAAGTAAAATGCTTGTAGACAAGGTCTGGCGAAGGAATTGAGTGAACTTTGGCATGTGGGTATTTGTAAAATTTGGCTTTTATGAATCTCTGAGGATACCTTAGAGCAATGCAAACAACTACATGCAAAACAAACACAAAACAATATGTTTCTTGAAAAGAATGAAATATTTTTTAAAAGGGGTAGTCCCGTATTTCAGGGTGAAATTTCGGGGACACCAAACCTTTATCTATTCCTAGTGAGTAGTGAAAAGAGGTTTCCATGGATTTCATCACAAGATTGCCTAAATTTAAAAGGAACCCTGTATTTATGCTAGTTTTGGATATAATCATAAAATATTCTCATTTTTTACTTATCACATATTTTTATAGTGATTATATTCACCATATCTTTTATAGATGCAATTCAAAAGCTATATAGTACACCCAAGATTATAGTAGGTTATTGTGACCTTATATTTATTAGAAATTTTTTGAATAATTTATTCTCATGTTTAAATACTCAATTGGCTCATAATTCATCATATCATCCCTAATATGATGGACATATAGAGGTGGTAAACAAATTTTTGGAGGTGTATATTTGATGTTTCGCTTCAAATAAGTAATAGAGATGGGTTTAGTAGTTACCACTTAAATAATGGTGGTATAACACTTCATTTCACACCTCATCTAAAATGTCTCCATTCTTAGCATTATATGTTTACAATCCAAAATCTGTGAACTCAAACTTGAGGGTCCAACCTAAAGTGAGAGCAGTTAAAGATAACATTCAACACCAACATGAGGTACTCTATAGCCTTAAAGAAAAATTGGTAATGACATAAAACCACATGAAGCAATAGGAAGATCAACACCATAGTGAGTGAAGCTTTGAATTTCAAGACTTTGTTTTTGTGTAATTACAGCCAAATAAGAAACTATATTTGAGACAATAGAAGAAAGATAATAAGATTTCACCTAAATATTGTGGCTCTTATTAAGTGTTGCAAAAAATTGGTACCGTGGAATATAAACTATAGGTTCCTTAGCCAACTAAAATATATCCAGATTTCCATGTTTCTTGTTTGAAGAAGGTCAATGTATAGAAGGTGTATTACCATTCAATGTTACCCAAGATTGACGAGTAGGAACACATCATTTTGGAGCCTAAAGGTATAACGTAAATGTACACTACAAATTTGAGGATAAGGGGCATTACCGATTATCTAATGAAGTGGAATAATTTGGACATAGAAGATGGAAAATGAGAAGATAAAGCAGTCTAGAAGAAGCATCTAGAGATTACCAACATTGAGTAAAATATTTGTTTTAAAAGAAGGGGAATGCTTCACACTTAATCCTAAATCATATATTAGAATATGTATGGGCTAATTGTGGCTAACATAATCTCTTATCATTTGATATCACATTTATTTATGTTTTCATATGCTTAGTAGGTTGACCTTGGTTCTTTTCGTAGCATAGTATGGTATACATAGGAGTTAGTAACTAGTATATAATCATCATATTGATCACTTGAGTCTTATTGTATGGTTTGGTATCCCCACCCAAAGTGGATAAGGAATTATACTTGTATATCATGATCATTTCTCTATATTTTGGTGTTCTATTATTGTTGATAATCATGTGTATGTGTGTGTAATTTCATTACAAATATAGTATTACAATATGGATCCACCAATCTAATGTTGATTTCAAAAATATAAAGAGAAATCATGCTAACAAATTTTTTAACAAGTCACAAATTATTTTTAAAAATAGATTCCATGATGATAGATGTCGATCACCAATGATGCAATCTTATAAATCAAACCAATTCTAATCTAATGTTATAGGAGCAGTAAATAAATGACAATAAAATGTAGAAAATACACCCAAACAATATAAGCAATAAAATGTAAAACCCTAATGTGCAAAGAGGGTTAAGAAGGCCTTAGCTGATTCGCAAGATGTCTGTAGAACTGTGTCGCAGTGGAGACCGGGTGAACAGGAGGAGGAGAGGAGAAAATTGTCTGGGACTGTCTACAGATTGAGATCCTTGAGAAAATGCACCTGGGGCATCTAAACCCTATTTAATAGAAAAGGGCACTCCTCTGAGGATATGAATGTTCACCTGTGTTTGGCCGTTTCGTTCGTGTGAATGTCATTATATGATTGCCAAAGTACTGGTAAACCTGCAATAGAAGAATCACCTGTAAAACCCCAAGTAAAACATCAAAACCCTAAAAAATAATGATGCATATGAAGGGGTCAGACTGTCCTCAATGGCCACAATGGTGGACTTACTAACTGAGTGTTACACTACATCTCATACCCAATGTAGTTCTAGGTGTGTGTGTGCGGAATTGTTCCCTAGGTGCTCTTGTGCATGTCACACTTTGTGAGTAGTGAGAAATAAATAGATGTAGAATGTAAATAATGTGTGCATGGAATAGAATAAAATCCCCTCCTATGAAGTGTGATGTAGATGAACCAACCTTTGTCCCTTGTGATGGAACTAGATGGATGCAAATGGAGTAGTAGAAGCCTTTGATGGATGCAACCTTAGGTGGTGATACAAGTGCTTAGTGCTTGGTCCCTCATTATGGTCACATAACTTTATATTTATATGGTTCTCTTGATTTAATTTCGTAATTAACCCTGAAAAGGCCGACCACCAAAAATATAAGAAGCTCAAATGGCTAGAAAGTGCCCAAAAAGTGAGAGGAAAGTGCAAAGAGGATCAGGGTTGCCCAGAGGGGACCAGGGTGCCCCAGTCCTGGCTGGGCACCCTAGTCAGAAATAGGGAAAACAGCAGTATGAACGTACAGACTGGGAAAGTATGGGTTAAGATCGAAAGTAGCAATAGAAAACAATGTAAAGATGTACAAAGACATGGGTTGATTAGTACTCTCTTTCACTTAAGAACCATATGAATTGTAATATGAGACCAAGACTAAATAATTACCCAAAGTGTGTGATTTAGTGTCTACATTTTCCCCCACTTTATGTTGGTGAGAAGAATTCTTGGTAACATAAAGTAGATAGAGATGCGTACCTGATATCCATGTAGAGTGATGTAGAAAATGTGTTGAGGGACTAGACAAAGTCATGGAGTGACAAAAATATGGAGCGTGGAGACTAAAGATGTAAAAGTATAAAAGTGATGAGAGTGAACCTAGGGAAGAAACACATTTGTAGCTGCCAATGTGTGGTGTACCTGCATGGTTAGTATGTGTGTGTGATGTACCCTTGTATGTGTGTGATGTTGACTGCTTTCTTCCCATACAGATGGACCTGCAAAAGAGAAGACAATCAAGTAGTCAAATACACATGTATAATGTATGAAAATGCATCTATATATGTAAAAAGTTTGTAAGGAAAGTATGAAAATGTAAAAGGAACATGTGCACCTGATCCCGTGATGAGAAAAATGGGTGTAGAAAGGATTCTGTAAATGATATTGAAGTGCATGAGTTTTTTGGGCAATCTCATGCCACTGACCGAAGAAGTGTAGGGAGGAAAGTCTTGATTTATCCTCCAACCTATAACTGCTTCCCGAAAAGTGAAGAGATCTTTGTACTATCTAGTTTTTTGGGCGATCTGATGCCACTGGCAGAAGTAGTGTAGAGAGGAAGGTTAAGTTTATCCTCTAACCTGTAACTTCTCCCCAGAATGCTAAGGATAATCTTCCCTGTAAAAGCCGCTATGTGTATGGAGTTCTGTAGAATGTGCTGAACCCACTCACTGTGTAACCCACTTTTTCATGGAAAAAAATGAAAACTAAATTGTACTCGTACTGTGTTGTGTAGTGTGTATAAACCCAAATGATGCCCCCCTCTTTGGGGGCGCATGCGACATCACAGATAGGAGGAATATGGCCGAAAAGAGGACCGACCACGGAATATTATGCCCTGTAGGGGGGAAAATGTTCTTGGTAGAAACCAAGGCACATGCACGAACAATAAGCTAGGAAACAAGTGTTAGTGCAAACAAGCATGCATGTAGAAAACAAGTGTAAGCTACGAAGACAATGTGTAAGCAATATGCAATGTAAACATCCAAGAAACCAATGTAGGTCACACAAATTGGGTTGCAAACATGGGACACAAATCAAGATGTCGCAAAAAACTCAAGGCCATAGTGGCCGCAAACAAATAAGTGTGCACACAATAAAAAGGGAAAATCCCGCAACAATGAGCAAGCAATATCAGACAATGTAACAAACATAGTATGGTAGTAAAATAATCCTACATGAAAAATGTTGTCACATGAAGCACCCTGTTAGCATGTTAGAAAGATAAACGTATGTCAAAGCATGTGTAAACCAATATAGTAATGTGATATGAAAAAATGAAACAATAACACCTGTAGTGTATAATGTGGATGCCCTTTAAGAGCCTCTGTGGGACTGGTACTAGGTCCAAGCATCCATGTTTTGTGTAATAGATCTATATAGTCTACGATCACAACTAGAAAATCAAGTGAATGTGCATGTGTGTATGGATAAAAATAATGATCTACAAGATATCTATCTAGCATGTGTAATAATGTGAACATGTACAAGTAAGTACAAGCAAGAGTAAATGCAACTAATAAAATGCAACTATGTTGTGGATGCATGGAATGGAATGCAGAGTGGATGATAGGATCCATGTGCCCCCAAGTGAATGGAAGTGGATGTAGTGAGGTTCATTTTTTATGCCCCCTCAACAATAAAGAATGAATCATAAATGAGAGTGCGTCATCGGGAAATGGTAAAACTATGTGTTGTGTGTAGTGCACGCTGTGGTGAATGTGTATGTGTGGTGATGATATGACAATTTACCTAGATATGATGTATGATTGAAGACGTGATGATTTATCCTAAAGTGTATATCACTGATAAGATGATAGGAAAGAGGTGGTGATGTAGCCTATGGCGTATATCACTAAATGATTGATCAAAATTATAGGTGATTATGAGGCTAGAGTAAGTGATGATGTATCCTATGGTGTATATCACTAGCCTAGGAATTTTTCATGAGAAATTGAATGATTGAATGGTAAGTGTGAGATTTGTTCATTTGTGGTGCAAATACCATCAATAGTCTAGTATGGACCATGTGAATAGAGTACGTCATAGGGTAGTGAGTTCAGCAAATAGAAGTGAGTGTGCAAAATGTGTAATAGGTGTAGTAGGATGTATAGCATGTAATGTGTTATACATAGATGCTAATATGTATATGATAGTAAGTGCAAGATGTGATGATGTAAGGTGTAAGATGTAAAATGTAAGATGAGGTGTATGATATATGAAAACAATGCAATATGTTATGGTGTATGGCACAATGTGGAGAATGTGTATGATGTATGTAGGATAAGGTGTAAAGTGTAGGATGTATATGTGAAGACACACAATATGTAGGTGTCTATGGTGCAGTGTGTGGGATTCATGTGTATAGAATGCCCTCAACAGTCAAGTGTGAACTGAAGTACAAGAGTGTGTCATCGGGTAATGACGATGTATAGAGTGTATATGATGTATGCATATGTTAGAAGGAAGATGTGTGGTAATGAAAGTATAAGTTGTTGCACGATGTTGGGGGGAGGGATAGTGTGAATGCTATGTCCCCAAGTGTGTGAGGAAGGGAAACTATCAAGTGATGTCATCAAGAAGATCATCCGTGTTTGGATCGAAGCCATAAGGTGCTGCATCAGAAACTTGATAAGCTATAGTGTCGGGTTGGTCGTGTAATGAGCCATTGAGGCGTAAATGATACATTCCCATAGCATATTCCTCATCAGTGAAAGGAGGTAATGGACATCCGTGCACATACCAATGGGTGAGATTATGTGTATATCCCAAGAAGGAACTATTGCAAATGAATATACGACCAAAAGGCATAGGGAATGAGATATCAATATGATTAGGGTCCAATGTACCCCCTATATAAGTAATCCAAGACTTCCCTAATGTGAGTGGAGAAGAGTGAGGAGTGTGCGATAGATAGACTATAAGATGGAAGACACGTAAACCATAAGTAACAATAGTAATAGTGATGAAGCCATAATATAAATGAGGATGGTGAGTAGGAGGATAGAGGTCCTCAAAAGTGAAACCAAGTCGAGCTAGACCATCATGTGAACATATAGTGACATCGCAAGTAGGATCAAGTGGAATATGTTCCCAATATGAATCATTCATGAAAAGTGTGCATGTAAATGGTGGGCATGTTGGTAGAGGTAGTGCATGTGAAGGTGTAGGGGATAGAACGGTGTCTATAGATTGGACATGGCCCCGATAAAGAATCATAGTAGTAGTAGTAGCAGGTGGAGGTGATGGTGTAGAAGAAACAACATCTATCACACAAATAACACCTTCAAGTGGTGGAAAATGAGGTGGTTTTTCCATAGGTTGAGGATCATTTGTAGTATCAGTGCATGGAGTAGGAAGAGTAGTATTAGGATCATAGTCACAATATTTGTAAGGGTCACGGTTGTGAAAAATAGTATATTCAATGCCTTCATGTATGAATTTGACACAATGATGTATGGTAGAAGCAACAATTTGCATGACATGAAGCCATGGTCTACCAAGCAAATAGTTATAGGAGACTGGAAAGTCAATGGAAAAGAACATAATGTTAACAATTTTGGCCCTACATGATAGGTAATGTAATGTGACCAACGCATGGAAAACAGAACCATCATATGCACACAGTGAAAGACAAGATGGATTAACATCACGAGTAGAAATACCTATCCTCTCAATGAATGACATGGGACATAAGTTGAGTTCAGATCCATTGTCAATTAAAGAACATGTTTGACACCCACATTGTAAATGTGAATCATGATATGCAAGGGTGGGTCATTTTCAAAAGTGTTAAGATCAACAGGAGGATTAGATTTGAATGTTATGTGTTGAGAAAATGCATCAACAAATGAATGATAGACCAAGAGTTTGGATGCATATCGATAGGAATGCGAGTAGTAGCAAGAAGATGTTGGACGCTATGCCTTAAATCAGGATTTGCAAGAAAGTAATCATTAATTGAGATACTCATGATGACTAGACTCTAGGATGACAAACAAAGAATGAGGATCCTAAAAGCGTGAAGATCGAGTATGGGTTCACCAAAATGATTAACTAAAATGTGAATATTCTATAGTGTAATCTAGATGTTATAGGAGTAGTAAATAAATGACGATAAAATATAGTAAATACACCCAAGCAATCTAAGTAATGAAATGTGAAACCTTGATGTGCAAAGAGGGTTAAAAATGCCATTTGATTCGAAGATGTCTCAGGACTGTGTCACATTGGAGACTGGCTGAACAAGAGGAGGAAACATCCTGTACAGGAGCTGAGAAAATTGTAGATCTTGTTGGATTTAGCTAGATTGGGACACTTAGGGATAGGGGGACCTGGGTGCCCTGGTCTGGACTGCCCTTTTCTACATAAATGACTAGGGAACCTCCTCTAAGGTGTTGTTGAATGTTTAACTGTGTTTTCTTCATGTCGCGTGAATGTTGTTGTGTGATCACCGAAGTACTGGTAAACCTGCAATTGAATAATCACCTGCAAAAACCTAAACAAAGCATCAAAACCCTAAAAAAGAAAGATGCATATAAAGGGTTCAGACTCCTCAGTGGCCACAATGGTGGAGTTATTATTGAGTGTTGCACTACATCTCAGACCCAATATCGTTCTTTGTGTGTGTGTGTGTGTGTGTGGAATTGTGCCCTAGGTGCTCTTATGCGTGTCACACTTTGTGAGTAACAAGAAATAACTAGATGTAGAATGTAAATAATGTGTGCATGGAATAGAATAAACTCCCCTCCTATGAAGTGTGATGTAGATGAACCAACCTTTGTCCCTTGTGATGGAGCTAGATGGATACAAATGGAGTAGTAAAATCCTTTGATGGATGCAACCTTAGGTGGTGATAGTAAGTGCTTAGTGTTTGGTCCCTCATTATGGTCACATAACTTTATATTATATGGCTATATTGCTTTAATTTCATAATTAACCCCGAAAAGGCCGACCACCAAAAATATAAGAAGCTCAAATGACTAGAAAGTGCCTAAAAAGTGAGAGGAAAGTGCAAAGAGGATCAGGGCTCCCAGAGGGGACTAGGGCGCCTAGGGCGCCCTAGTCAGAAATAGGGAAAATCATAATATGAAAGTGTAAACTAGGAAAATACGGGTGAAAGATTGAAAGTAACAACATAAAACAATGCAAAATGGCCAAAAACATGGGTTGATTAGTACTTTTTTTCACGTAAGAACCATATGAATAGTTGTATGAGATCGGGACTAAATAATTCCCCAGGATTGCATAAGGATTCCATTGAATTCTTCAAATTATAACATACCTAACATTACATAGTAATAATGTTTACTATTATGAAATTTTGTAAGAATGTTACCCACTCCATACAATGTAATGCATTATTTTGCATCCTATTAATAACGTAATACTTCACATTGCAATCCACCACAAGAAAAAAAGTGGACATAATGTAAACACTAACTCAAATTGTTCAAACCATTTTTGGTTGATACATGAATTTTTGTGAACCCATATACTTTGTATGATCATTAAAAGATAAGAATTCTTATGTTTGAGCTATAAATATAAATATAGGTCATAAAGATAAATATGTTATATGATGTTGTAAAGCCTAAATGGTGGTTTATAAAGAAAGAGTTAATAGATAAATAAAGCAATAGACCAATATGTTTCTCTATTACGACCTATGCATGACCACACCAAAACATATCCAAATTTTAAATAACATAGAGAAAAAGAGAGGTTATAGATACTTATCTTCTTATAGACAACATTGGTGCATTAACTTCCCTTTAAGGTTAGTAACACCTTATGAGAGATTCAATGTGGGGGATCACAAAAAAATAAGAAAAGACCTAGAAAATCTCTACTTGAAGACCCCAAAGGTTGGGTAGACCATAATAAGTGTATCTCATATGCTTGAAGATCTTAATCACCTGATTCTCCAAGTGTAGAGTCTAAAGAAGACACCTATGAAGAATTTCAAGACCTATAAATGTTTTAGCGAATATTGGTGAGCACTAGCAAAATGAATGTGTAACGATGGTGTGTTGGAATGAGCACTAACATATTTAGTATAAATAGTGATCATGACAGGAATTTGCATTTTCTTCTGGCTAATGGAATCAACGATGGTCAATACTGTTAGATGTTAAAATTTGTAATTTATATAGTATTGACCATGGTTAATATTGTCAATTGAGGGTAATGTAAAATTGTTGGGGTAAAAAAGAGAGTCTGAAATGATGGAGGGAGATTCAAAGGTACTGAAAGGGTGTCATGACAAAGGTTTATGTGTGTTAAAAGTAGGTATGGATGTGATTGTAAGAGGATGGTAGGGTGATATACTATTACAATTGGGGAACCTTTTAGAACAAAAAAAATCTCCTCTACCACTCTTGGAATTTTTTGAATTTTCTACGTGAGCTTTTCAATGGCTATGTCAGATCCTCCCGGTATGGATCGTGCTCCCCCTCCTGATAGTTTTGGTGATGCCTCATCATGGGTCCCTCCTGGCTCATGGAAAGATGTTTTCGTTGGGTCCCCTAGGGTGACACAATCAATGAAATTGTAGGCTATGCTGTAAGATGGGACGTTCTCTCTATTGATACCTTCTCAAATTAGGGATGGTAAGAAAGTTGAAGGAATGGAGTAGAAGATTGATATGGAGCTAGATATAGAGAAATATTATATATTTCGAATGTTGAGGACACTAGAAGTGGAAAAAGAAAGGGGTATGTTGATGTTGAAGGAATCTCAAGTAGTTAGGCCAAGTCTATTTTTGGATATAGATTAAAAAATATTTCCTATTTATTAAGGAAATATTTGTTGATAAAAACAAGGAAGGTATTTGTGAGGAGGGTGGGTAAGAGATTGTTAATAAGGAGTGGGTGAAACTGATTTGAGGATTGGAAGGATGGATCTAGAAACAAGGAATACAATGGGGAAGTATATAGTGAATGTTCATATATTTATTGGCAGTTATGAAGACCTTTAGGGATGTGTGACAACTGATCCAATCCTAGCAATGGAAGAGGTATATTATTTTACCAAAGAAGTGGAAGTGAAGATAATAGAGGAATGGGATCGATTACAAATGTATGGTTGGATGGAGGAAATTAGTATCACCCCAACTCCACCTACATTATCAGTAATTCCTTCCCATACTCCTATAGACAAGGTGATTAGTGTGGATGAGGATGTGCTAAAACAAGGAAAAATTATTAAGGAGAAGGGCTTGAAGAGTATGGAAGATCTAGCTAAGATAGTAATTGAGTGAGGGGGTTTTGGAAAACAAATTTTGTATGGAGTGGTCACAAATTATGAGAACATACACACATCAAAAGAGGATTTTTTTTAGATATGGTGTTGAAGTCAGACATAGATAAATCATATGATAGAGTAAAATATATTTTTCTTAGAAAAGTGTTGTTGACATTTGAGTTTAGTGCAGAATAGGTCTTATGGGTGTTGGAGTGTATTATATGAGTCTTTTTCTCCATCTTTGCTAACAAAATCCCAGTGGTATTTTTTTTAAAATTCAAGAGGAATCAAACAAGGGGATACCCTATCACCCTATCTCTTTATCGTCATGGTGGAATCCTTAGGCAGTTGTTCATAAAGCTAGGAGAAAGTGAGGAGTAGCAAGGCTTGAAAACTTATGATACAAATCATGCTAATACACATCTATAATTTTGTGGATTATCTTCTTCTTTTTGGACAACTAGAGGTGAAATAAGAAATGACTATCAAAAAGGGAATAAAATCCTATTAACATGTTTCAGACTAGCGGGTAAGTTTGTGTAAATTAGATATCTTATTTGTCAATGTTCCATGGGAATGACAAAATAAGATTGTCGACATTTTGGGTATTAGAATTGGTACTCTACCTAAGAAATATTTGGGGGTACCTTTGTTCACTAGGAAGGCAAAATTATAATTGTGGAAGAATTTGATTGACAAAATTCGAGCGTGGTTTCTTGGATAGAGAGCAAGATAGCTAATCCTTGTTAGTACAATTGCTCTTATCAAAAGTTTATTGTATGTTATTCCTTTTTTTTTTTTTAAGTGATGAAGACATTGACATGAGTAATTCATAAGATAAGCCATCATTTCCTATGGAGTGTGAAGGAGGAAAAATGGAAAAATTACCTCAAAAAATGGAAAAATGTTTGTAGACCAAAAGAATTAAGAGGGATAGGTGTCAGCAATATAATACTACACAACTTCGCTCTTAGTGCAGATTTGGCATGGTGCATATATGAGGAGGATTTTAGTCCTTTGAGCCAACTCTTAAGAGGAAAATATTTGGATAATGCAAGACCAAAATGCATTTTCACCATGCAAGATCCACCCCTTAAATCCTATATATGGAATTTTATCTTATTGGAAAGAAATCTTAGTTGTGATGATTTGACTTGGGAAATTAGGAATGGTGAATTGGCCATTTTTAGGAAGATTCTTGACAAGGACTTACTACTACCATTCACTGAGGGGATTTGGATAATATTCAGTCTTTTGGTATGTGAATGGGGATGGAAAGTAAAGAACCATTGGGAAGGAGAGGGGACTGAGCCATACTATGAAAGAAAATGGAAATTATGTTTAGGACATTATCAAGGTCTAGAGGAACGTATACTAACACTTAGTCAAGTTATTCAATCAAGAAATTTTTTGATATCACATTCTCAAGATACCATTTGATGGACTAGAAATAGCTCTCAGAAATATATAATTCATAGTGGTTATAAGGTTCTCATTGACGAGGACCAAGGATAATCTGACTGACCCAGTTCTTCCATCTAGAATGTAAATGGTACAACGTGAGAAAATGCTTTTGTTTTATTGGATTCTCTTGGGAAGATACTTATATAAGATAGATTACAAAAAATGAATTTTGTTTACATTTATGTATTTATCCTTTGAAAACAAGATCATGAACCTATTGAGAAATTACTCCATTACATTTATGCATAAAATATATGGTTCACTCTTTGTCAGCACTTGGATATGGCTTGGGTCTATCCTTAGATAGTAAAAGGAACCTTCTATGTTTGGTTACAGCGGATGAAGCGGCTAGAAGGATTATGAATGGCCTACCATACCAATGTGATTAATAATATTTGGAAGGAGCGCAACAATCAAATTTTTGAAGATAAGGAACAAGTTTGGGGAAAATATTGGATTAGAATTGAGTTGGAAATTTATGAAAATGTGTCCTTTTTGGACAACAGTAAGAAATATATGCTATAACATAATGATCTATAAATTCTACAAAACTGGTTAATGATAACTCTATCTCAAAAACAAGTTTATACTTCTTGTAAAATTAATATATAAGGGATCTTATGAAAATAACCACAAAATGTGAGGCTAAAGTTAAATTATGATGGATCATCCAAAGTTAATCCTATAACAAGGGGCGTGATTTGCATTCTACATAACCATAATGGTCAAATGGTATGGGTAGGTTCTTTCTTCATGCTGAAAGCTATGAATAATGAATTAACAACAAGGAGTTTATTGGAAGGCTTGCACATGGCTAATGAAAAATGGTATAAAGATATATAGTGGTAAAAGGTGATTCCCTGATAATAATCAATGTTATGCTCAAAGGAAAACCACATAATTGGAAATTGAATTAGATCTTGCATGAGGCTTGCATCTTGGCCACCAACTTCCACACCATCACCTTTCGAAATATCATTCGTGAAACCAACAGAGCAACAAATACTCTTATGAATGTTGGAACATTATTGAAGCCTCTATCTTTTGTAATTAGCACAAACCTAACAAAATGGTCAAGACTCGAGGAAATTTTGCAGGCTGAAGTAGGCTTAATTATTTAGAGAAAAATTTCTCTAGAATTGTGGTTAGTATTCACACCTCATAAGGCTAATATTGTTATGGAAATAAATATGAAAAAATAATTTTTATGTTGTGCAGATGGGTTGGCACAGAGTGGTTAAAAGCTTTTAGAATCGGTATAGAATATTTTTTCTCTGTAACTTTGGGGAATTTTCTTCTACTACATCTTATGGAAAAAGTTGTTAAATTTTCTCTCAAGTATTGGGCACAAAACGGTCCCTTGTGTTTCAATGGATTTCTCACAACATTTTATGTAGCTTCATTTTTTATATATATAACTTATACTTTTAGTTGTCTGATAGGAAGGTTGTTTATCTATAACCAAAGGACTATTTGTAACTCCTCTCTATGATAATAACCCTCTTTAACTAATCAATTTTTTTCACATACAATGAAAATCAAATATTTAACTTTGACATTGGTTAATATTCCATTTGTAAAATTAAAGAGGATTAAGGAAGTATTACACCAATATATGTGGAGAAAAAATTACTTTATATATAAAGAAGACAATAACCCCTTAATAATGGTATGGGGAGATGGAGATAGTAATAGCTGTCATGGAGAATTAGGGGTGATCAAGTCCAAAATTTGAAAATATGAAAGCAATGGTAAAATAAACTGAGAGGTTGGTGTGGTGAATATATAACACTAAAAAAGGAGTGGAACCACATGAGCCCAATAATTATAACCATGGAACATTAGGTATCACAAACCTAACACACCTTCTCTAATAAACCACACCATTGCAAATAGATCTATGTTTGTAAAAATTCTTGAACTTATTGAAAATTGTTAAAATAGAAACAATAATATGTAAGTATTTATGCCTCTTTCATATGTAATAAATGTAGTGAATTGATAACCTATATCTTCCATAATAATCATGCTCCATGCATATATAATAAATGCAGTGAGTATGTAATGTCACATGTAATATGTCAATGTAATTTTGTTCCTATATATTCCACTAATATTTTTGAAATAACCCCATTAAATTCCCCCCTCTTTTACGATGATTGAGATGTCATGTAGATGAATCGACTCAGCAGAATATAATTGTATTCAATAATCATCATATAGAAGGTGGTTGTAAGTGGCCACTATGTAGCACCAACCTAGATAGAGAGTTCACGATATAAATTGTGACACATAGAATAACAAACGTAATTAACATACAATCACATAAGTTGGAACACAAAGTCGTACATAATGTTATGCATACAATGTAAAAAAAGGCCATATGGTTGCACACAAGGGACCCAAAAGTGTCACATACACATAATACACCAAGGGTCATACAAGCAAAGTCTACTGAGGCCACAAACAAGGGACATTGAAGTGTCACACACATAATAGGCTAAAGGCCCCATGTACACAAGAAAAACAATGAATAATCCAACTTGTAAAGAAGCAATAAACAACTAAAAGATGCCTATAACAAGATATATCGGTTGAGTACCATCCACATGCTTTAGTCCCAAGAGTCATGGTAAATAAAATATATCACCATAAAATATATGAACATAACCAAAAGACATGAAGTAAAAACTATAAAATATAACAATAACACCTAATATTGTAGAAGATGTGCCCAGTTAGTAAGACAATTGGGTAAAAGGCAAGTCCAACGTATGTGATCATGTAGAGTCTCGTCGATCCTACATCATGTTCATATACCTCATGAAATTCATACATATATAGAATATATAATGCATTATATATCAAACCATGTGACAAATAACATATGCAAAGTAGAAGCTATCAAACCTTATATGCTTAACACATGATTTTTTATTTTTGGAATATTTAAAATATTTTTGAAAATTTTGAAATATTTTGGTTTATAGTGGACTTGAAAGTGCACTATCTAATGAGAAAATCAAATGAAGGAGGGTCAAACACCATGTTTGAGTAACCAAATATGTTAGATATATGTGTGTGATAACATTGAATATAATCACGTATTGTATTAGTGTAGACAATATAAAATGCACCTAAACATATAAGGTCATATCAATAAAATACCTTAAAAGAAATTATAATACAAAAATATTATAAACCCCCCAAAACCAACAAGAATAGTAAAACACGTTTAAAACAATAAAGAAATAAAAACATTATAAAAATCCATAAAAAAAAAAACAACTAATTTTAAAATAATAAAAGCTACAAAGCATGAAAACATAGTGATTGTTAAATCCACCCACCTCTATCTCCAAAATCTATTAAACAAGACCTTTGATATATTCTTCTTCCTCTCATATTGTTAGACGAACAATGGACTGTGGGGGGGTGAATAAGTCCTAAAAAACTTTTACTTCATTTTCATTTCATACATTCATCATTCAAACCATTCATTCAACATCCATAAAGCATGTGAGCTTATTAAGTATGTATCAACAATTTACAAGTGCATAAAACAAGAGAAAGAACACAAAAAATAAGATATAAGAGGGAAGCCCTCAATAGGAAGAAAACCCACTGAAACCTATGCTAATATTACTCATAACAAAGGAATTGCATGAATATTACACATCAAGCAAGATTTTTTTAGTGAGACGTCAGTCCCACAAGGAGCACCAACCCTTAGTTTAGTATGACACCATTCCTACAAGGAAGATACAATCCCCCAAGATGACCAATCAACAACTCAGGCACCTAAAATTTATGATCACTAAAGCTATGTTTCTCCCACAACTGATTGTGATCTCTAGTTTAGCTCCATACACATCAAACCCTCTCAAACTTCTCTCTCTCCTAACACAATCAAATCTGGTCCTTCTCTTGCTAATTAGGTCTAATGACCTTTCTCACCTGCTCTTCAACTCTTCTCATCTTTTCATGTCTCTTATCCACTCTGCCCTTGACCCCTTACAACTCTTCTTTCACCTCCTCTAGCTCTCTCACATCCTCATCATCTCAATTATCTCAAATGAGCACACACAATTCACTTTTATACTTGACACACCCCATCAGTGACCACAAGTCGAAAAATACCATTAAGATTGGTCATGCCAAACATATAACACAACTACAACACCATGTAAAACACTTTAAGAGATCCAAGTAGGTCGGAAAAGGTCACATTATTAAGGAATATCTCCAAGGAAACTAAAATAGGCCTTAAAACAAAAGCCTTTTCTTCCAACAAGTGTAATCTGATCATTAAGGGAATCAAACAAATTTGTTAAGACTCAAGAAGATCCACATAACTCAAAAAAATCTCTCAACATCACCAACAAGTACAAGAATCTTAAGAATAACTACAACCTTCAATTTCACCATGGAACACGCTAAGAAGCAAGCATATAAAACTAGGTCTTCAAGCACCCAAAAAAAAATCTTGAAGAGTGACCTACTTCTCATAGAAAACTCATCATCAAGGCTCATATAGTATACCAATGAAATGATCTTTGTGTCTACATTCTGAAATAACTCACTTCATTCATAAAAACATTGCACAAAACCTCCACCCAACTTAATCTCTGAAACAGGTCAAAACTGTCAAACTAGACTCTGTAGACACTAAATCACACGCTTAGGGTATCTTTCCAGTACTGATCACATATTACTATTCATATGATTCCTAAGTAAGAAAATTACTAATCAACCCATGTCTTTGGCCACCTTTCTTTGCTTTTTGTTGCCATTTTTGGTCTTACACTTTTACTTGCCCAATCTGTCTTTTTATACTTTGATATTTCTCACTATGGACACCAGCGCCCAACTAGGATGCTAGCGCCAAGTGCCCCCGTACCCTCTGGATGCCCCTAACCTCTTTGTAATTTTCTCACCTCTTTTGGGTCCTTTATAGTAGTTTGGGCACCTTATCTTTTTGTTAGTTAGCATTTTCGTGGTTAATTACAAAATTGAAGCAAAGGAATCATATAAATATAAAGTTTTATGGCAATAATAAAGGACCAAGCACTAAGCATTAGCTATCACCACCTAAGGGTGCATCCAAATGCATTTGCAAGAGCATTTAAGAATCCATCTAGCATCCAAACAAAGGAAAAGGACTACATTCTTTTGCATATACTTCATAGGAGGGGAAGTTCATTCTTTCATGAACACATTTATCTACATTTTTTACATCTAACTACTTGCTCATTATCAAGTGCGACACACACAAGAGCCACCTAGGGCACAATCTCTTCACACACACACACACACACACACACACACACACACACACACACACACACAGAGACAGAACTACATTGGGTTTGAGATGTAGTGCAATCCTTGATCGTAAGTTCACTTGTTTGACATCTGAGGACAGTCTGACCCCTCATTTGCATTATTTTATGTTTAGGATTTGATGTGCTTTTGAGGGTTTTACAGGTCATTTCTTCATTATAGGTTACAGGCATGTTGTCCACTCAAAATTCCCCACTCTGATAAGAGTAAAAATTTTGAAATTTTGAGTTCAAGTGTTTTTCTCTGAAGTGCCTAAGTCGTGAAATTAAAAAAAAAATAATAATCTGTGTTTTGGGTCATTTTGTGTGATTTTCGGGCCTGTCGGAACTTTTTGTCCCAACTGTCCCAAGTACGAAAGTGCACTCTGTTCCCCAATCGGCCGAAATCCCCAAAGCTGTCCCATTTTCGGGCCCGTCGGAAAGTTTTGTCCCAAGTGTCCCAAAATTTATTGTGCGAGTTGTTCCAATTTCGGCCGAAACACCCGAACTACGTACTACGCACTTTCTTGTCTCAAATGTCCCAAAGTTAAAAAGTGCGAGCTTTCCAATTTTCGGCCGAAACTCCCGTGTCGCGTACTTCAGAGCTCCTTGTCCCAAATCGAAAAATGCAAGCTGTTTCAATTTCACCCGAACCGGCCGAACCGCGTACTCTGGAACTTTTTGTCCCGAATGTCCCAAGTCCAAACGGGCCCACTGTTCCGTTTTCGGCCGAATCACCCGAACCACGTACTCCGCGCATTTTCGTCCCAATCGTTCCAAAAAGCATTTGTGCATCCTCTCCCTGTTTCACCCGAATCGGCCGAGCCGCGTGTTTCGCGCATTCGCATCTCACATGTCCCAAGCGTACCAAGTGTCATTCACACCTAGTTTTTCTCGCTCACTCCGAGTATGATGCTATTCAAATTGGTGATTGTGTATTCAATGCACATTAAATTCATTCCTCTCTCCAAGCGGCTATATAACGAGCATTTCCCCTTTGCATTTTTCGCATTGCTTCCATGCTATCTTTGCTCGAACCCTAGCAATTTGAAAACCTGCGCAAATATCCCCTCCCTTTGCAAATTCCTTCCCGAGTCTAGGTTGCAGCTCCGAGACTATCAATATGAAGATCAAGTTTCAGGGACAGGAGCAAATTTCTCCGCTTGAGTCTGCTGTTAGTAATATTGGGGACAGTGAAGCTCGTCATCTCGACTTCGGCAATTTTTGGGCAAGAATGGCAGATGCAAACCCTACACCAATAGCACAAACGATTCATGATAGCGGTTTGGCTTTTGCCGGTGGTTTCCCAATCTCAGTACAGTGTGCTGATACTGTGCTTTCATGCGGAGCTCACTTCGACCCCGCTTCGAGCGAATTGACAAATGTACATGGGGAACTCATTGCCAAGCTGGACGCTGCCGCCATTGGCGCTGCTTTGAGGATTCCGGAGTTGGACAATGCTATAGTCGTCTCCCGGGATCAAGCACAGACCCTATTCGATCAAGACAGTGACAAATATAAGGCGCGAGTGGCGAAGTCTTGGTTGAAGAACCCTAAGAAAGGTGCTTCTCGCCTAACCAAAACCCTCTTCCGAGCAGATTTCAATGAGGAATTGTCAGACTTCATAATCCTGTTGGCTCGGGTTATGGGTTTGCCCTCCACCAATGAGTTTCATTTCTGGATGTGCCCGCTCATCAGCATGGTGTGCGAGGGAACACAAAACATCAACTGGGCAGAGATCATCAGTATGAATTTGGCGGAGCAGCTATCCAACGTTCAGCAAACAAAGAAGTTCTATATGACTTCATACCTGATGTATACCCTAGCAGCATCAAGGCAGTGGTTTGGTTTCTCCTATATAGATGCACACAAAGATGATCCAGTGTATGCCTATTGCCCGCAGTTCACCCTGGAGACCAGCAATCGGAATTTCAGAAGGGTCAATGATGCTTTCACCATGTACGTGGTCAGATTGCTCGAAGGTGATACTGCTAGAAGGTTTTCAGATGAAGCCATGAACCTGATATCGCAGTATGGAGCCTATTTCATCCAATTCAGGAAATTTTCCTATATCAGGCTTGCTGGCTATGAAAGCACTCCTCTACGGCTTCCCATGTTCTGTAATGATAAAATGGCTCTGATAGAAATATGCAGGCAACTAGACAAGTTGCACAGAACTTGCAGAGACAAGAAGATTTCTAGCTTCCACTTTCCCATCTCTCTGGGAAACTACACATGCAAAACAGCTCTGGATGCTCAGAACATAGAAAGAGCCCTGGTCCCTATCACTGTTCATTTCTTCAAGCCAAGAACCTGCTTTGACTTGAAGAAGTTTATTGAACATAACATCAAGATAATCTACCATCATAGGGCAGATACAGAAGACTACTGGGCTGACTGTGCAGATGATTTTGAAGCCAGGAGAAGGCATTGTGGCAGGTTCTCCCTGCAATTGATTCAAGAACTCGGTCTGTACCAAGTTCCTGAAGGTCTCCAGGATGACAATTCTGACCTATACTCGTATGAGTATGAAAATGTGATTAAGCACACCCCTCTGGAGGACCTGGATTGGAACAGGAAAGAGAGAGATGATCTGGCTGAGATTCTTGCTCCAGTCCTAGTCAGGACTAAGGTCTGGTTCAGTAAGAAGATCCGAGAATTAAAGAGGCACTCAGGAGAATCCAGCTCCAAGGATGATTCGACACCAATAAGAGAGGCATCAGTTCCAAGGTCTAAAACACCAATGCAAACCCCTCCTACCTCATCAACACCAGGACCTGCAGAATCTACTCCCTCTTCATCTACCCAGGTATATAAGAAGAAACTCAAAGAGGTAAAGAAGGAGCCTGCAGAGAATGACCCTCCAAGAAAACAGGCAGAGTTGCCTATAGGGCCAGAGAACATCATTGTTCTCAGTGAAAGTGAAGAAAGTGAGATGCCAACTCCTGCAAATGTTCCTGAAGATCCAGCAGATAAGGACAAGGAGGTCCAGAGCACTGAACTTCCAGGTGCTACTGATTCTTCTACCGCTATTGCCTCCAGTGCTCTACTCACATCTCAGCTTGAGTCAACAGCTGCGCAAACCCTGAGTGTCATGAGCTCCCTGTCTCTTGGTCCCCTTGCTTCTCCTGCAGATTCTTCTTCCTCTTTTGCTTGGGTGCAACCTTTGGTTGACAAAAGGAAGAGAAAATCCTCCTCTCAAAGCTTGGGACCAAATTTCGATGCTGTTGCAGCCTTTTTGGGCACCACTCCTTCTCGTGCCAAGAAAGCTAGAACTACTTCCAGAATAGTGTCTGATGCCCAAGGTCAGCAATTCTTGGAGATTACTAAGCCTACAGTAGACAAATCAGAATCAGACTTGCTGGCATCTGACTTGGAGCTTTCAAGAATCCCTATGGGAGAGTCTACTCCTAAAGGTGAAATTCACAACCTCCAGGAAACAGTCACAAGAGTCATTGGAAGGGTAGAGAAAGGGCAGCAAACTATTGAACAGTTAGAAGAACAGGCCCGGATTCTCACAGGTTTCATCAAGTCTCTTTTATCTAAGGATAAAGTCTTGGACCCTACCCCATTGACTACTCTTCCACCTCCTGTAATTCTAAGCCAAGATGAAGTGCAAAGTATCAAAGATATGCACAAGTATTCTGTCTATGGCAGAGCTATTGAAGCCATGGTGGATGACATGCTTGTTGCTGGATTAAACTTCATCGATGAAGCTTTCAAACTCCACGAAAAGGTGAGTAATGTGCAACTGAAGCTCTCCTCCACTATCAGTACCATGGATAAAGAACTAAAAATCTGGAGCAGTTGTATAGTAGACCTTCGCCTTATGGAACAGACAGATGAGAACATCTTACTGGCGAATAAGATTTTTGATGATGCTAAGGACAATCTATCAAAATCCTGGGTCTACAGCGTGGAGTGGAAGATCAGAGTTTTGGAGGAAGCTTTGGGAGAAATGAAGAACAGCTGGCAGAAGGGAGAAGCTTTCAAGACACTGGTTGTTGTTGCTTTCAAGGATATACATTGTCATCTTCAGGATGAAAACTCTGGTGTTTTCCTGTTCTTGCAAGAAATCAAAGCTCAATTCAGAGCTTTTTTCAAAGATAATTTATTCAAGGAAAGCTCCATCTCTAAGGAAAAGATGAAGGAAATTTGTTCTCTTCAATCTGCCATTGAAGAAGCAAATAAAGATTATCATACTCACATCGAGTTTGATAAAGAGATGGAGAAGTGTCTGGGATTTTTGACTCAGTCTGCAGCCAACACGTCAGTTCCACGTGGCAGAGACATAGCTGAGGCATTGAAGAAATTCAGGTAGTGGATTCTGAAGACAGTGGGTCCCTCCCAGTAGCTGGCCACCTGTCTCCTTCTCCTTTCTTTTCTCTTCTTCCCATTCTTTTCGTATTCTTTGTAATTAGTTAAGGTATTGCAACTGGCGATCCTTAACTATTCTTTAATTAAAAGAAACGGTTACAAAGAGTAACTGACTTGTAAGCTATATAATGGCCTTTCCACGCCCTTTTGCAAGGAGGAAGAACTTGGATATTTGCTGAAAGTGTAAATAGATCTTAAAGAAATCAATACAAAAGGGCTTTCCATTCTTTGTCTATCTAATTCTTGTTATCTCTGTGTTTTCCTTTAATATTGTGGAGATCATTTTGTTCCTAACTCGTTAGTCTCTCTGATCGCATACTATCCAGTTTTGCAAATACAGTGATCTTGTACAACCAAGAAGGAACTTTGTGTCCTTGATTAATAAATCTGAAGAAGGTTATTTATGGAACTTTGTGTCTTTAAATTTAATCTCATTCAGCCAATGCAAATGATCTTGTCTTAAATCCTTTGAAGCTTCGCATACACAAAGAATTATTCTGCTATCTATAATTCTGAATGTTGCTATTCTACTCATCTTCTTATTCCCTTTCCTCAGTCCTTGTGTAATTGATGATCCTTGTGGAAAACACTTTCGTAAAATCCAAGTTTGACCATAAAACAATGTTCTGTACATTTGTAAATAAGTTCGTTTCTGAATAAGGGAACCTCTCCCATTAAAGAGGAGGGACTTCTTGTCCCCTGACTGTTGCTCTTCTAAAAAGTCCTATTTGACGACCAACAAGGCGACATCAGTGAACTTGATGTGACATACTAGCGACATGCAGTGAAGGACATCAAACACTCATAACCCTTCGAAGAAGATTTTATGAGGTTCTGAAAAGTCATGGGTGCCTAGAGCAGATCTGTAGTGCCCATAGGTGCCCCTGACCCATTCTAGGTGCCCTAGTCCAGGAAGATCTTGCATTTGCACAATTTTCTAAGGTTTTAGTGTGACAATTTCTCCCTCCCTTGTCCATCAATCTCGTCACTTCAACACAATCCAAGATTTAATTGTGAATCGGCTAAGTTCTTTTATCTCCTTCTTTGCAACTAGGGTTTTATTATTTGTTATCTTATTTTGTTTGGGTCAATTTTTGTACTTTATTTCATATATTCTAACGACTGTTACATAATTAGTATTATGAAATCTATTTATTTCAATACTTTTCTTAATTATTTGGAGAACCCCACTCGTGATTGGTATTTTGGATCCTTCTTTGGCATCCTCATCATTCTTCTATCATGGCTCCTAAGGTTTGTCAAGTATCTCTTTTTCATGAATTAATTCAAATGTATGCACCTTGCAAAGAGGTTCTTCAAAAATTCCTTTGACACCATGTATCTTCCTAACGATACATTGCCTACTCAAATTAGTGTTATCTTCAATCATCTTTTTGATGACTCTCTTGGTTCTAATTCCCATCAACCTATGTTGGCTTCACTTCAAGTTTTGCATTCTTTATTTCAAGACCAATTTCAGGCTATGGAATCCATGATTACATCTCTTAAATTTGAAATCCAACATCTTAAGGATGTTTCTTAGGCTCATTCCTCTATTACATCTCATCCCACTTCTATGTCTTCTACTTGTGCTCATATCAGTGAACCTCAAATATTACCATTACCAACACCTCTCAAGTTTGATCTCAATGCTAAGAAAAATGATATTCTTATTGAGCTCCTTAGTCATCAATTGATCACTTTACCATCTACTCATGGATATCCTCCTTATTGTCTTGAAAAATATCAAGGTCGTCCATATTGCAATTATCATCGAATCAATGGACATAATGAAAATGAATGTTATGCTTTACAACAAAGAATCGAGCATCTTGAGTGTCAAGGCTTTATCTCATTTGTTGCATAACATTTTTTTACACAACCATCTACAAATGTTACATCCAAATGGGATCCTAAATCTGCTTCATCTATGTCTAATGAGCATATTTAATCTAATTAATCTACTACTTCATCTTCTCATCCACTATGTCAAGTAGTGATGGGTTGATGTCATCTGCTTCATCTACTTCTAATATTACTTCTTCAGTTAGTCAAGTGTCACCTATTCAACCCATCACAACTAAGAAATAACCTCTCAAGGTTCAACTTCCATCACCTCCTCCTGCTGAGTCATCTAAAACATTACCAAGTCAAACAAATAATCCAACATCTCCTCCTCTCAATTACTCTACAGAATTACCAAACAATAAACCACTCACTACGAAAGAAAAGAAAACTCTAGCTAGCCTCTTTCAACTTCTACAACTCGAGGATTCTAAGCCATCAAACATCTAATTACTTTTTTCAAGGAAACTAATCATTACATTGATCTACTTAGCGTCATCAACTAGATCTCCATCACTTACATACTTGGGGGGCATCATGGCTTCTCCCCCCTTGAATTTTTATCAAATGTCTCTATCATCCCATACAATTGACACTTTGAGACTTAATGTCTAATATATCCTAAGCATCAATACAAACCACTTGATACATTTCTATCATCATTACCCGATGACACACTCTCATGCTTTGGTTCAAACTTGACTATTGAGGGCATACTATACACATGAAATTCACACACTACACACTTCACATATCAAACATTCATCACATATCTTACTCAAGATTCTATTCAGCATCATACACTACAAATTTTACACTCAGCGCATTCACAACATATCTTTCTTGCATATTCTGTTACACATTGTGGTCATTACCCTATGAAAAAATCTAGTTCCACGGTTCATACTTGAATGCTAAGGGTTTCAATTATAAAATGAACCTCACCACACTCACTCACTCACTCACTCTCTATGCTTTATGACTTTGATGATCACATATTTCTAGCACACTATTCAAACCATTTCCCGATGACACACTCTTGTTCTACGGTTCATTCTTGACTACCTGAGGGGGAATATATAAATTAACCTCATCACATGCATACTCATTCACACTCACTTGGGGGTCACATGGCTCCTATCACACTCACTCTACATTCCATTCCCTCTCATCCATAACATACTGCATAGATTAGTCACATTTAGTATTTCTTGCATTTACTCATTATATGTACACTTTTTACACATGCTAGAAAATATTTTGTATGTCATTATATTTCTATACACACATGCACATTCACTTTCCTTCTAGTTGTGATCATAGATTTATACATATCTTTACACCCAACATGGATGGTTGGTGCAGTACCTCATACCAGTCCCACAATGGGTCATGGGGGAATCCACTTTCATACACACTACAGGTGTTATTGTTTCATTTTTCATAGCACACACTACTATATCTGATTATACATGCTTTGAAATACTTTCTATCTTTCTAACATGCTAACGGGTGCTTCATGTGCAACATTTGTCTTCCAGGTCTATTTGCTTCCATGGTTGTTTGTTACATTGCTTGCTATTATATGTCTTTGTTTGTCATTGTATTCCATTATTTGTGGGATTTTCCTTTGTCTTTATTTGGTCTGCACATTATTCTATGATTTTGGCCACTATCAGCCTTGCGATTGTCTTGTGATATCATGAGTGATGTCCCATGTTTACAACCCACTTTTTGCAGTCTACATTATCTTCTTACATATTGTCTTCTTGTGTGTTAGCTTACACATTGTCTTGATGTCTGCTAGCTTACACATTGTCTTTTACATGCGTGTTTATCTTTCTTGTACTAACACTTGTATCCTATCCATTTTGTTTGTGTGTGCCTTGGTTTCTACCAATCACACTCCCTATCCCCCATACAGGGCATCAATTTTCAATTCAGTGGTTGGTCCTCCTTTGGGTCGCATACTCCTCAGTGATGTCGCATACACCCCAAAAGAGGGGGGCATGTATCGAGTGAATTATTCACCCCATACAACATCTTATATTCATAGTTTAGCATAGTTTATTATGGGTAATACACAGTCATTAATCACATCAACGGCCCAAATCCTGACTTGGGTCCTTATCACAGTACAAACACCAATACCCAAACCCAGACAGTAATGTTTGGGCACCCCTAACCCTTCCTGGATGCATGTGAATAGGGGAAAGTTACATAACATTTGTCGATTCTGCATAATCGACATCACTTCATACAATGGCTTTTACAGGGCACACAGTCCTTAACACTAGACATGCATGCACTACACTACATTTTCTACTTTCGCGTTGGATTAAAACTATTTGAAATGGATTATATTTTTACACACCATTTGCAGTGGTGTTCTACATTGTGGGAAGAAGTTAAAGGTTGGAGGATGACACCATAATTTTCTCCCTACACTTCTTCCATGTCTTGGCATGAGATCACCCAAAAAACTTGCAGTCAGCGCAACTAGCGTGAGATCACCCCAAAAAAATGTTCTTCTACATCATCTTCAAGATCAATTCTACATTCATTTCCCATCATGGATAAGGTTCACATGTTCCTTTTACATTTTCTTGCATACTTTTATACATTTTTTCATCATACATATGTGTATTTCATTACTTGTTCGTTCTTCTCTTTTGCAGGTCCATCCTTATGGGAAGCGGTAGTCACATCATCATACACCATCACAACATCAAGTGACATCAACAACAGGTATAATCGTGACATCTACACATATGCTCTCGCCCTAGGTTCATCATCATCATTATCATCACTTATTTTACACTTCCTCTTCTCTAGTTTCCACACTTCACATTTTTATCACTCCACGCTTTTTCTTGTCTCCTCAACACGCTTTTCATCATCTATCTACATGGTTATCAGTTATATATCTCTTATCTACTTTATTTTATCAAGAATTTTGTCAACAACATAAAGTGGGGGTAAATGTAGACACTAAATCACGCACTAAGGGTATCCATCTAGTCCTGATCACATACTACTATTCATATGATTCCTAAGTAAGAAAATTACTAATTAACCCATGTCTTTGGCCACCTTTCTTTGCTTTTTGTTTCCACTTTTGATCTTACACTCTTACTTTCCTAATTTGTCTTTTTATACTTTGACATTTCTCACTATGGACACCAACGCCCAGCCAAGATGCTAGCGCCAGGTGCCCTTGAACTCTTTGTACTTTGCTCACCTCTTTTGGGTTCTTTCTAGTAGTTAGGGCACCTTATCTTTTTGGTAGTCAGCCTTTTCAGGGTTAATTATAAAATTCAAGCAAATGAATCATATAAATATAAAGTTTTGTGGCAATAATAAAGGACCAAGCACTAAGCATTAGCTATCACCACCTAAGGTTGCATCCAAAGGCATCTACAAGACCATGCAAGCATCCATCTAGCATCCACACAAGGGAAAAGCACTGCATTCTTCTGCATATACTTCATAGGAAGGGAAGTTCATTCTTTCATGCACACATTTATCTACATATTTTACATCTAGCTACATGTTCTCTATTAAGTGTGACACGCACAAGAGCCACCTAGGGCACAATCTCTTCACACACACACAAAACTACATTAGGTTTATGATGTGGTGCAACACTCGGTCGTAAGCTCACTTGTTTGATTATCAAGGACAGTCTGACCCCTCATTTACATTATTTTCTTTTTAGGATTTGTTGCACTTTTGAGGGTTTTGTAGGTCATTTCTTCGTTGCAGCTTATAGGTGACATCGACGAAATTGATGCGACATACTAGTGACAAACAACGGAGGACAAAAAAAACCTCGCAACCCTCCAAAGAAGAGTTTCTAAGGTTCTGAGAAAACACAGGTGCCTAGAGCAGGTCTGTAGTTCCCGGAGGTGCCCTTGACCCATTCTAGGTGCCCCAGTTCAGGAAGATCTTGTGCTTGCACTATTTCCTGAGCTTCTATGCGACACTTCTCCCTCTTCGTTCATTAATT
The DNA here is from genome assembly GCA_019776745.2 of Taxus chinensis. Classification (NCBI taxonomy): domain Eukaryota; kingdom Viridiplantae; phylum Streptophyta; class Pinopsida; order Cupressales; family Taxaceae; genus Taxus; species Taxus chinensis. Next base: position 219,118,855 of record CM034153.1, read on the forward strand.
TATCACTTTGGCACAACCCAAGATTATTTGTGAATCAACTAAGTTCTCTTATCTCCTCTTTGCAACTAGGGTTTTATACTTGTTAGCTTATTTTTATTGGGTTGATTTCTATACTTTATTGCATATATCTAGCAATGCTACATAATTAGTATTAGGAATCTATTTATTTCAATATTTGCTTAATCAAACTCAAGAACTAGTCTTGAGAGAAACATGCTCAAACATCTCTAAAGTCACTTAAAATCTCAACCACCACTTGGAACACTTCATTAGGGACCTAACACACCTCTTCAAGCTATCACATACATATGTCATTTGGAGAAAATTGATCTAACACACATGTTTCAGTCACCTATCTTGGCAAGCCTAATAGGACCAATTAGGCCTTTAGGGTTTCAACATGAAACTAATTATTCAAACCATTATAAGGAATCTAAGACATCATACCAGGTGTCAAAAATATATTCATGACCAAAAACTATTGCTCCAAGATGCAAAGCAATCAAGCTCACCTGAAACCTTTATGACTAGATTTTAGCCCCTAGGGCCAAAAGCGGCAGGGTAACTTTGAGGACCTGCATCTTCCATTTTCTCCAATGTACATTCTTATAAATTTTCATGTTCATCTAGCACATCTCCTAAGGAATCTGGAACAATTGAATTTTCATCATGATACTTCCATCTCAACCTTGAAACTACAAATCTCCACAAAACTAGGGATTTTCTCCTACTTCCTTAAACAACTAGAACATGAAAATGCCTCCAGTATGAGCCCTAGAGAATCCCTTATAACTTAATTTTGAGACCATATAACTCATTTCTTCCATATCGCTATGTTATGAGGGTTTGGCTTGGGTTTAAGACCAACTTACCTTCTTAACATTCGTTCATAAAAGTTTAACGATAAAATCAATCCATTATTTTTGAAAAACACTCTTAAAAAAATGAAAAATAATCCTTAAAATCCACATGGTCCCATGCAAAGTATGTGTGATTGGGTGAGGATCTGAAGTTATCTATCGAGTTGATTTTTGCACTCTCAAAAGCTCAGTTTTGCAAAAAACATCATAACATGCAAATTATTATCAACCTTGTCCTAAAATTTAACCTAAAGAACCATGATTACCTCCTCTAATTTTCCCAAGTAACATCCATTCTCAAATGCATTTGAAACTTTCTCACCACCATGACTTACCTATGCAATCCTTGTTCTCAAGAAACTTGTTTTAGTGGACCTTGAAACAACCTCATACCTCTTAATACTAGTATAAAAATCCTCCTGCATATTCTATGTCATGTCAGAACACCTTTCTCATGCTCATATCATATTGATATGCTCCATAATTCATGTTTCCGTGCCATACTCCAAGAACTAGGTCTAGGAATAGACCTATAATGACCTAACTCAACACAAACTTCTCATGACCAGATCTTTTTGACCACTTGAAGACACTTAGAATTATATAACACATCTCATGGAACATATTTGACCTCATGAAGACCTTCAAACAAATTTTGAGCTCACCTACAACACCTAGCTTGCTTGAACATGCACCGAGACAACATGATTGGACACTACCAATCAAACTTCATGTTTGACTATGATTGACACCTCATTGAGACTCTTATGACACCTAGAATCCCTTTGCCATCAATGACCTTTGACATCAATGACAACACCATAGAAAAAATGGCCAACATACACCTTCATCAGAATCATGTTTTCTCATTCATAGGTTTTCCAAAAGAAAATGAAAATTACAAAGAATAGGTGCATGTCCACGATAATCATATTTTGTAGAAATTCATATCGGTTTAGTTACTTAGGTAGTTGTTTTGCAATCCATGTTTGATTTTATTGTCACTGTATAATTTAGAAATATCAACATTTATCTTAACAACAAATTTGGGTTCCCACATGCCTTTTACTTAGGTATATCATTTGTGTTTTACTGGTTAGTTATCATAATATTTTTAATTTCTTATCATGTCATCTTTACATATACCTTAAAAGGGTTAGGGATCTGACTAAGGAAAATCTCATAAACACCAAAATTATTTAATGTATTTTTAATTATTTGTGTGAGTAGATTCAAGTATTCAAAAATAAATATAGTATTCATTGAAAAGAATCAAGGTACGTTGTCTTGTGACTTCATTTAAAGGTAATTAAAACCTTAACACTTTTCATTTACATTTCATTCGATTTGGGTATATTATTTTTTATGACTAATTCATTGATCCATTTATGTAAACAAATATAATCAATGATAGCGTTTAGAAGATGAAAATGAGACTCATAAGGGATGCTCCACACTTGAAAGCCTCATTTCAATAAATATACTGCCCTTTGATGTATATATATTTGATATAGCTAGATAAGACTTTGGAATACTTTTGACTTGGCTTGGGATGCTCTTGGAAGAGTGCCTAAAGTGCTTCAAACTTGCTTAGGACTTATTTTTGATGCATGATTTTAATTTAGGGAAGTTTAGGGCAACTTTGCTAGAGATAAGGAGATGAAAAATCAAGTGTACATTATTATTTACAAGTAGGAGTCAAGTGATTGCTAAGTGAGTAAATGAGAGTGTTTTATTTGCTGTATACCTTTTCATAGATACAATTTTGCATTAAGGCTTACCTATAAAGAGGAATTAGGATAAACTTAAGAAATTTGACTGAGAAGCATAGGACATTAACACCCAACTCTGGACACTAGCATTCGGTGTAGTGTTTCAATAGACTGTAGTGTATAGCAGATAAAATCTATATTGAGAGTCTTGAGAGAGACTTGATAAGAGGTAAGAAATTTTTATAAGCATATAGACCAATTATGTAGGTGCCTAAGAATTTGAGTGAGAGAATGACATGTATTTTCAAGCCTTAAGAGACAAGTAGGATAATGCATTTACATTTTATTTGTGCTTGCAAGTTATAATTAAGGGATATAATCCAAATAACTAATTATCAAGTACCTAATTATCAAATTTATGTGTCTACAAAGACATGAAAATAGTAGCTCGATGATTGGTTAAAAAATTGAAATTAGTACATCCAATAGATGTTATATATACTTGCCTTCGACATAATAATAATGAATAACTAATAAAAATATTTTAAATAAATTTATATGATAAATGTTTATAAATATTAATCTTATGATGTTTATTTTTATTTTTTTGTATAATATTTTTTTTATAATTCCATTACCTTCTCTAAAAATTTCTTATTGACCAGTGATAAATAATACTAATCTAGATCTAGACCAATGTGTCGAGTTTCAAAAAAACTTTCCAAGTTAAAAAAACAAACTCCAGACTCCATTATACAACCCAAATATTATAAAATTTTCAAGCAAATTCTCAATGTAAAAGGAAAAAATTCTAGATGATGATCAAATGGACATCAAATTTAAGATTAAAATGACCATATGATGATCAAATAAATATCAAATTAAGGCCATCATTAATTTCTTATCCATAAAAATTACTTCTATCACACCCACCCTTCACCTATAACCCCTTATTGCTCACTGCCCCAACCTTTTTAAACACCATTACATATATATTAAATACATCTATATGAAATACATTAATATATATCAATCCTAATGTTTGTATTTTGGATTTTTCAAACACCATTCTCCACCATGTTACCACTAATTGGTGACATATAACATCTATATAGCAACATGACTATGTCAGGCTAGAAAAAATCTGTATAGAAAACAAAAATGGCCTCTAAAATCTATTGTATGGAAAAGATATTATAATTTATCAATTGAATTCTCTAAGAATTTTTTTTTTTTCTAAGTGATAGTTTAATTGACATAAATCTTAGGCTCAAACATGAAAGTGTTCAAACAACTCACTACATTACACTTGACCCTGTTTTGATTGTATAATCGATACCAACATGATAATCTTTCAGATTCATATGTGTTAACAAGTTCTTGTTAACATGGTTTTGTCCCACCAATAGATCCATTTTTAAATAAAGAAGAGTGGATTTAGTGATCGGTAAGAAGAAGATAATAGTCGATCCTTAAATAATAAGAGTCATAATGCGACTAGTCCCTGTCAATAATAAAATGGATAATATAAAGCACACAATTTTTAACTACACAACGAATACAATTTAGAGTTTTTCAGGGTGAAATAATAAACTATAGTTGTAATATTAAAGACGTTGATGATTGAAAATAAGTGACATATAATTTATGTTATTAGAGGTAATCTCAAGTGAACTAAATTTATTTATACAAAAAAATGTAAAATATTGAGAGTAAAACATGGTAGTAGTATTAAATTGTTTAATATCATTACAACTAGTAGTATAAGTTGAGGTGTCATTTGGTGTGTTTTTTTATATTTTGAAAATATTAGTTGATATGTCATGTCTTGTATTAAAAATTTTGATAATTCATTGTTGTATGTTACATCATAATTATTAATATAGGTAGAGGTGTCTTATGGCGGTATTAAATAACTTAGTACTAGAATGTTTGACATGACATCATAACTATTAGTATAGGTTGATGTGTCATTTGGTAATTTAAAAAATATATGTTAATTTATCATGTTGTATTGTATTGTTTATTAGTTCAATGGTGTATGTCACATCATAATTATTAATATATGTTGAGGTGTCATTTGATGATATTTAATTTTTAAAATATAAGTTAATATGTCATTTTGTTTTATATTGATTACTAATTCAATGTTCCATGTCACATCATAATCATCAATAGAGTTAGGGGTGTCATTTGATGGAATAAATTGTTTAAAAAATCTACATTGTATGTCACATCATAATTATTATCGTGATACTTGAATTTAATAATTGAAAGTTTTTTTTGAAACCATGATAAGTTCATTTAAGAATGGTAACTCTCCAAACCATCCTAAACCCTCTGAGAAGCTACACAATGGATAATTGGTCTCCCTCCCAAACAAAGGAGATTAGTTGAGAGCACCCCCTCTCATAGAGGGTTTTGTCAAATTGTGAGGAGATAGATGACTCAAGACCTTTGAGTGCCCCTTCTTTGTTTTCATGCAAAAAACTAACAATGGAGCAAATTGTAGAAACAAACATGAGGAAAAGACACAAGTTCCCAAAACTAAAAGACACAAATTAGATAATGAGAAAATGGTGAGTGTTGGATCACAATGAACGTTGAAGGGATTACTTTCTTGTTATGGGAAAACTTATATCGGATAGCTTTGCTTCACCATGATTGTACTCATGACAACTCTTTTGTTGGCATTTCCTTGATCCTCATGTGCCTTCTAGTTGGTTGTTTGTATTCTCTATGTTTGTTTGGTTTCATTTGTCGATGCTTGTTTTTTTTTCTTTTTTCTCTTGAGGATTGGGCCCCTTGTTTATGTCCTACACTAGTTCATAGCTCTGGGTAAAAGGGTTTACCTCTTAATAAAAATAATAATAATTGTAAGTTTTAACCAATCACATACTTTTATTTTTATGTTTACATAATTGAAAATTTTAACATTAAGGAAGGGGTAGAATGTTCCTTAAAGTCTTATTTTTGAATATTTAATTTATAATGCCAAAACTTTATAAAATCTTATAATATATACATTCAAGTAAAGTAAAATTATAGTAAGTATTTAGTCCCATACCAACATTTTTTTTTTTATTATAATTATACATTGCATCTATCACATCAACTAACAATCTTTATTTCATGTTGATCAATCACATCAACCACCATATTTGTTTTTATTATATATTGAATCCATCACAGGAAGTAAGATTTTTAATATTTTTTTATTAAAAAAAATTATTAATCTTTTTAAAAACTTTATAATATAGAAACACAAATAAGCTAACTAAACAAAATATTTAATCATATTTATTTTCTAAAGATGGTTTGGATAAAAATATTTTATTTAGAAAAAATGATTTTTGTATACAATACTTTATATTTAAAAATCAAACATTCTAATTTGTAATGTTTTCTTTGCAACCTTAAAACAATTACTGGCATAAATATATGTCGAGAGGTACAGTTCGAAAGGAACTTATGTCACACATCTAAAATAGGTGCCTCGCGAACATTACCTCTCGACATATTTTACATACATAGATTTATATAAACATAAATAAAAACATGGTATGTAAAATATGTCGAGAGGTAATGTTCACGAGGCACCTATTTCAGATGTGTGACATAAGTTCCTTTCAAACTGTACCTCTCAGCATATATTACATATATTTATATAATATAGGTATTCCAGTAGTAACTGTGGGCGTTGCATTATACAAAAAATGATACCAAAAATAAAGTTAGGACGAATGACAAAATCATATAATGAAATGTGTATTACATAGGGGACATTATTTATACTCCAAGGACTTCATCCTTTCTTCCTCTTCCTTCCGTTTCAAAAGTATTTATCCCTTGTTCATCTATTTACAAGACTTGTATCTATCCAAAGATAGGATGTTAAGATAACATTAATCATGTACGATAATGATTGTGATGGAAGATAATAATGATAATGGAAGATGAAAATCATGATCAAGATTAGACGATGACTATATTGACAATCACAATATTAGCACTCACCCTAAACAACACAAAAACACAATTTTTAAACATTAAATTCTAAACATGTAAGATAACAATGGTGATGATAATGATGATGACGATGAAAGATGACAATGACCATGACTGCAAAGATGGCAATCATGATCATGATCTAACGATGATTATAATATTTAATTTATTTACAAATTCACATAATAATATCAATAATATTAATAAGATTAATATTAATGATGATGATGATGATGATGAATGGAAAATACATTGATCATAGTGGTGTTATTTTTGGTGATATAATAACGATGAAAACAACGACAAAATTGATGGTAATGATGATGAGAAAGATGAAAACTATGCCACAATTCATAAATCTTAATCCCTAAACATGGAAGCTAATGATGGTGAATATAATTATGATGATGATGGTTGATGGAAATGACCATGACTATAATGATGATGGAAGATGACAATGACCATGATATGATGATGAAAATCGTGATCACGATCTGACGATTATTATATCAATGATGACAATCATGATGATGACTTTGATGACGATAAAAATGAAAATGAGGATGAAGACAATGATGATTACAATTGTGAAAATGATGATAAGGACAATGAGGATGATGGTGATGATTAATATGAAAAAACCATGATGATAATGATGATGACAATAACCAAAATTTGTAAACCTTTAACCCTAATCATGTACGATAATGATGGAAAATGATAATGACCATGACTGTGAAGATGACAATCACAATCATGATCATTCGATAATAATCATGACCATGACATTGATGATAGTGAAAATGAAAATGATGAATGATGACTGATGGAGAAAATTGTGATGATGATGATATGGACAACAATGAGGATGATGGTGATGATTAAGATGACAATGATGACGACAATGGTGACAATGTCAATGATGATGATGAAAAAAAAATGATAAAAATGAAAATGATATCTCATAAATGATAAATTTTCAAACCTTAAAATCTCATTGGATCCCTAAAAACCTGATGTGACATTCAGAATATTAGCACTCATCCCAAACAACAAAAAAACTTGTACAAAACAACAATTTTTAAACCTTAAACTCTAAATATGTATGATAACAATGGTGACGATAATGATGATGATGAAGATGACAATGGCCATGACTATGAAGATAACAATCATGTTCATGATCTAACGATGATTATATCAATGATGAAAATCATGATGATGACTATGATGATGATGAAAATGAAAATCATGACAAAGATGATGATGATTACAATTGTGATGATGATGATAAGGACAACGAGGATGATGGTGATGATTAAGATGACAATAACCATGATGATAACGATGATGACAATAACCAATATTTGTAATCCTTTAACCCTAATCATGGACGTTAATGATGGAAAATGATAATAATTGTGACTGTGAAGATGAAAATTATGATCACGATCAATCGATGACAAAATTAACCTTGACATTGATGATAGTGAAAATGAAAACAATGAAGAAGACATTGATGGATAAAATTGTGATGATGATGACAAGGACAACAATGAGGATGATGGTGATGGTTAAGATGACAATGATGATGACAACAGTGACAATGTCGATGATGATGATAACAAAAATCAGAATGATGAAAATGATATATCATAAATGATAACATGTCAAACCTTCAAATCTCATTGGATCCCTAAAAAATTGATGTGACATTCACAATATTAGCACTCCTCTTTAACAACACAAAAAATTGTACAAAACAACAATTTAAACCTTAAACTCTAAATATGTATGATAATAATGGTGACAATAATGATGATGATGACATATAAAATGACCATGAATGTGAAGATGACAATCAATATCATGATTTGTCAATGATTGTAATATTTAATTTATTTACAAATTCACATAATAATATCAATAATACAAATAAGATTAATAAATTCACGATGATGATGATGACAGAAAAAATGTTGATGGTGGTGGTGTTAATGGTGGTGATAATGATGATGGGGATTATGATGAAAATGATGGTGATGATGACAAACAAGATGACAATTATGCCATAATTTATAAACCTTAAACCCTAAACATGCATGATAACAATGATGATGGAAGATAAAAATGACAATGAATGTGAAGATGATAATCACGATCATGATCTAATTATGATTATATCGACAATGAAAATCATGATGATGACTATGATGACTCAAACTGCTTATTGTTGCATCTATGTTGCTCCCTACTACGTCTTCGACTACCCCTACTACAGCTATATCTTAGGTAGCTAGATTGTTCAGGCATTGATGTTAGATATCCTCTTAAAATTATTCCATCATGGGTTGAAGATGCTTCACATAGGGAGATCCTAGAGGATGTGGTGAGTCGAGCCTAGAGTAGATTCAAATGTGTAGTTATTAGAAGGTTTGGAGGCCTTTGACCAAATATCAACTTTGTAAGAGAATGACGCAAGAGGAAATGGGTTTGTAAACTTAAAGTGAGGGCACTTGGGGGGATAGATACCATTTATGTTTACAAGAAGATGTGGAATTACAAAGGTTTCTTTTGAGAGGACCATGGTTTTATGGGAAATATGCTCTCGTCATTTATTGTTGGTGCCCATGGCTGAAATTAGATTATAAATTTTTGGAAATGCTAGTGTGGATCTGAATGCCTACTCTACCCTTGGAGTTCTGGGAACCTGAGGTGTTCTTCAACATGGCTAGATCCATGGGCGTGCTTATTTGTAGACCCAGCCACGAAACCAAAATCAAGACTGGTTTTTTCCCGGATGTGCATCAATGTGTTTGTGGGTGCTAAGGTGCCAAATTAAATTTTCTTGAACACTCCAAACCACAAATGTGAATAGGAGATAGTTTTTGAGGATTCACAGATTATATGTGAAAAATGTTGGAAAGTCAGTTATGATGCCACGTTATGCTACTGGGGTATTCAATCAACTCAGACAGCAGATGATATTTGTGAGGATCTTTGCAAACTTGTAGCCTAATTTGATGATGATTCGTCTGAGGAGGAGTTGAGCGTGGGAGAATATGATAAGGAGGAAGGAAAAATCATTGTGTGCACACTGGAGGAGGCATAGATAAAGGCAAACGTGTTGACCGAGAAGCATTGTGGGTGTGTGGGCACGGTGGGGAGTGGCACCAGAGTTGCAAAGGGGGTGCAAGGATTCACCTTTGGCTGATCCAACGTGGACAAGTCATTTGGTTGAGGTGGACAGAGGGTCGAAGTGGGCATATATTATTATTATGATTTATAAAAAATAAAAAAACTCTTATTATTAACGCTATATTATTATTATTATAACAGTAATAGTAATAGGCATCATAAACGTCATGGTTATCTTCATCTTAATCATTGTCATCGTCATTGTTGTCCTCGTCGTCGTCATGATCATCATCATCTTCGACGTGGTTTTCATTTCATTGTAATCTTAGTCATTTTCATCATTGTCAAGATTGATTTAATCATCTTCACCATTATCATCATCATTATGATCGCCATCTTCCTAGACATGGTCATTCTCCTCATCATCAAGATCGTCATCGTCTTCAGCGTGGTTATCATTTCATCGTAATCTTAGTCATTTTCATCATTGTCATAATCGATTTAATCATCTTCACCATTATCATCATCATTTTGATCACCATTTTCTTGGTCATGGTCATTCTCCTATGCCATCATCACATCATTGTCATCAATTATGTAATATTAATTTTATTTACTTAATCTTTATTAAATTATAAACCATATACAATTGTAAATTACTTAATATTATTAAATTATTAACCATATATTATTATTATTATTATTATTATATTAATTAACAATAATAGTAATAAGCATAATGAACATCATCGTTATCAGCATGGTTATCTTCGTCTTAATCATGGTCATCATCATTGTTGTCCTCATCCTTGTTGTCATGATCGTCATCGTCTTCGACATCGTTGTCATTTCATCATAGTCTTAGTCATTTTCATCATTGTCATGATAGATTTAATCATCTTCACCATTATCATCATCATTATGATCACCTTCTTCGTGGTCATGGTCATACTCCTCCGCCATCATCACATCATTGTCATCAATTATGTAATATTAATTTTATTTACTTAATATTATTAAATTATAAACCATATATAATATAAATTATAATTTATTATTTTAATTTATCTATATATTCACCTCCTAAATAATATGTTAAACTTATTTAATTAAGCAATTTATTTAAAAGTGAGGGCCCAACAAATATAATATTTTAAGTTTTCCCCTATATAATTTTCTTATGTAATTTTTTAAAAGTGATACTATATTATATAATTTATTTAAAAGTGAGGCCCCTATAAATATAATATTTTAAATGATAATATATAACATAAATTTTAATTTATATTATAATTTATTATTTTAATTATTAATATATAATATTAATTTTATTTACTTAATATTATTAAACTAGCAATCGCATGTGTATAATGCAATGTGAACGTCGAATGGTATTTGTTATTCGATGTAGAAACATAATTATTAATTTTGTAGTTGATGTTGATAAGGGGTGTGATTAACAATACTGATTTTCTATTAAAGACATAACAAATGTTGTAAAATACATTAGAAGGGATGTTATATAATAGTTAGTTGTGTAATGATTGAATTCAAATGCAAGTGAGACATGTAAGTTTGCTAATAGTCACTCTCAAGAATGTTGTGAATGTGAAGTGTTGTTGTCAAAGTAGATTGAGTGTCGTTGATGTCATGTGGGCTTAAGAGGCAATATTTCTGAAAGGCTTGTATAAAAGGAGTTCTGACCAACAGAAAAGGTCATATGACGTTGAATTCTGACTTGGGACCTCAACAAATCTCAAGTGGACCCGAAAAATTGCTTTAGTCAACCGTAATTTCCATTTATCTCCTTTACGGTTCCTGTTGTAGCTCCAATCTCAAGCAACTTGAATAAGTGGTAGGTGTTCCATGGTTGCAAGGTGAACTTTATATGCATCCAAGAAAGTGGTTGTTTCTTGTGCATCCGCGTCACTTTCAACAACATGTCTCAAGATTTTTTTGCCAACATTTAATGATACAAACAAATAGCTGCACATAACAAGTGGCAATTTTCGCAGCATGTGGCATGTTTCTTGTGGACTTATGTCATGTTCAATAATGCTCTCTGTGAGCATTTTGTGGATCGTAATGTGTGCTAGTGAATCCGCATCAACATCTCTTGAAAATATTAATAGCATTTGGTGATAAGTTTCTGAACGATGCTATGCTTTTGAATCATATTTTGCAATATACGTCAGAATTGCATGGCGGGAAAGTACCGGTTGGTAATCGACATTTTCTCTTCATATGAATATCATAGTTTGATTGTGTATGTTTAGTCTATCATCATTTTTTGAAGGGAGGTACTTAATTTTCCCATCACTTTTAATGAGCAGGGATGAAGTAGGTTGCGTGGCCCATGGTGCGTTGTACCTGCACTGTAGCTATGATTGCTTTCTACGTAGGCATGTTTATAGTGAACATTTTATGTGGCATGCTGAACACGATTAAGCAATTAATTCAAGGTCTGCATGTGGGGAGGAGAATAGTATTTGTGTTGTAGTTAGCAAACAAGGGTCGTCTAACAGTGACCTGCGAACAAAATCCAAGCGGTTGCAAGCCAGAAGGGGGTTCTAGACAGGCATGAACTTATCAAAGTATTGTTTTGTTGCCTCAATAATTGTCTGTATCCTCCCAGTCCATTACGTCAACTTTATGTGCGTTCTCGAGCCACGATAAAACCGTGGACGTGTGCGGAGCCTCTATGTTGCCATTCATACATGTGAGACGAGAGAGCATAAATATTATCTATGTAGTCTAAAAAAAAACTTATTAAATAGTAAATTTTATTACATGTACCAATAGTCTACTACTCCAAGTTCCTTCTGCAATATTTCTTCACGAAATAATGTGAATCGGTGATGTAGGTATGTTGATACTCAATGAGGGTTTGTGACAATGTTAAGTGTTCTCCAATGTTGTGCGGCTTGAGGATCAGTAGGGCATTCACCATACATAATATTGTGGATATCTGGCCATTTAGTGTCTATAACACTTAGAGTGAAGAATAAGGTTGGTGTCCCCATTTGTTCCACCACATCTGAAAGCTCACTTCTACTTTTTGTCATGAATGAATGCATCCCGCGAAGGCTTGATCCAAACCACATTAAATTGTCTGGGAGGTTATCTTTGGGGAATTCCAATAGTTGTCTTCGCAGATCTCCAATTGTTGTAGGGATTCCAGATTTGATGTTTTTTTTTCATGAAAACTACAGCTATAGTTCTCTCTTCGTCATGCTCATTTTGCAGGAGTTGACATGATTACAAAGTGACCAACCTATGGAGTACCACCTGTTGGGAAAAAAATGTGTCAGTCAGTAATGAACGATGCATTGTTTGTTGAAATACTGAAAAAAAACTTTATACAATAAACTATATACAGTTGTAATGCATGTGGAGTTCCAATTAGAACTACATGTAAGAGGTATCATTTTGAGGATTAAAAATATGAATTTGTTGGTTAAGGAAAATAATATTAGTTATATGGAAAGATACAATATGTTCCACTAGTATACAATGATGCAAATACATACATAATATAAGTGTAAGTAATTATCATTTATTTTCTTTAAATATCTTTCAATCCACATAGTAGTAGGAGGCAATAGTATGTCAGAATCAATAAATTATATACATTTGAAATGCATGTAGAGTTCTAATGGGAACTAATCATAAAAGGTAACAATTTGAGGATAATTTTTTTTTATGTGTTGCCTAAGGAAAATAATTTTTGTTATATGGAAAGATATAATACGTTCTAATACTATACAAGGATGAAAATAAGTACATAATAAAAGTGCAAGTTAAATGCATTCATTTTCTTAAAATTACTTACAATCCACATAGTAGTAGGTGACAATAGTATGCTAGTTTATAAGGAACTACAGAAGTTTTCTTTTGAAGAAGGAGAAAAGGGTGAAACATAGATATAAAATAAGCAGCATAGCGGTGATAGTTCAAAGTATAGAATGGGATGGGTGAGGGTGTAAAATTTGAAGGGACAGATATATTATAAGTATTTGCGTAAAGAAGGTTACGGAGGGGTTGCACTGTTATTCACTTTCTTAGAACTGAGGATGACACATTTCAATCTGTTGTTTCCATGGTATGTCTCTTTTTTCAGGGAAAGTGTGAAGCAGTATTCATTGCCGATGACATTTCTTGTAATTTCATTGGTCGCATCTTCCTCTATAGACAATAGGTGGAGATCAATAGCTTCAACACCCATGATTGACTCAGTTGTCTCATCAAAAGTGGTAACTGACTGGATTTCTCCTGTTGGGTCCTTTAGATCGATTCTGAGTGCATATATATAATCATAGTTCTGAACTTGTACGTTGCAACTCAAAACATAGCCATGAACCATTACCATTCTCTCTCACCTTTTTCTTGCATTGTTTATCACCTTTTTGAAGAGCACATGCCTCCATGTTGATATTTGTGATTTCTGTAGTAACCATGGCCCATTCATTTCTCTCTGTGTTCCCCATATGTAGTACCTCTGAAATCGTTGTTACAGAGGTCAAGCTTTTTGGAGGGCCCATAAATTGGCTTGTGATAGAGGGTACCGGAAGGGAGTAGTCATCAAAATCAACCCAACCATGAAGTGTATTTGTTTATGAAATTAGAGGGTTGACATAACATTTGGTTCTTGAAACAATGTCAACTAAGCTTCCATTGAAACTGGGCACGCAAGAAACTTTCAAGGCAAGGACCAAAAGAGGCATTATAGAAAGCATGTCTTCAAGTTCGTTGCTTATCTTTTCTAAGTGTTTTCCCCACACAATGTGACACTTACAATGAATCTCAACATGTCCTTTAATTGTAGTGTTCTTCTCTTTGTTTTAGACTTGTCATGCCAACGAATTGTTGAGCATGGTGACATCGTAAGAACAATGCCAATCAAATCAACTATAGAACCTTCAATGCTTGCAGGTATGTCCTTGATTTTGGTGAAGTGAAAGTGATGGAAAGGTATTGTATCCTCATTACTTATGAGTGGAGACATGGTTGAGGAAGGTTGCAAGAAAATCTCCAAAGCATTGTTCAAATGGTTATAACATAGCTTTACATCAGCCATCCTGATAATCCTCCCATTGGAAATTGTATGTAGCTTCTCATTTTCAATCTGCTCATATAATGCTTCCACAGCCTCATTGAAACAGGTGATGTGGATTTCCCCTCCTTCCTAATCCACAAAATCAAACCCAAACATGGAACCATCTCTGCTTGCATTGTGATAATCGCAAAGGGTTTTTTTTGCTAGGGCATGACCCTCTATAGACCACATGCACATAGATGTATTCAATCCACTTATTTTAGTTGGTGTTCTCCCAAAATATTTTTTAACCTAATTGGAACTTGCATCTGTTTGAGGCAATTGAATGTCTTAGAGAGCATTTGTTGGTAGTCAGGTTGGAGCACCGATTATCAAATGTTTTTTGACAATAAAATCCATTTCAATGATAAGAACAGTCCTGTAGTGGAAAAGAAAATCATGATAGAATTAGAATTGAGCAATGGATGAGAAAAACAA
This sequence comes from Taxus chinensis, assembly GCA_019776745.2. Classification (NCBI taxonomy): domain Eukaryota; kingdom Viridiplantae; phylum Streptophyta; class Pinopsida; order Cupressales; family Taxaceae; genus Taxus; species Taxus chinensis. Next base: position 219,134,106 of record CM034153.1, read on the forward strand.
ACATAAAGAAATTATAATTAATATAGGGAGTTTATATACATTGGTAATCAAGCAGGAGATGAAGCTTACAGTTCACTTTTGATCATTCTAACGTGGGATTTTTGTAAGCACACAATGGAGCCTTCTTGTATTGATTTGTCAGTTACATGGCTTGCAAATTTGGAGGGTAGAAGTGTTGTGTGAAAATGTTTCCCATCTAAAAGGTCAACACGATGTTGGGTAGCCGTATTGAGAATGGACCTTAGGGACAAGTGCAGTATCTGAAATGTGGGGTCAACAATGGAACCGCCCTCAATCAATTGAGAAATGCCTTCGTGTGTTAAATTTATTTCCATGGAAACTAAAAGATGCTCGAGATAGTCAGAGTTATGTATATGTATGGTGGAAAATGTAAACTTGTAGTACAGTAAAAGATGAAATGAATGATGTGTTCTGGAAAGCATGCATTTGTAAGGAATGAGAACCTTTAAAGTTTGTTTCCTTTTTCATTTATATTTTCTAAAAAGCACAAACATGGGGTCTAACCCTTTAACAATACAATATACAAAAAGGTGATATAATGTACAAAGCTTTGTAAATTGAAAATGACTAAAAATTTACTGATTCTTTCTCGGCATTTTAAAACTATATGTATTTGTGTGTAGATATAATGAGGAACACATTAAAAATGTGTTGTTGTTGGTTTACATAAAGAAGTGAGCAATTGTATAAAGTAAATATATAATGCAGAACACAATAAAAATGCGTTGTTGTTGGTTTACATAAAGTAGTTTGCAATCGTATAAAGGAAAAATTGAACACTTTTGTTGAAAAGTTAGATTTTGTGTTCCATATGTTCCGCCACAATATATACATGCATTTATTTGAAATGAATTACAAATTATTATGTTAAGCAAATAGAATGGAAAACAATAAGAACAATATGTACACTTGAAGTGAGAAAACTATAGGTATTTGTATGCAGACACAATGATAAAGAAATTAGGAATGCATAGTTGTTGGATAACAAAAAATGAATGTGTTTGATAAGTTTGATTCTCTGTCGGATATATACTGCCACAATACATACATGGAATTATTTGAAGCGAGTTACAATTTGTTTCAAAAACATTTATAGACAAACACTTATAAACTAACCACTACAAGATATTTTTTAAAATCAAATTTTTTATTTTTGCTTGTGCAATTTTCTTTGCACATTTCTTGTATTTTTATCCAGTTGTAGATGCCTCAATTGGAATTCCCATTCTCCTCAATTTGTGGGGTGGTTCATATTTTAGTGCATCTTCATTAGAATCATAAATCAAGCAGAAGCCTCATGAATGATCTCCACTCGTTCAGATTTTGGAGAGAAAAATTGGGAATGTTGGCATCAAGTGGAGGCGATCTCTAATCATTTCGGCTATTACTGTTTTAGTTGGTTCCAGTTTCCTGCAATGTAAAACATTAACAACACATTGAAGACATTTAAACTCTTCTTCCCTCTACAAGTGAGGCGTAGTTAATGTCAGTCCCATTGTAGGGAGGGGAATTATGTTTCTAGTTTGCATCATATTAAATTGGAAAGGGAAAAGAAGTATGTTAGTTCTAGAAGATGTTTTTAGGTATGACAGGCAGCTTAAAAAGCCTTGTCAATGATCAGTCTAATGTCCAAGTTAGGACGCTTCGAAATGGCCTCATTAGGGAATAAACCCCTCAACACATAGCGAAAAAAGGATTGGAGTCTAAATATAAATGTATCAATAAAAAACAAATAACATGAAAGCACTCTACAATAATTTTTTAATCCATAACATGTAATAAACAAAACAAATGAATAAATACTTCAATCAATATTATAACCCACCTAAAGTTTGTTTAGAGATGACACTCTCTTCGTTATCACAGAAGAATGAGAATCACAAATACCCTACAAAAAGTGAAAAAAGAAGTTAATAAAACTAAATATATCTATACTTATTCAATTAGTTACATAAAAAACAACCCTATTTTTGACGAGATTATAAATTGATCAATGAATGGTTGCGCACCAATTTTCAAAGGTACAAATTAATATAGAGGTAATTTTACAATATTTTAAATGAATTATATATGCAGTGTAGTTCAAAACACTTATAGAACATAAACAAGGGCACATTTAATACAATGAAGATGAAATCCATGAATTTTTTGGAAGATGGACAACAGAGAAGTGGTGGGGGTGGGGGGGAGATGAAAAAGTGACCAAGTAATAAGATTTAGACAAATTTGTGTACACTTGATATCTATTTGTATATGAGCTTGATATGTGAAGGTCCTTAATAATGTCATGTTTCTACTGAGCTACCTTGATTTAACACTAGTCCATAGTTGTTGCTCCTTTAAAGTTGTACATAACTGTAGTTGTTTCTTCTGCTAGTATATAATTGTAGCTGTACAAATTGAGTGATGAAATGGATACTCTGATAGACGCAGTCTTAGTGAAGAACCGTCCACACCTTTCTAAAGTAATTGGTATTGTCTACGATAACATGGGCATGAAGCTGCTGACAAATGTGGTAGCTTATAAACCTTCAAAGGATGAACAAGTTTCCTTTGGCAATTCTAGAAGATGAGTTTTTGTGACAGGAGATGATATTTTGAACAAGTTTATGGTTAATACCTCCTCATGCGGCTCAAAAGCTAAATAGGCACAACACAAAACAGAACCTCATTGACCAAGAACCAAAGTTGTAGAACTGGTCATAAGAGGAGGCTAAGAAATATAGTTCTACTGCTACATACAAGTATAAACATAATTTAAATGTATACCATCCACACCTTCCTAAAGTAACTGGTATTATCTACGATGATAGGGGCATGAAGCTGATGACAAATGTGGCAACCTATGAACCTTCAAAGGATGAGCAAGTTTCCTTTGGCAATTCTGGAAGACGAGTTTTTGTGACAACAGATGATAGTTTGGACAAGTCTACGGTTAATACCTCCTCACGCGACTCAAAAGCTAAACAGACACAACACAAAACAAAACCTCGTTGACCAAGAACCAAAGCTGTAGAACTGGTCATAAGAGGAGGCTAAGAAATATAGTTCTACTGCTACATACAAGTATAAACATAATTTAAATGCATACATGCAGAATTCAATTTAAAGCAGGGAATTGTATAATTCAATTTAACGCAGGGAATTGACTGGAACTTGGAGAGCCTGAAGAATGAAATTATAATGTTAGTGACCAATATTTAAAGGTTAATGCATGCAAAAGCTATAAAATAAAATTTAAAAATAGTAAAGCCAAAGCAACATGCAAAATCATAAAAGTAAAATTGTTAAAAATAGCAAAAGTAAAATTGTTGAAAATAGCAAAACCATCATTTAAGCTATCAAATTTAATACAGTCCCATGAATGTCTGCAAAACCTTTTTCCATAGGGGTAATGCCTTCAGCGTGATTATAAACCATATATAATATAAATGATAATATATAATATAAATTTTAATTTATCTATATATTCACCTCCTAAATAATATGTTAAACTTATTTACTTGATTAAATAATTTAGGTGTCAAAGTAATTTTTCTTATTATATAGTATAATTTATTATACTATACTATATTATATTATTTATTTAAAAGTGAGGGCCCCTATAAATATAATATTTTAGGTTTTCCCCTATATAATTTTCTTATGTAATTATTTAAAAGTGTTATATAATTTATTTACAAGTGAGGACTCTATAAATATAATATTTTAGGTTTTCTCCTATATAGTTTTCTTGTGTAATTATTTAAAAGCGAGGCCCCTATTTTAATGTAATTATTTAAAAGTGAAGCCCCTATAAATATAATATTTTAGATTTTCCCCTATATAATTTTCATATGTAATTATTTAAAAGCGAGGGCCCCTATAAATATAACATTTTAGCAATAATTTTAGTAATATGGTAAACCTTTTTACATATTTATTAATCTTTAAAGTGTGGACCCTATTTATTTATCTTTATGCCGAAAGGCATCTACAGTTGTATATATGGAGTGAAAGAGTCTTTATGCCGAGAGGCATCTACAGTTGTATATATGGAGTGAAAGAGTCTGATGTCGTGCCCGTTAAATTAAATTAATTTTTTGCTCGTGAAATAAAATACATACATAAACTATAATATTATAAAGTATAATATATTTATTATAATTATTAATATTATTACAATATAATAAACTACACCTCTCCGCATATATAAGATAGGTATACTAGTAAATAAACCTATGTAAAATATGTTGAGATGTAAAATATGCGAAAAAACAAAATAAAACATACTTGAAATGAAAATCCTAACAAATCTCAAACCTATTTTTACCGAATGACTTAAAAACCATAACAAATTTCAACAAAAGATAGATAGTTTGGAAAAACAAATACAAATGTAATTTTACTTGAAATTACTTGATGCCCTTAAACAATTACATAAGAAAAAATACTTACATAAACTATAATATTATAAAGTAGAATAAATTATAATATACTTATTATAATTATTAATATTATTACAATAAATTTTAATATAATAAAATATGTCAAGAGGTAAAATATGCGAAAAAAACAAAATAAAACATACTTGAAATGAAACCCTAACAAATCTCAAACCTATTTTTTATGAATGAATTAAAAACGCTAACAAATTTCAACAAAAGATAATAGTTTGTCTCCTCGCTAATGTGTTATATAACAAAGGATAGATATTTTTTCTCCTCACTAATATATATATATATATATATATATATATATATACACACTCTCTCTCTCTCTCTCTCTCTCTCTCTCTCTCTCTCTAACAATTCAACCAATATGTTTTTCATAAGTTGGAAATATTAATTTTTTATTGTCGGTTATAAAAATGAACAACTCACTCCATTACACACCTTGTTGTCATTGTAGGATGCCTCTTTACATAAATAACCAATTGAGAGCTATTAAGCAGAGACTAATAAGTTGTGATAAAATGAAAAAGAGAAAAGTCGAACAAAAAATTAATAGATGTAACTTAAAATATATATATATACACTCTCTCTCTCTCTCTCTCTCTCAAACAATTCAAACAATATATATGTTTTAATGATTCATTTTTATAAGTTGGAAATATTAATTTTTTATTGTCGGTTATAAAAATGAACAACTCACTCCATTACACACCTTGTTGTCATTGTAGGATGCCTCTTTACATAAATAACCAATTGAGAGCTATTAAGCAGAGACTAATAAGTTGTGATAAAATGAAAAAGAGAAAAGTCGAACAAAAAATTAATAGATGTAACTTAAACATTTTTTTGTACTAACAGTTAGTTAAACTATGAATATCTTTTTAAAACTCAATTAAATAAGAAATTTATAATAGAATAAGAGGATTCGATAAATAAAAATTAAGTTTAACAAACAATAATATATCATTTAATTAATTACATAATTAGTTGATAAACTTTTTAAATGAACATGCACGTGTTAAAAATTCCCTTAAATTTGATGGTTACATATCCATGTTAACCCATTTAGATGACGACAATTTTCAAAAATTACCCTTCAAAAATATAAAAGAGTGTTATTATAATGTTTATCATGCAGAGAGACATTCTACAATGGTAGCATGGAGTGGAGGACTCTAATGTTTATTCATATAGCCATTCTACAATAATAGTATGGAGTGAATGACTCTAATATCATGCCTCTCAAAGAAAAAATAATAAATATAAAAAAAGATTTAATTTATAAACATTATATCTTTTCAATGCCCGACGTAAAACTAAAAAACAATATGAAAATCTAAATATATAATATAAAACCAAAAACCAAAAAATAAATATTAAACAAGTATCCAAGAGTCATATGAACATTTTTTTTTTTTCGAATTAAGGTTTGATATGATTTTTTGTTTTTTCAGATTTTTATTCAATTTTACATATCTCAAGTCATACATACTTATTTTACATAAATAAATTTAAATTAAAGATAGATGTAAATTCATCTACGCAACATCCTTAAATATATTTACAAGTTTACATTATTTTTAGTTTATATTGCAATGAAAATGTTAATTACCAATAATATATTTTGAAATTTTGTAATATTTTAATTTAATATTCTATTTATGTATTATTAAGTTAGACGGAATATTATATATTATAGTTTTTCTATTTGTATAAACAACAATTTTATTTTTTATCCTTAAAATATTTATACAATATTTTTTATATACTTTTTCACATGGCTCAACTAAGACTGAATTTTAAAAATGAAGAGCAACAAAGATTATATCAAATTGCATATATATGTCAGATAAATCTATATAAAAGATGTCAAGATGTATTATTCTCAGTGTATCTATATGGGATTTGTGACGTAAGTGGAATATGTGTCTTGCGGATGATAACTCTTGACATGTTTTACATATATTTATCTAAAATATGTATATTAGTATATATTTATGTATATTGATATTGTTTACATATAAATTTATATTAAAAATGATGGTTACATGTTAACTATACAAATTGTATGAAATGTTTATTTCAAATATTTACAAGTATTTTACAATTAAAATCACAAAAAATATCTAAACGATTGTCAAATTTTACCCTAAATTGCTGAGAAACAAATTTTAAATTAAAAATAATCATTAAAATACATGTTAAAAATAAAAGTATTGCTCATTCATTACACCCTTAAAGGTACAAATGCTATGAATATATGAATGATTTTAATAGGACCAAAAACCACAACTAGAATATACAAAGCCACTAAAATGTACTCTAATAATTTTAGATATCCATTACCTTTTTAATGTCACCTCTTCTATTTTGAATCTTGACCAAGAAATTCATTGTTCTCTCAAAGCTTTTTTCTTCAAATAAAAAGGATATATCATATTTTTAAATTGTCCACATACTTAAAACCCATGTTATTATATCCGATCTAAAAAACTAGCAATCGCATGTGAAATATGCGATGTCAACGTTGAAGGGGCAGTCTAAGATGAGGTTAATTTTGAGGGAGAAAAACATAAAATGAGGAAGAGGGGTGTATAAGAGAGGGTTAGAGGAAGGAGAAGCAATTGGGAGAGTATAATATTGGGTGGAACCATTTTGTGGAAGCCATCTTTCTTACAAGGAGGAACATTTGTAATGTATGTGTACTTTTTTATCAATTGTTTGAAAGAGAAAGGGGATACGATGTGTAGGGCATCGCAGTAGTATAGTCTATAGATATATTAGAAAGCAACATGTTGTCAATGAATACTTCAAAGGCAAACTGACATTTTTTGGTTCAATCTCAAAGTCAACATATGTTAAAAAAACCATTTTTGCATTGAGGGTTTATTATGTTGTCAATTTCATGCTTATTTATGATTATGGTTTGTCTTTAGATTTTAAGAATGTGATTAAGGTCCCCCCTCATAAACATTCTTATTGAGCCACAAAATAGGTGCGAGACATGGTGACAAAAGTATTGAGTATCATGAGTTAACAAAATAGGAAATAGTATTGACCTTATGAATATCAGTGTATTGCGTTAATTTTAAGGCATATGGAGGGGTCACTCAATCAGTCTCATTAACTTGTCCATAAGTTGTATGGCACCATAAACCGACTGTACACAACCAAACATAATGGAACATTTTGGAAGAAAAAATGGAAAAGGGGGCTTTGCTATTACTTTATTTTATCTTTTAAAGTGTTAACTTTTTTTATTCGACAACATTTAATATGTTAGAGAAGCTGAAAAACATGAATGGAAAGTTGTAACTAAAAACCATGGGAATTAAATTCTTGTGTGTCACACACCTATTCCACAATCATATTGCTCTCATCCAAACAACAATTTTTTATGTGTTCCAATGTATCATCTCAATCTCAGTTGCATTATTTAGGTGAATGCAATTTTTGCTTAAAGGGGCCAAAATATAAAAGTGAAAAAAATCTAATAGGTGATAAGGTTAAAAACATCGCATTTTGGGTTTCTTATGTTATCAATTTCATGCACATTTGCATTTAGGTTTTCTTTTTATATAATAAGATAGTGATTAGGGTTTCCCCTCATCAACATTCATATTGATGTATGGAACAAGTGTGGGGCATGATGAAATAAGTATTGAGTCACATGAGCCAACTATATCAAAAATAGTAATGAGCTTAAGAATAACATTGTATTGCGTCTATGTTAAGCCATATGGAGGGCTCACTCAGTCAGTGCAATAAACTTGTACATCTATTGTAGGGAAGTAAAAAATGGCACAAACACTATAAAAAAAAGGAAAAAATATGGGGAAAATGGGCTTTGCTATTATTTTGTTTTATTTCTTATCCTATCAAAGTTTTAGATTTGATGGTACTTAAATTATTACATAGGATAGAGACATGAATGAAAAGTTGGAGATAAAAATTACGGGAATTAAATACTTGGATGTCCCACATCTATTCCACAATTCATATTGTTCCCACCCAAACATTGTTTGCATATTGTACTGTAATTTATCATCTCAATTTCACTTACATTATTTGTAACGTGAATGCAAATCACCCTTAAAAGACAAATAGATATAAGGAAAATCTACCGCGATGCTAACTTCTTGTCACATTTTGTACCCACGCTTTTCAATTATAAACTCAATTAATTGGAAGTAAACAAGCAACAATTGATCACCTCAACTAGTTGGTCATATGAGTGTTTGTGGGAATGATGCGGCTGATGAATGGCTCCTGGGTTGATTCTCAGATGCTCAGTTTTTGTAGCAGGATTCATTCAATTAAAATTTACAATATTTTATTTTAGGTGGTTAAATCTAATAACAGTGTCTTATGATACTTTGATATGTTATGAACAACGTGGAAAAACAAACACAACTAATTCCAAAGAGTTTTAATATATAAAACTTCAGTGTGAAAATCAAGATATTCCAAAAACCTATCATGCTTCCACAACGGGAAGTTTGATCGTCAATTACAATGGTGTTATCTTAAACATTTAAAAAATGCCAATTTGAAGACACAAAATGTGGGCAAATGCCACATGGCAAAAACCAACACTTATAAAGTAATGACCATATAGGAAAAGCCTAATAGTAACAGCTACTAAACGGATTTAATGCCCTTTTATGAAGCAATTGTTAAACGACACGATCTAGTACTGGATTTGGTCAGTTTGCGGCTAAGAATGTTGTCGTATATAAGGAAAAGGAAAAGACTAAATCTGCTAAAATTTAGGATTACATCTAGAACAAACCATTATGGAATCCCCTATTTATTTATTTCTCCATTGTCAATCCTTCAAAATTATTTTTAAGCGTGTAAGATGCCAAAGATCAATCAAACAGTTCAAGATGTCAATGATCGATAAAATTGTTCATGTGCCTTGTGTAAGGTTCAACATTGTGCAAACATGTCTACTAAAGCATTTGCAACAACAACATCCGACAAAATTCATCTATCCTTTATGCTTTGATGTAGGGTTTCTTTTTAGCTAATAAGATAGTGATTAGGGTTTCCCCTCATCAACATTCCTTTTGATCTATGGAACAAGTGTGGGACATGATGAAATAAGTATTGAGTAACATGAGCTGACTATATCAAAAATAGTAGCGAGCTTAAGAATAACATTGTATTGCATCTATGTTAAGCCATATGGAGGGTTCACTTAGTCAATGCAATAAAATTGTCTGTTAATTGTAGGGCACTAATAGTTGGCCCGAACACTACAAAAAGAAATAAAATATTTTGAAAAGATATGGGGAAAATGAGCTTCGATAATATTTTGTTTTATTTCTTATTGTGTTAAAGTTTTAGATTTGATGGCGTTTAATTTGTCACCTAAGATCAAGTCATGAATGAAAAGTTGGAGAAACAAAAATGGGACTTAAATGCTTGCATGTCCCACATCTATTCCACAACTCAGATTATTCCCATCCAAACAATGTTTGCTATTTTTGTTATAATTTATCATCTCAATTTTGCTTGCATTATTTACGTGAATGCAATTCACCCTTAAAAAGCCAAAATAAAATATAGGGAAAATCTACTGCAATGTTAACTTCTTGTCACCACCCACACTTTTCAATTTTGAGCTCAATCAATTGCAAGTAAACAAGTGATAATTGAGCCCTTCCAACAGTTGGTCATATGAGTGTTTGTGAGAATGATGTGACAGATGAATGGCCCCTGAGTCAATTCTCAGATGCTCAGTTTTTGTTAGCAAACTTGATACAATTTAGAGTTATAAACTTTTATTTTAGGCGCTTGTATCTAACAACAAGGTCTTATGAGAGTTCCCCATGTTATGAACAATGTGGGTAAACAAACACAACTAATGCCGAATGAGTTTTAATATATAAAACATTAGTGTGAAAATTAATATATTTCAAAAACCTTCCACGCTTCCACAATGGGCAGTTTGACTGACAATATAGTCAATGCCAGGGGTTAAATTAGACGACCGTTTAGATGTTTTTAATGGTTTTAGCTATAAAATATTTACAAATATTTGAATTTATTGTCACACGTGACTTACATATATTAAGTATGACCACCATTTTTTAATAGATTTATATGTAAAATATACTAATATATATTAATAACAATTAAATATAAAAAACAATAAATGTTTATATATTGAGTGCGCATGCATCTCCATACCTCCTTTGAGAGCTCGTATTTTGACACATGTTAGGAATGTGTTGGCAATTGTAAACCGATTGGGTTGGAGACCTATTTGTTGCATGCAGTGAAATAATGTCTGTTTTGAGAGGAATCCCATGTCTTTTGTATACTGTCATAATCGTTTCCATGAAAATTTGTCTCGTTATTTCATTTGGTAAAATGCTTTACTGTAAAATCTATTAGCGCATAACATTTGGCAGAACCTAGAAATAAACAAAGCATGGACAAATGACCGAGATTCATTTGAGGCCGTTGATATGGCCTATCAAATAGACGACAAAGATCGATCGCCCTATGTTGGTATGACTATCAGACAACCTCCAAGTTTCTACCTAAGGAAATGCCTTCGACGTAATAACACCCCATTAAAATAATTACCTACTAGCAATTGCATGTGTACAATGCAATGTGAACGCCGATCAGTATATGTTATTTGATTTAGAGGGATAGTTATTACTTTTGCAGTTGATGTTGGTAAGGGGTGTGATTGACAATTTTGATTTTCTATTCAAGACAAAACAAATGTTGCAAAGTACATCGGAAGGGATGTTAAATAATAGTTAGTTGTGTAATAATTGAATACAAATGCAAGTGAGACATGTAAGTTTGCTAACACTCACTCTCGAGAATGTAGTGAATGTGAAGTGTTGACGTCAAAGTAGATTGAAAGAACGACTAAGTGCTTTAACATATTAGCTCTCCAAGAAACATAAATGAGACAAAATATGCAAGCATATATAAACAAAGCTTAAATAGTTAGGGTACATTCCATAGTGCTTTATTACCTCAAAGAGTTTGAGAGAATTCCATGAGACCACATCTCTTTGAGGCATTTTGTAAACAAAAATCCACTTTCCATTATACTCTGATGGATGTCCATACCTTGTGCTAAGGCTCCCATATCGATATAGAAAGGGAGTATACTTATTCTATCATTACATACAGATTATATGGATTGCCACTCACTACTACAAATTGGGCGTACAAGTTCCTTAGTTTAGGAAATTATTATGGAGGTTACTTCGTTGTCAATTATAGTTCTCTAATCCATTCAACCCGTAGACTATAAAACAAAACTAACTTCTCGACTCATGCATGCATTCTATACCTATCACCAAACCAACAAGCAAGGGAGAAAATGCCTCCACATATCTAGCATATATAAAATTGAGCATTATATATGTGTACAGTCCACCTTTATTGCTATGGTTTTCAACACCTTGTAACTTATGAGCTTTTGATTTCCCTCTTTGCCCCTTCCAACTCTCATGAACAAAAAGAATAGAATAAAGCCACACCTTTCATAGAATATCTTGTGCATGTACATGCCAAAATTCAAGGCCATTCCCTTTAGAGACCAAAATTTAAGGTTCTAAATGATAAACTAGGTTCTCACACTAATTCTAAATTAGAGAGACAAAGTATGGCTTTATTTGTATTGACAAAGTTTCAAATACTAAACATCACAAGTTGATACCTAGCATATATGTTTTTTACACCGTTCTATGATCTATGGGGCCTGATGTTTTCCACTTGGACCTATTAAGTTCTCTTTGTATCCGCAACATATTGAATAGCAATAATCTCAAATCTATGACCCATCGCACTTGTAGAAGGCACTCGTGATGCACCCTTAGGGCATTATTCTAGACTTTCAACTTCCACTTTCTGAAGACACTTTACTCAACACTAGGACTTGTAACACCAGTTGAAGCAAACTACCACGTAACAATCAACAAAAAACACAACTTGTGAAGTTGTATGGATCTTTCAATCCACTATAGAGACAAATTTTCACTGTATATGAATTTTTATAAGAAAGGGGAAAAGTGTGAATCCCATAATATTTGACATATACAATCTTAGTTATATCAAGCATAAAGTGAAACACTATTGGCTTTAGCTAAAATAATCTTGTTGAATGAGATTCCATGCAGTCATAGGCAATGCACACTGCTTGAGATAGAGCCCTAGCTGGTAGATATTAGGTGATAGCTAAAAGCATCCAATGATAGAAGATATTATCCTACTGTAAAACTTCCTAAAAATTATGTGAGAGCTATAACCATTTAATAATACATTTGTTTTTGTTATATACAATCATGTGGCAAACATCCCAAGTAGAACAGGTTCTTTTTAGGGCACTTTTTACTATAACAAATATTGTTAAAATTTGTAACATTCAAAAAAACTGTTATCTAAACAAGGAATATTAATCACATAAAGCATAAAATAAATTAAAAAAAAATGATGACAAAAACGGTAGATATTAAAACTATAATGTCTAAATGGCGTATATCTTTTTAGGTATTGATAAAATAAATACCCAGGTGTTGAATATTACACTAGTACAATACATGACTATAGAATACAAGGTGGAATGTGGTGTGCAATATCAATTATAGAAGCTTGAGTGTTAGGATCAGAGGCTTCCTCTTGAGAAGAATTGTGATTATCGTGAGGTGGATTTTCATTTGAAGCATGCTTTTTGGCAGCCTCTAACATATGCTTACTAATCTCTTTTGAACAAGTTGCAATACATGGCTTCCACTGTCTTCTAATTCGTAAGTTGTAACATCTTAAGCAGATGTGAATGCTTCTTCTTCTATTTTCTTTGCAACAACATGAGGTTCAATCCAAAACAATACAACATTGGTTTGCCTTAATAGCCACTTTTATAAGTTGTGTAGTATGAATGCAATTTCATGTCAATGCAATGGAATGTATTGCCAATATGAGTGGTGAGATTAAAGTGGCAAGGAACTTACCTACTAATAAGATAGCTAGAAAAATAGCAGACTTGAGGATTCCACACAGGGTCACCCTCCTTTTCTGTGGAGAAATTTAAAGCCGAAAATGGTAGCAAAGGTTGTTTGAGCCATACACCTAAGTTCCCATCTACCATATATTTTATACTAATATCAAACATGTGCCAGGAAGTCCATACAAATGCCATCTAAGTTTTACAAAATAATTGTTCATGCCCTTTACCTGATTAATATGGTTTTGGTTGGATGGTTGGTGTATGAAATCAGATGTAGACTATTTGTTACATGGATTAATCACTTTTCTTTATTCCCATACAAATCCCATCAGTTAGAAGAACACAACTGAATGTATAACAACATAACAAGAAGTTAAAGGTTTTCTTGTGGGGTGCTTCTGTGGAGTGTTTTTTGTGTGAAATAACACACATTGACTGGGTCATTTAGTGAACTTGCAGGGAAAGTAAGAGGTGCTCAATTACTTGTTTATTTAGTTTTAGGTAGTTGACCTTATATTTTTATATAAATCCTTATTGTATGACAATGAAGAGCACAATCTCTCTTTGTTCATTAAATTTTAATTTCTGAATTCTGAGATCAGACTGTGTGCATAGTTATGATTCATACAAACTTGATTTTGTTCATACAATTTGGTACAATGATGGAGACAAGGGCATTCAAAAATTTGTGTTCACTATCTAATTCTACCACACCCAAATGCATGATTAAGATGTAACCTTCTAGAAATAATGCAAAGACTTTGTTATTCAGGGTTCAAAAGCATTAAGAGATCCTGAAAGTGGTTTCCAATGTTGAAGAAGCCCCTAAATTTGTCAATGGATACAGTAAACCCAAGGGCAAAGAAGTTCTAGAAACATCTTGGGTTATTGGGACTGCATTGGAGGATGTTGTCAGTTTTACAGAAGATGCATAATCCAATAGGCTTGGGAGACATCATTGCCCTAAAACTAGATTTTCTTAAAACAATACCCTTTAAATACCCCCGGTAACACAAAACGTCAAAAACATATATAACAGTCGAGATGCATATTATCATGTAAATAACCAAATAACTAATAACGATGGAACACATATTTTTATAAAACTGAACTTTTTTTCTTTTCCTCTATCCTGGGATTCATTGGGTAAGGTTAAGTCTCATATAGAATCCATAAAAGGGAAGCTCAAATTGGAATGCAATCATCAACAAACCTAAGGATACATACTATAAAGAGATGCAAAGGATGTTGAGTAAGTGGTTGAGAGATTGCAACATGATTTAGATGTTACGTTGTAGAAATAATGCAAAGAAAGAACAGAGTAATAAAGACCTGAGAATTATGAACGAGTCTATTAGATATTCCTTCAGCACTCTATTAGATATTTTACTCCTTTATAAAATCTTTGTCTATAGGATTGTGGGTTGAATATCTTTTTCCTTTACAATGAGGGAATCAACGACCCCTAAACAGAGTATTCGAGCAAATATGTGCACTGAAACGAACCCCACTAGTGGCGGCGCGTGCAATGACAGTCTATACCCTCCCTTGGGTCCTAATCCTTTGCTTTTTGCAGATGCAGGTAGTT
This sequence comes from Taxus chinensis, assembly GCA_019776745.2. Taxonomy (NCBI): domain Eukaryota; kingdom Viridiplantae; phylum Streptophyta; class Pinopsida; order Cupressales; family Taxaceae; genus Taxus; species Taxus chinensis. The sequence continues at coordinate 219,149,134 of CM034153.1, forward strand.
ACTGTTGAAACTAGGGATGTCACAACTACTTTAGGGGCGACCGGATCTGTGTTTGCTACTGCAGGTTATTTTGTGAGTAGCAGGGACTGTGTGAAATCATTTGAGCAACACAAAACCTACCGTAAGCAAACCTTCACCGACAACTGTGATAAATTCTTTTGTGAGCTTGAGGCCTGGTCTTGAAAAAAATATCGAAATACTTCAATACAATACCGAAAAATTTCACTCGGAAATCGCTCCAGGGAAACATGCAACTAATTTTATTAAAAGCGGCTGTTAAAACCCTGTCAACTGTCAAATTTAACATAGTATCATGAACGACAGAAAAGGCCTTTCCCATAGAAAGAACGCCTTCGACGTAATTACCGAAGGTGAATTCCTGGATACGTGGAAACTTCAGAGGAGAATCAAACTTTATCTTGGACGAAAGAGAATTAAATATTTGGGTTCTATGAAAGTGCAGACAATCCATTCTCTATCCACTTTTGGGGTAAATCCATATTAGGGTGGCTGCTGCATCCTTGCATGATATTTTACGTAAGAATATGTTTAAAAAAACATAGGCACTGCTTATAAAACTCGCCAACAGGTATCTGAATTCAGAAAGATCTTTAAGCAAAATCTGCTGTCCCATAGGTTGTGTTTGGTAGCCTAGTGGAGGTTAAAAGTTCTTTCTTTTAAAACAAAGTTATTTGCGCTGGTGGAAGGAAGGAGGAGAAATGGGAGACGGAAGCAGAAATAGCAGCGGCAATAATAACAATAACAGAAGACCCGCGTGGCTGCAGCAATATGATCTGGTGGGAAAAATTGGTGAGGGAACTTATGGCCTCGTGTTTCTTGCGCGAAGTAAATTGCAGAGCAACAGGGGCATCCGTATTGCAATTAAAAAGTTCAAGCAATCCAAGGACGGTGATGGCGTTTCTCCAACAGCTATCAGAGAAATAATGGTATGTCTAATTTCTCTAAATTTTTTATTTTTTCTGAATGCGTACGGAAGGGATTTGAAACCGCGACCTCGCCAAATTAGGGTCCGGCTTATTATACTCAGTGACGTTTTTAATTAAATTTCTTAGGGCTTTTTTTTAAAGCACGATCTAATTTAGACTTTGCAAATTTTAACACAAATTATTGCACTGCATTAGCTTAATAAATACGACTGCGACAATCTTTCGTCTCCTTTTGGATTCAAAAAGAGAAATTAATATTTAGGGAAATGCACATGCAGAATGGTGTTCAAAATCAGAAATATCATAGTGCTCATCAGAGATTCCTGAAACGATAAAACCGGCCACTATGTGTGTGTATATATGAATCAAGACCTGGAAGAGTGAGCTATGGAAAATCCCAGAATATAAAAAACTGGTACACCATAAATAAAAGTTACTTCAAAAGTTGGAACTCCAGCAGATTTGAAAGTGTTTCTGAAAAACCAGAACCATAATCAGTACTTTGATGTCACGGGCCTGTGGTAGTGCCTGTAAAACCAGAACCATAATTTTCACCATAAATTTTGAAATCTCTGAACCCAGGACACTATTACAAACCATGCAACATATAAAGAACAGAAACTCAGAATGATTTGACAAGGAAATGTGATTTGACAAGGAACTGTGGTCGGCTTACTGTGCTGATCCATCCGCTGAATTGATCTTATTCAGGTCCACTTCATTATCATGATTCTGGATAGCTAGGTGTGATGTTGCTGGTTGCTAGGTGTGATGTTGCTGGTTGATCTTATTCAGGTCCACTTCATCATCATGATTCTGGATAGCCTCTAATCCCATGTTATGCTCCATGAGAGATTCTTTAACTGCCTGAGAGAGGCTTTGAGGAAGCACTCGTCGTCTTTTGCCAATTCTGCCTTTGTGTCAATCTGTTGTCTATTCATCATTATCAAAGCATCCTTAGAACTCATGGTAGGATTTCTTGAACTTGATGCAATTGCCTCCCGAATAGGAGATGGAGTATCGGGTTGCACCACAGCCGAGTTTCAATTTTATTTAGAGGTACCAATTTGAAATAATGGTAGTCGTAGAGATAGATTGCATTCTAACATAGGATATATTTTGTAATCTTCTTCATTTCTGCCCTCCCATTTAACAGAATATTATCCACTCTGTTGAAACGGAAGTCTTTGAACAGAGTGTGAAGGTTCTTTTTTCAATATAAGACTTGGGGTCAGATTGGATACATGCATCCAAACTTAAGTGCAAGTTTGGTTGTAATCTTAAGGTTATGCCCAATAGAGGTCCATTTTTAAGGAAATTGCACTTTGCCAGAATGTATCTGTGTTCTCTGAAGTCGTCCTCAGTGGTTTTGGCATCAGAAGTCTTCGCTTTGTTGCAGCTCCTGGCTTTCCTACCACTTCCCATCTTTGAGTGCATGAATACTCCTCCATTGAAGTGCGGGCAGGAAGACTGGTAACTGAAATCCCGAAAACTCTTGACCAAGCAAAATTGACGGATGAAGTTTCAACGCAGAAAGAGACGTTCAAGAAGACTTCTGACCAGGTGGAGTAGCAAACATGAGTATGGAAGAAAGGGCAGGTGGGGAAGCTAGAAACTTCCCACGTGCCTGAAACCTTCATCTACCAACACACATTTTGAAATTTTCCAATAAAAGAGGCGAGTCGGGTGAAGTGTGAAGAGTACAGCCTGAATCTGATCAAGCTTTTCAGACAATAGTCTCAAGGGGAATAAAATTGAGTTTGAGAGAAGGGAAGGTATAGCCTGTTTCATCAAGCATTAAGGGAGAGCATCTCAGTTGTATTAATGAATCATGAAAGAAATAAAGAAAGAAAGAAAAGAGTTGTATTAATAAATCTACATAGGTACCTAAGTCTCGGGGACAGGGATTTCCGGGATGGCAAAAAAATTCCCAAATTTTGGGGACGGCTTTTAAAATAATGCATAAAAATAATATTTCAATATTTTAACTTTTTCCAATGACATTTAGGGATTTAAACTGTATTTAATGTATTTTAGGTACTTTCAAGATTATAATTTGATGTTCTTGGTAAAAATAACATATTTTTAAAAGTAAAAACAGCAGAAAACTTTTGAAAGATTTATAAAACATTGGGGACGTCCCCTCCAAGTCCCCGAAACATTCGGGATATCACCAAATTCTAGGGATGCATCCTTGCGTAACACTATTAAATCATGAAAGTAGGTCAATGGGACTCAAAAGTACAAGAAGCTACAATAGCTAGCATGGAGTGCCAAAATGATTTTAACAAGTTACATCCAAAACTAAATATATAAAACTTAGTAGTCCACTTCATTACCCTATTTCTGGATAACCTTGAACCCCATGACGTGCTATAGAGGCTTTGATAAAGTGCCTCTGTCTTCCTTTGGCAATCCTCCATAGTGTCCATTTGTACTTTGTTTGCCACTATCAAAAAGTCCTTAGAGCTTACATTAGTAATACTAGAACATGATGCAACCGCCTTCGAAGTGGAGAGGAAGGACTGTCGGGTTGCACCCTAGTTGAGTTTTAAATCACGCTAGCGCACCTTCTGTAATGCTAGCACATGTTATAACGCTAGCGCTCCTAGTTTTCATGCTAGTGCATCCATTTCTACACTAGCACACTTTACGCTAGCATGTGTAATAACATGCTAGCACACTCAAGACCACATTAGCGCATCCATTAAGCTAGCACGTGCAATTCAACGCTAACGCACATACATTTATGCTAGTGCATGCAAGTCTACACTAGTGTACTTTGCGGGCTACGCTAGCGCAACTACTTGCTTGCGCTAGCATTATTTTTCCATTTTCTTCTATATCTAAAAAATAATAAATGCACCGAATAACTTATTTTTTGTGTACTTACCAGACCACCATCGCCAGGAGCACGCCCAAACTCACGAATGCGATCCGCGCAATGAACTCTAAGTGGATATTGCGCTATCTCTCCCACAATGTAGAGCTCAAAAATCTCTCCGAGGCACAAAAGACTATAATAGCAAAAATGACTAATAAGGTTTTCAAATCTCCCACCCTTCTATTTAACCCCTTCTTCAAAACCCTAATTTTCCTTTAAACCCTAATTATAGCCTTTTCTACACCCATTTCTTCCCGTTTTATCCGCTGCTTTATTTGTCTCTCTTCCTATCAAGTGAATGTTCACCGCTTTATTGCGTCACCCACCCGCTCGAGGGGGCACTCCCTTGGTACTAGTCTAACTCGCTGGGGCATCCAAATGCTTCATTGGGGCAAATCAGGTATTCCACCACACTTCTTTATCATTTGATTCACCAATCTACACACGTCGACTTCTTTAAAGCGCTATTATTTCTTAATAACACTTTAAAGAGGGGCAAATATAGTCACTCTAAAATATCGCATTACGCATTCTAAACCTCCGAAATCATCCCGTAATTACTTAACAATATATTATGACCATTTTCGAACATTTTTGATATGTTCCGCTATTTTATGACCATTAATAACATTTTACGACATTGTCCCACAACTTTCCTAATTACCTCTATTGCTCACACATGGTCTCAAATTATTAAATATTCATGTAATGAACCCTATTACTCTTATATCCCATTCCTAGGATTAATTAATTAATCCTATCGCTCTTATTATTCATCCCCTATCCCATTAGCTAATTTAATATTAAAATAATTAAATAAATCCTATATATATATCCATTTCCACCTCACCTCTTATCCACTTTCACTTTACTAATTAACATCTCAAGTTAACTAGAGCAAAACAAATCAATTAAATATTAAATCATTAAATATATGTAATAGGACAAATTTACATTAAATCAAATCATGCATTTGACTTAACTAAACATATATCATAAAACATGGCATTTCAAAATTAAAGCAAATCTCCACAAAGCGAAAACTCACGTCACTTTTTTGGGTGAAGAAAACAAAAGACATGGAATTAATATTTAATTCTAAGTTTGAAATATTCAAAGGCATGTGCAACCCTTGCCAACTCCGTGATAGCTCATCCATGCAAACTTGAACCAACAATTCAACTCCTCAATCAAATTGGAAACTCAACTGAACAATCCAATCATGCTTTAATTTAGCTTTAGAACAGACAAGTTAATTACACAAATCAAGGATTTGGGATTCTCTTCCCTCATCTATAAATAATCACTCATTCCTCTCCATTTATCATCTTTGGAAGCTTTGAAATTTGCATTGCTATTGTGTTGGACTATTAATCAATCTCACACACCGTTACGTTGTCCAATTGATCACGAATCTACAATCAAATAAGTCATTCAATGGCTTTTTGTATAGCTGAAATCTACTTCCATTCGGAACACCTTCGGAGCATCCAAAAACAATTTGATCAAGAGATTCAACAAGCTTGGTGCTTCTTTCCAAGCTTCAACAATTTCATCCGAGGTTACAAGGAGATACGAATAAGGATCTAGTTTGTTTTTTATTTGCATTGTTTCTTTTGTTTTGTAGTATTCTCTGTATACAACCCCCCATGTAAACCTTGTGTGTAGATATGCGAAATAATATTATGCCCTCTTAGGCTATGATATGCAGTATGAAGATTGTATCCTTACTTTTCTAGCTCGGTATATGGTACACATATAAGTGTTTGCTAGATAGTCAATGCTCAAGATGAACTTTTATATATATGAATCTATCACTTTGAAATTTGAATCTTAGTGGCACACAAAGTCGACCATAAACATAAGATGCGAAAGATAAAATAGCAAAGAAGAGGTCCAACAGGCAGAAAGAATCTCAACCCCCAAAATGGGCGAGATCGTACATCTTGGTCCAGATCATGGTACAATCTTGACCAATATGTACTATCTTGAACCAAATTAACAAAATACAAATAAATAATAAAACATGCTAGAGATCTGTGACATATCATAAAAAGATAAACAAGCATCAAGAAAGCCAAATTAGAAGACAAATCAAGCGATATAAAGAGGAACAAGGACTTGCGCCACTAAGACTTATTCCATTGTTCAAGAGCCACATATATAAATTTTGTCAAAAGCATGATGTAATAATGATTTTGTGCAAATAATAGTGTCTACATTCCCCCCCTTTTATGCTAGTGAATAAAATTTACTAGTGTAAAGGTGAAAAAGAGTGTACTTGATAGTGCTGAAGCATAGGAGGTTGTCAAGCATGTTGATAAAGTAACCAAAACATGGTGAACAAAATGGGCCACTGGTGTAACCCACACAGAGATAGGGAGTAGTATACAATAAGCATTGAAGGGTGTAACAAATGTGAAAGGAGTATTTGTAGACATGGAGATTTGACTTGGCGTTCTTGTTGAGTTTGCGGGTGATCAATCCCCAACAAGTGTTTGATTGCTGACGAGGGAGTCGGGTGCCCCATCAATAAGGAAGAGTGTTACAAGGCATCCTAGTTGGCACCCTAATAACTCTTCCCATATTGCGAGATCACACCGTTGCAAATGGATCTAGGTCCCAAAATTTTTGTAACAAAACCCTGCATAGTCGTCATTATGCATATTGGTGTATTGTATGTAAATGCTAGTATTGATAACTTGTAGATTTCGATAAGTGTTTTTGTCCCCAACAATTTCAATGTAGTAGCGTATTTGTGCGTGACTCAATGTTTAGTGGATCTCTGTGTCCAAAATCAACCATTTGGTTATTTGAGCTTGTATCTCGACTTGTATAAGAATAAGGATGGCCTTGCATAGCCAACCACAATTTAGTAACTTAGTGTTAAGTGCATCTTTGCATCTAAACTTGATTTTTTGTTCCTTAGGTTTGCATATTGATTTGCATAGGGAAGGGCATGGCCTTGCATAGCCAACCCATATAGTTGCCCCCCTTTTGATGAAAGGGATGCTAGAAAATAGAATGCTTGAGGCGAAAGTAACAATTAATACGAACTTGAACTTGTGCCATCATAATTGAATCGAGTTTTGAGAATAGAAAACAAACTCGCTTGATACGAAAGTAATTGTTGATAGAAACTTGAACTTGTGTCATCAATACTAAATAATATGCTGAGAGCAAAAAATATAATTACTTGATACAAAAGTAATTGGGGATAGAAACTTGAACTTCTGTCATCAACATTGAATAATGTGCCGAGAAGATAAGATAAATATATTAAATGTCCAACAAATGACCACAAAAGTAGGTCAATGGCTTTGCAACCATACAAAGAAGGTGAACAACATTCCAATTAGAGGACCAAAAGGTCCGCGAGAACAACCAAAAAAGAGAAGGAAGAAAAGAATGGGCAAAAAGAAAGGCCCGAAGAAAGCCTGCAAAAACCAGCAGAACCCGAACATGCGGAGGAAGAAGAGGAAGGAAGAAGAGGAAAGAGATGAGACCCTCTCAACTAAAATCCAAGGCCGACTGAAAGAAGTTAGTAATGTGCTGAAGACCAGTATCTGGGGTTGTGGAAGATCTGGGGTGCTGATGCCCGAAGGAAGGATGAACTCTTTGGAGGAGAATAGAAAATATAATCACTTGATACAAAAGTAATTGGGGACAAAAACTTGAACTTGTGTCATCAACATTGAATGGAGTGTTGAGAATAAGAGTCGTGAGTGTTGTTTGTGAGCGTAAACAATAAAAGTAGTTACAAGTAAATGTATTCGTAGAAGGTGCAAAACACAAATTGTAATTGTGAAAGAGATCCAGTGTTTGATAAAGTAGTACTGATCTTGTAATAGGTGTGAAATAGAGATTTGATGAGTCTATAATTTGACTCATTAAATAATAATACTTTTACTCTAGCTGAATATGATCATCAGAGGGGATATTTACAGATAGTTCGTCCATACCACTTGGGTGAACCCTCATGATGGGTTATGCCCGAAGATGGTTTTTTATGTGGAACACTTCTTGGAGTTGAATAACGGTCTTATTATCCATCCTTAATATACCCTTGGCCATTGGATGCACGCTCTTCTCTTCGCATCCCCTTGGGTCAGTTCATAGTGGGTTCTCATAGGCTTTGGGGTGAGATGGACCACCAGATTGATCGATCAGATAGGACTTGCCAGTTATGCAGTCTTCAGGAGGTAGAGACGGAAGCACACTTTATCTTCCGTTTTCCCATCTACTACGAGATTAGGTGAGGTTCCATTGTCTTTTCAGGGGGACTTGTGTACTTACTGACTTTTTCAAATATGTTGATCAGATATGCAACTCATACTATTCAGATACTTAACAGGGCATACTCTCCCCAAAGGATCACTTCCTTCTTTCTTGCTCTACCCTCAGAGAGAGGCACTAACCGCCAGATAGATACATTTGTATTCTACAGTTCCTTTGACTTACTTTTGTGGTCATTTGTTAGACATTAATATAATTATCTGATTTTATCTTATCTAGAAACATTAATCAATGCATTGGATGGTTCGATTGATCAAGTCCAAAGTAGGGAAATAATGCATCATATCCTTATTGAAACTATATGGACTAATGATTAAGGTTTTTTCCAACTAATTGCTTTGAAAAGATGCATGGTGATGTGTGCAGGTCAATAAATTCATAATAATCGTCAATGCAAGGTGTCACAGTGAAGGTTGGGCGTTGGCTATTCCATTATGAAGACTATTTTGAAGGAAGTTCATGAAGACTGAAAACAAGAAATCCAGTTTTTTCCAACTAATTGCTTTTAAAAGATGCATGGTGATGTGTGTAGGTCAATAAATTCATAATAACCGTCAATGCAAGGTGTCACAGTCAAGGTTGGACGTTGTCTATTCCATTATGAAGACTATTTTGAAGGAAGTTAATGAAGACTGAAAACAAGAAATCCGGTTCCTAGTTCTTTTATGAGTTGTAACCAACTCCCAAATTGTTTCATATCTAGCCGCCTAGATTGCTGGGCATGTGTTGGAAGGTAGTGGCTATAAAATACCTGTCTTGACTGATATGACAATGTAATAAAATAGAGTAAATAGAAGAACATAATAGGTTGATAATAACAAATATAGTTATTTCTAGTTTGTTTTGTAAGAGACTCCTTTTTGAATGAATAAAAGCATGTTGTTCTGAGAGAAAAATTGTGCCTGTAATCTAATCCAAGGGAGAGCAAGGGCCCACTCGACTGAGGAATTGGTTATTGTGGTATTTATTTCATATTTTTCTCACATTTCTGAATTTTGAAGTGAGCTTAACAACAATCATTTCCAGCATTTGCAATATTCTGGTTGAATCATCTTTTCTCTTTCAGTAGTTATTTCATTGTATCTTGTTTTTAATTCATGTAAGTCTCATTTCAAGGTATCTTCATTTTGCAAAGCATTTCTTTCCTGCACATAGGTTTCAGTAGACTAAATATTGTTTGTGTTGGTGTTTAATACTAAGTAGCTTAGAGTTATTGCTTTCAGTAGTTTTAAAAGTTGACTACTTTTAGTAAGTAGTGAAGTGAATAAATAGACTCAAATAGATAGATGAAGCCCCCCAAAAAACCAGAACCACCGTCACTAGTTATATGTTTATTGTCTTCATTGCATACTGCCCAGGACACCATCCCTGGTTAAAATGACATCAACTTCAAACTGGTTGATTAAAATGATTGGATATCACAACGACCCATCAAAATCGTATCCTAATAGAGGAGTATTGGATTCGTTGGAGTGTGTGAATCAGAAAATATGTCCGATAGAGTAGGATAGTGTAATGTCCCTTTCTAGGGCTCAACCACACAAAGAAGAAAAAGCACACAAACCCAAAATGAATACAATCTAATTTTTATAACAATAGACTGAAAATTGGAACAACGATGTACAATGGTCTGATTTTCTAGGACAACAGCTTGCAAAGTACTATAAATCACCCAAAGATCACTATGAAACTCATCCACAACATATATAAGCCTTCAAGGAACAATGTAGGTCAATTTACATCATGAAATTCAATCACATGCACAGCTGGATATTAATTTAACCTTCAATTGGATCAATTTTGAAAAAAGGGACATTACAGATAAAGTGTGTAGAAAGTGCACAAAGATCTTTGGCTTGTTTCATTGTTTATTTGTCTTTTGCTAATGTTGGTTTAAGACCTTACAGATTGGTTAGGACCGTTCTATGGGCCTGACCAAGATGTATGGTCTTGCCCCTTTTTGGGTTTTGGGTCCTTTCTGCTCGATGGGCCTCTTCTTTGCTATTTTATCTTTCACATTTTATGTTTATGGTTGGCTTTGCGTGCCACTAAGATTTAAATTTCAAAATGATAGACTCCTATATATACAAGTTTGTCAAAAGCAGGATGTAATAATGATTTTGTGTAAATGTTTGTGTCTATGGTCCATTACTTTGATGGGTATGGTGGTTTGTAGAACTTGTCTTGCAATTTCTTTGTCGGATCTCATCTGACTTGTTACTGTACTCGTGTGCTTATGGGACTGTCAACATTTGTTAGATGTTGTCTTTTCTACTTCCAGTCTTCCACTCTTGTTTATGCTAGTGTCTCCTTCTCTGTGAGTGGGTTGAGATAGTGAGATTTACTTGCTCATGCCCTTGTGATTGCCATAACTCTTGTTTCATTTATGTCAATCATATTGATGTTTGCTTGTTTAGGATAGTTCCCATTATTATGGCCATCCAGTCCACACCATCTGCACAAAAGTAGTGTTAGTTTGACTAGTAGGACAATCTCTCGCAAAGTGGCCCCACTCGTAGCATTTATGACATTGGATCCTGGGTCACCTTGGTCATCATATTGGATTTGACATCCACCACACCCCGTATTATTCTAGTGCCCATTCATATTTCTTGGATTTCTACACCTGCCAAGTGATGCACTCAGGGATGCATTGTGACTCCATAAACGTCGCTAGGGTGGACGATGGTGTCAAGAGTTCCCCTTGAGTGAAGAGAACTTAAGCACCCTTATTTTTTAAGTTGAATGGGTAGCCTTTTACAACACATCCCATTACTTGGCATATGTCGTAAAACATTATCCAGACAATTTCCCCCAAAGGTCCTTTTCCTCCTTTGTGTCTTTTTCAACTCCCTCATCATTCAAAGCATGTCCTTCCAAGAGCCTTGATTGATCCCGATTCACCATCGCTAGATTCAGAATCCCTATCCTCATTTTTCATCCTCGAGTGAGATGATGTTATATTTTTGCTCTCTATGTCCATGGCTCTATTATAAGCATCATCATAAAGAAAGGGTGCGACCACCTTCATTTTTTTCGACGAGGGTATTCATCCTTCAGTGAACCATCTTTTCTTTAGCCTATTGGCTGGTTATTTTTCTATCTTACCAAGCAATTGCTTGAGTCTCCTATTGTAGGCTCGAACATTTTCATTCTTACTCTGACGGGTATTATGGATTTTGGCCACAATTGTTGTCTCAGAGAAGTCTACATTCTCCTCGAAGGCTTTTCTGAGTTTGTCCCATGAGGCCTTCTCCATGTTTGGTACATCTGTATACCAATCAATGGCCACTCCTCAAAGCATGGCTGTGAAATATTGCAACCATTGTTAGGAATATAGATGATAGTGCTCATGGGTAGGTATAAAATAATAATTTTGTGCGTGATGTCACGGATTTGTGAGTATTCGTTGGAGATTGAATAGAGATAAGATTGTTATCAATTTGTTGTAGATTGATATTGACTCCACCATTCTAGGAGCTCAATAACCTTTATATTGTAATCTATCCCCAAAGAAATTCAATATACAATATAGTATGATTATTATTGTTTCCTGTGAATTTGTCTCGATGTTTATTTGCATTAGTTGAACTTGCATTCGGATCCTGCAATTTTTAACAACCATAACCATTCATTTGTGTGCCCGTTTGCTTCCTAGATAGTAATAGAAGTTCTGCAATGACGTACAAAATCTTTTGATCCATTGCCACTGAATTTCGACAGTTTTTGTTTTTTGGGAGATAGAGTTGTGGTAACCATTGTTTTAGTTCATGGGTTTTTGATATGGCTTTGGGAATACAATCTTTCTCCTTAAGAAGGTTTGCACTAGACATTTGTCTACACTTTTAGACGTTCCTATGCTCGACCCTTCTTTGGTAAGAACTTGTTCACTCTTTGGTCCACCATTCAGTCCCTCTCTTGTGCAATTTCCTTCACTGTGTGGTTTTGGCTGATGAGATGCATTTGGATCAATATCCTCAATAAATATCTCGTATTTGGTTAATATTTATTTCATATGCGTCTTTTCATTATTTACTTCCCAGATGGTAATATAAGTTCTGCAATGACTTACAAAATCTTTTGATCCATTGCCAATGAATATCGATACAATTTTGTTTTTTTGGGAGGAGTTGGGGTAACCATAGTTTTAGTTCATAGGTTCTTTACGTGGCTTTGGGAATAAAATCTTTCTCCTTAAGAAGGTTTGCACTAGACATTCATCTGCACTTTTAGACATCTCTATGCTCGACCCTTCTTTGGCAAGAACTCGTTCATTCTTTGGTCCACCGTCCAGTCCCGCTCCTGTGCTACTTCTAAGTTCTTTCACTGCATTGTTTTGGCTGATGAGATGCATTTGGTTCAGTATCCTCAATAAATATCTCATATTCGGCTAGTATTTGTTTCATGTGCGGCTTATTCTTCTTTGTTATCAAACTCTACTCTGGATCGTTCATCTTTGCTATCTGACTATACTTCAGGCCACAAACTTCCCTCAAAATGAGGGAGGTTCATTGAATTCGGCATGTATGCAGGTCTTACCAATTGTATTCAGTTGGCAAGATTAACACTTTCTTCCATTGTAAGGGGCAACAACCTTGCAATCTTCAGCCACTGTGTGCTTGTGAGTGGTGTATGATGATTTGGTACCGGCTGAACCCCTTCCTTGGTTTTGGCTCCTACTCTGACTTAGGCTTTCACTAAAATTTCATACTTGCATTAATATTTTCCTCCATGTGGTGGCTTCTTGCAGCCTGTGAATTTACTCTTGTTGCTCCACAAGCCTTGTAGACCTTCCAAATTCTTGCTGTACACTCTTACCACAATGCCTTCTATTGCCTTTGTTCAGGCTCAATGTCATTAATGCCTTTTGGTTCGGTTCCGGTCTTCTGTTCATTCTTCACAGAAACACCTTTCTTCGTAATGTTCTAATGTTTATTGTTGTTTTCTTACTCAGCGCTTTGCCTGGAGGTCTTGTAAAACAATGTAGTGCTTGGCCAGGAGTCTCTGTAGTTGGTCAAGCCGTTGATCCACTCCTTTAGTTACAGGCTATGCTATGGTAATAGCCTATAGGATAAGTTGAGAGAGGTTTGTAACGAGTATTTAGTTCCACAATATATAATAGATAAATTGTCCTTGATAGGGATAATGCGAATGACTTGTAATTAATTTCTGAGCCCTATATAGTGGTCATTGATAGCAATCAATAAGTGTCGAACATTATTCAAATGTTTTTTTGCTTGTGCAATTATTAGACTTCATTTTGTGGTTACTTTTCCTTTCATTGTTGCCCAATTACATTCTTCATAAACTGCATACTAAACAAAATCAAGTTCAAATCACTTATCATGTTATTCTTCTTGGATCTGGTTTATGATATTTTCGCAAGCAGTTGTTTCCTTATTTCTCCGCTAGGTTTTGTTTGAATCCCTATATTTATGATGACTTCTTCTATGGAGGCCTTAAATTCAGATTCTTATTCACTTCTCTTGGGAAACTTCACATATTCCAATACATTTCTGCACTTTTTGTTAGATTTGTTCTTTAAAAGGAGTAAAGCAGTCAAAAGATTGTGGCCTTGCCTTAGGTTTGGAGAATTAAGCTATTGCCAAAAGTCATCTTCCTATGCTATAAGTTTGTATTTCAAGAGACTTGTATGTTGTCCTATAATGGTTGTTCTTCCGCTGTAGCTATACATAGCTATACATTTCCAAATTAATGACTGTTTAGTATCTTAGATTCCCTGACAGTTATCAATACCGGACTTGCAATTGTTATAGGTTTTCTTGTATCAGGCCTTGGAAGTTAGTGTTGTTACTACCTTGACTGATATTTTTGGTCTCGTCTTTCTTTAGCTTTCTATGTATCTTCCAAATGGAAGTTGTGCAGAACTGTCCTTTGCTATTTTTCCCATCTGAGAAACACCTGATACAGATTAACTAAATACTTTTAAAGGTATTTGGAAGCAACATGGGAGATTAAATTTACATGGATTTTCAATGTTATGTTCGATATCAAATGTGTTCTTTATTTTTGTAATTGTTTTGGATGGTTTATTCAAAAGCATCTAAGTGATCCTTTTACTGCTGGATGTTAAATGTTCTAATTCCAACATTGATCCGAAATTACTAAATTACTAAATTACTTTCTTAAGAAAGTATTGGCTTCGAACTCTTCCCAAATGATGGCTAGAGTAGTTAGATCTGTAATGTCAGAATTAAATTTAATGATGCAGTTTTTTATCCAAATTTGAAAATTATTATTTTTTAAATTCCAATAGTGATTACAAAGCACTTTCTGAGGAAAGCATTGCTTCAAGCTCTTCTGTGATGAGTGTTCTAGTAGTGAGAACGAAATGTTTGACATAAATTTAACAACACAGGTTTTTCTAGACAGCTTACAATATTACAATGACAACACTCGAACCTGAAACTTGTTTACACCCAAAAAACCTCTATAGAAGAGATTATTATGTGGAAGGATGTAAGCTATGTTACAAGTAGAATATTCTGAATAAATTAATCCACATTAACCATACAAAATATAGCTATTAGTACAGTAAACATTGATATGACAATGAAACAAATTGCATAAAATACAAGGGATTAAGACTTAGCTGTACAAAGAGATAAAAAAGTGATCTAGCTGTGCAGATTGATTGGAATGGATGATCTGAACCTGAAGATGCTTCATTTCTTAGACTATAATTCGATATTGCTCTTGTACGAAACCGTACAAATTTGGCTAGGTTGTAGTACGACCTGGTTCTGTTTTGTACGGTTTTTCCTTGGAGAATGATGGAGCTCTGTAACTTCTCTTTACTGTCACTGCTCTGAAAATGGTTGTTGCTGTCTGTCACTAGTGTTGGCACATGTTCGGCATCACCTGTAATGACTGCAACAAATAGAAAACCCTAGATACTTGCGAAAAACTTCATGAAACAATTAGATAACAAAAGGAGAAATCCCGAGGTTGGATTGACCCTGGTGGTCAACCCTTGCTGAACCAATCTAGGCATTGCACTACATTCCCTTGAGTAGGAGCAAGCCTCATGTAGTTACCCTATTGTTGGTGCAAGTAGTGTATACAATCTAAGCCAACCCGCTATGTTACTATCTGGTATCTTGACACAAAAGGTAGTGGGGTAACTATAGATAGAATAAAAATGTACCCAATGCAATAGTAGTGTTGTGTGATGTGCTTCAGATGCTAAAATTGATTCTTTTTGTCCCTTAAGACCTTTGGTAATGCTTGGAGTGATTTGCTTTTGCTAAGACAACTCTAGGACCTTTGAATGCTTGGTAATGGAGGAAGCTAGACTCTTGAACCTGGTTTGAGTGCTTTAGATTTATGAGGTGGCTGCTCTAAAGGATGTGCATTTGCTTTAGGAAGATTTAGGAGAGCCTTGAGTGCTTTAGGGTTGATATTTTGCAACAAGAGTGCTTGAGAATTCCGGGTGAGTTATTAAGTGCAATTGACTTGCTTATATAGTCTCCCGGAGGTTGGATATGATATTAAGATCTAGGGAAGATGAAATGACGTACATAAGGTATTCAATTTGAGAAAAGAAGCGTTAGAAGAGAGAGGACGGGACTGTATAGGTTGTCCTAGATTTTGGTACGGTTTGGCCTTGTTCTGTATGGTCCCATACAAGAATTTAGTGACGGCAGAGTCAGATTTTGGGAAAGATCCTTGGGGATAGAATATTGCTTTGGATAATTAATATTGCATGAATGAACGACAGAGCAGTGTGTAAAGATTTGCAAGTCATGTAGGAGAGAGAATGATATGTCAATTGAGCTTTGAATTTTAGCATAAGTTACCAAATTTGAGTGTCTACAAAAACAAAGATACCTAGAAACTATATAATGTTCTATTGATGTTATTCACCAGCTTATTCTTTTGAAACTGTTAGTTATTTATCCCTTTTGGTGACTTTTTGTGGTTTTTCAACCTTCTATTCATTAACTGTTATACTAGTAAGAGGATTACAATGCAATGTGTGGGCATGGTAGCAAGGCTTTGCTTTTATGCTGCTTTCCCTTCTTCGTATCTTGCAAGTAGGCACTGCTTAGATAGACTAGTTTGCATGGTTCTAAGTAAATATTCTGTAGCTCATTAATGGGGTTTAGTGTTTACTGGATTTGAGCTTATTTGGTTGATTTAATCTGTTAATTTTGATACATCAAGATATTATTGTGCTCCTCAAGTGAACTAGAATGTACTTGTGTATTGAGCTCAGGAGAAGTTACCGGCTTAGAGTATCATTTTAAAGATATTTAATGCGGTTTATCAAATCGTTTATTTTGGACGAGGTTCTTTTTTGAGCATATAGATCCTTGAGTATATCTGGGTGTAGTTTGTATTTGGAATGATCTGAAATTTCAATTTATATACAAATTATAGTTACTCATGTTAAATATTTGCTGTCCTAATTATAAATTTGTGGCCTTTTTATCTATATATTGAAATAAAGAGGTAATAATTTATCTGAAATTTCAATTTATATACAAAATATAGTTACTCAAGCTAAATATTTGCTGTCCTAATTATAAATTTGTGGCCTTTTTATCTATATATTGAAATAAAGAGGTATAAATTATGGTGTATGAATGCTTATTTTTGTTTTTGAAAAACATCTATCGAACATAAAGAGTTCTGTATATTGGTGTTTTATTTGTACAATTAAGGGCATGTACAATTTCAGTGAGTTTCCATTTACATCGTATTTTACTCTTCAAACTGGCATAATGGACACTTGTCACTAACAGATTGTTTGTTGATTGATGATGCAGCTACTCAGGGAGTTATCACATGAAAATGTTGTTAAACTTGTGAATGTGCACATAAATCATTTAGACATGTCTCTGTACTTGGCATTTGACTATGCAGAACATGACCTTTATGTAAGTGACATTTGATTTATTCTTTTTAAAATTTAGACTCTCTCTGCTGGTAGTAGCCCACAGCTATGTGTGGTTATCTCTTTCTTTTTTGATATGGTTTTGATTTAGACAAAGGATATAAATAACATTCAATGGGAAAATGCTACTGTCCTTTCTTTAAGTGTAAGATTGTCCAACCTTTTCTCACACAAGTTACTTGTTGGGGGGAGCCTTTTTTCGCCCACTTGCAACTTGGTGGTTCCTGTGCGAAGGGATGGCTATCCCTTCTTACCTCTTTTTTTCTTGCCTGTTTTCCCTTGTCCAGTTTTTCTCCTTTTTCCCATCCAATTTTGGATCATATGTTATAAATAATTGTGCTCATTAATTCATTTTTTATACTTTTTGAACTTGCCATTATTTTTGGTGTTTTTTGAGTCTCTTGGTGCTGGATCCACTCTACATGATACCATTTATTGATGCTTTTTAAGATAGTTACAACATTCTTGCAAACAACTGAGTGCTGACAACACTAATTTCATCTCTATTCACCGTCACATCCCGGGATGTTTTTCTGTTCCAGTTTATACTCTATAAATTATAATAACACCTGCTATCACTAAATTGTGAACTACCTTTGTTTAAAACAATAGGCTCTTGAAGATGTTAGCCATTCAAAGTTTTATTCCGCTGTGGAAAGTTGTGGAGATTTACTATATTGGTCTCAAAGTTTAAGAAAGCATTACCTTTAGATGGGAAACACTTGCCCTTCATGCTTGATTACAAATTGTTCTGCCATTTTTGTACTGTGCTTTTTGAGAACAGTGCCACCATGGAATATATTATTTATTTTCTTTCTGTCATCCTCATTTTTTGATACATTCAATAAAAAAAGGACACAGCCCTGCTACTAAAATTAAAATAAAAACCCTGAATAAATCGGGGAAGTTCCGCCACCTTTCTGTGGACCAAACAATTAAAAATAAGTTTTGCCATTCATATACAAAACCACACTAAGTAAGCTAGTGGAAGGAAGCTAGAAAAATGTGGAACAACTTAGATGACATTAACCTTTAGAGGAAAGATATTTGCATTATTAACATGTATTCCTATTGGGAAGCCAAGCGGTCCAATAGAATATCTCATTTAATTATAATAATAAAGTATTTTGAGCAAATAACCTACTGCATCATGCAAATCACATAATTAAAAAGTATCATATACCCTGGGAAAACCAACTTTTGGGAATGTAGCATCCCTTATGGCCATAAAAGGAGGCTGCTTGGCAACTGTGATTATTCAGTAATCAGCAATTCTGTGGTTACTAATACAGATGATCAGAGTGATCCACTCCTACTAGTCCCAATCAGCACTAACTGACAAATTACCCTTGGAGCAGCCTATCATTTTTTTGACGAAACCCTTCTCCAAGACCATTTGGAAGACGTTAATTATATATTTAGTCTCTACCCCGTTGAGGGATCTCTTTGATGCTATAGATCTTCATTTACAGCACTTAGGCAAATAGCCCTAAGGATCTCAATTGGTCATTCACTGAATATCTTTGCACCACTTTTAGTTGTCAATTTATAATTAGCCCACTTTGAGGTGGAGCCACCTACTTTGTGGAGTTGCTTTGCAATATTTGTTCACTGTTCTAAGTAGAGCAGTCCACCTAGAACAGACATTTTGGTCAGTTGCCTTAATTGCAGGGTTTTGAGATTGGACCAATATTCTCTATAGTTTTAACAGCTCAAGTTATCCAGTGCCTATGAATTTTGCATGGCGAGTTAACAATCACTTCCAACCTCGGGGAAATTAGCTGCCCTTGTCCAATATTGATTTAATTTTGTGCAGTTGAGGGTTCTATCAGAAATAGCACTTTATTTCTACACTAGTTCAACCTTTATAAAATTCAGTCCTCTATGCATGCCCTATGAATACTGGTAATACATAATACATTGTGAGACTTAAAGTTAATAGCCACATCAAGGGTTGTGAGGGCACAGCAGTGGGTTTGATACCCCAATAAGGTTTGCAATGCCCTAGAATAATGTAATTACTGGCAACAGTTAAGCGATTTGCATAGGTGTATGACAGTCACTAACATCCTACTAACATTCTGAAAAGTGTTGTTCATCTTCAGCCTTGCATAGTTTTTGGTGAACATCAACTAAATGTGAACTAACTGCTAAGTGGACCAGACAATTGCCCATAAGCTTTGCCATGTACCATATACAAAATTTCTCTAGCTAGCTGACAGGAAGCTTCGTCAAATGTGGAACAACTTCCAACTTAACCTTTAGAGGAAAGAAGTGCAAAACAAACCTATTCCTCTCAAATTCAGAAAAAATAATAAACATGTAAATAAATTAACGCAGCATGCAATCACATAGGACACATCATATACCCTAGGAAAACCCTTCTGGGAAAAACCCAGCAACCAAGGAGCACTCAATTGTATTGTTCAGTAATCAACAAATTGTGGTTACAATACAATTACAGAGTATCCACTCCTACAGTCCCAATCAGCACAACTGAAAATTACACAGGTTGCTTATCATTTTTTTGCAAATACCAATAATTTGGTCTCATTAAATGTAGATTTATCTCTACCCCCAAGCACTTTATTTATAGACTTTTACAGCACTTAGAATAGAAGAGATTTAACATCAGTTATTTCCAAAAATAGACAACTTATAATTAGACTTCTCAGCCACCCAGTACACATGATCTAACAATATTTTTCACTAACTATAGACAGTCCAAGAATAGACTTCTTCAATGCCTTAATTGATTGATGAATTACTCAAATAGACAGCTCTTATCCAATGCCTACATTGCATAGTGAGTTAATAGCACTTAACCACCAAAATTAGCTGCCCTTGTCCATGCTGATTTGGCTTGTGCTTATTCTCCAGAATTAGCACTTTAATTTTCCTACATCACCTTTTTTTCTCCCTCTATGATTGCTCTTAATACATAAAACATAATACATGTGAAAAAAAAATAGCCACATCATGTGGGAAGCATCCCATACTCCATAATCATATAGGTACATAACTAATTAAACTCCAATGTTAGGATTTGCAAGGTGTATGACAACTAATCCCAAGCATTGTTCCCACTTGTCATATACCTTGCACCGGGGCACATCAATAAATGTGAACTAACTGCTAACACAGCAGAAATGCCCACAGCTTTGCTGTACCATATGAACTTTTCTGTGCTCACAGGCTTCATCAAAGCATCTACAACATTTACTAGAGTATCCACCATCTCAAGTATATTCTTTCCATCCTCCACCATGTCATGAAATATAGGGTTCTTTGCCAGCTGATGGCACTCTGACTTTCACAGCTAATTTTTACTGCTCTTTGACTCGGTGCAATATCCGAACAGAATCATTGAAGCCAGAATGCCTCCTTACAGGCATTAGTAGCTGCCATATACTGATCGCCTCCAATATGCATAAAGCACTATTGCTCTGCCACTTACTCATCTAACTAGTGGCACCCCAAATATTAAACACATAAGCCACTGTCAGACCTCCTGTCCACATTCCTGCCCAGATCTGAGTCTACGATTCCCTGTATATCCAGACATATTATGGAACTTCCTGGCTGCCAATGTATCCCTGTCTGCAAATGTGATTTGCTACGGAAACACGATGAAATGTGAGAAACATCATCTTCAATGTCCACCCTGTGATCTTTTCCAGGATTATCAATACATTGGTACAGGACTTCCGCTGGTTTGGGCAATGTTTGCTTTGGTGTAGACCATAACGTAAATGAGGCTCTCAACATTTACTAGCATAAGGTACATGACTCATGTCCTCCATCTTCCTAGCAGGTGTATAAGGACATCTTTGGTTCAGCTAAAAGCTATTTGTTCCCACATAAATTGGAACACTCACTGGATTGCAATCCTTTGTGTTATACTGCTGCAACGCAGAGTTAATATACTGCTTTTGACTTGGCCAAAGTTTTCTGTTAACCTCTATCTCTTGTAATCTCCTTCCCTAAGATAAACTTAGCAGCTCCTAAATGTTTCATTTCAAACTGTAATGAAAGCTGAGATTGAAACCTTTTAAATTTACTGTTATAATCAGCATTGTCATCCACGTTTCAAAGTGAACTTAAAATGTATTCCCAAGGTTTTTTAATAAACACATTGGCATCTTGATTTGGACCCTAACCCGTACCAATACAAAACATAAGAATCAAACTTCTTGTACCACATTCTAGGAGACTGTTTGAGACCATAAAGAGATTTCTCTAACTTGCAAACCGATTTTTCTTTACCCTTTACCACATAGTGCTCCAGTTGTGTCATGTTGATCTGTTCTTCCAGGTCTCCCTGCAAGAAGGCTGTCTTCATATCCATTTGCTCAACCTAAAGGTCAAAAGCAACAACAACAAAACAAAAAAATCTAATGGATGTTAGCTTTGCAATTGGAGAAAATATCTCACCAAAATCTATTCCCTCCACTTGGGAATAACCCTTATCAACCAGCCTTGCTTTGTATTTTTTTGTCTTGTTCTCAAAACTGAATTTCTTCTTGAAAACCCATTTTCAGCCAACAGGTTTCCTTCACTTACGCACGTGAACTAGATCCCATTTGCAATTCTACTTTAAGGATGCCATCTCATCCATGGCCATCCTCCAATAGTCACTGCCGTTCATCTCCATTGCCTCCTTCACAGTTGTAGGCTCATCAATTAGTAGACAAAGCAAATATACAACTAAATCAGGTGTGTTATACCTTCCTGGTTGCTTTGTTTTCCAAGTGAACCTCACCTAGTTCGGTTGCGGTTTTTCTTCCTTCGAATTGTCCAGCACTTTGGAACATGCTCCTCATTTGGTTCATCTTGAACATCTAGTTCAACATCAAGTGCAGCCTTCTCGGTCATTGGCACAAGCTTCACTTTTGTGTTTTGCATTATCACTTGGTTGCTTAACTTTAGGAGAAGACCCAATCTATTAATAAATTACATTCTGATTATACACTATTTTCTGTGTCACAGGATTCCAAAGTTTGTATCCCTTCATACCATCACCATATCCGATGAAGATAAATCTCTCAGGTTTGAAATCCAATTTGGATGTCTTCTCCTTAGGCACGTGCACATATGCCTTATAGCCAAATACTGTGAAATGCTGAAGTGAGGTCTTCTTGTCCATGTCCAAACCTCCTACGTGGGATTTTGTCAACAAGAATTGATGTATGGGATCTATTAACTAAATTGCATGCTGTACTAACTGCTTTTGCCCTGAATTTCTGATCCAAACCGACTACACTGAGCATACTCCTAGCCCTCTCCAACATTGTCCTGTTCATCCTCTCTGTAAGCCCATTCTACTAAGGGGTGTATGGAGTTGTCTTGTGCCCTGCAATGCCATTGTCCTTACAATTTTTTTTGAACTTTGCATTGCCATTGTCTTGTGCCCTGCAATGCCATTCTCCACATTCTCAACACTTGGATCTTCCTTTTCATCTGATTCTCCATAAGAGCCTTAAACTCTTTGAAATGACTAAAGAACTCGGAGTTTTGCTAGAGAAATTACATGTCTTCCTAGAGAAGTCATCAATAAAAGAAACATAATACAAAGGTTTTCCTAGTGAAGGTACTTTAGCAGGACCAAACACATCACGATGAATCAAATCCAAAGTTCCCTATGATCTAGCAGAGCTCAAGTAAAACTGAACATGATTTTGCTTTCCATATATACAATGTTCAAAGAAGTCGAAATCTAAAGAACAATCATCTAATCCTGTATTTTTGCATTTCAAGGCGGCCTTCCTCACCAATATGGAACAGCCGCTCATGCCACAAAAGCCTTCTTAGTAGGAAGTTTCATGTTTCCAACAACATGAACCTTAGTTCTATTCTGTGCAACGATGCTCCCATCGAGAAGAAATAGAGTTCCGACCCAAACTCTCATAAGACCATGGCCCCAATCACCATCTTGCAACCCTCCTTGCCAAAGACCACCTGCACTCCAAGATAATTCAATCTACTTACAAAAATTGGGTTCCTTGCTTAGCCAAGAATGTGCAATATGTTGGAGAGGGATTTGGTCTTGTCCATCTCCAAATGTGAGCATGAATCTTTTGTGACCAATTACTTTCAGAGATGAATTGTCTCCTAGATACACCATCTCACCATCAAAATCAGCATACTCGGAAAACCACTCTTGATTGGAAGTTGTGGTAGGAAGCTACAAAGTCAATCACCAATGTATCCTCACATGCATGTGTGACAAAGGATGCAACAAACAAGTCACCCACATTCTCTTGAGTCTTGAGAAGCCTTGTCTGAATCTTCATTTGATTATGTAATGTCCCCTTTTCCCACTTGAGGATCAGAAATTGGACTTCTTGCCATTCCTTCTCCATGGCAAAGAAGCAGAGGAGTTGGAGAAGAGCATTGAGCTTTCATTTGCATTTATTTTACTAATTTTTGATGTTTAATTTTAGCATGTGTTTGCCCTTAGTAGGTCAGTTGAGTTTTATGCACTTTAAAATCCAATTAAAGATTAAAAGAATACTTTAAGGGGTCGGCCTTGCTATTCCAAGCTTTGGCGCCAAGAGGAGGTTATAAAAAAAGGTTAGAAGACTCATTTGGAGGATCATCTGGATTGGAGCATTTTCTTTATTTGGACATTGTGAGCTAGTTGCTCATTTAACTCCACTTTTGGATGAAAACCCAAGTGTGTGGCTTCTCCTAGAAGGACAAAAATCCTTCTAGTGGCTGGTTAAAGGACGAAAACCCTCTTTCTTTGGTTGGAGTGAAGACTTATTGAAGTCCTTTATTCAGATTTAAGTTTTGTATGATCAAAGGCATCAACTACAAATATTTGCAATGCATTTTAGAGTCATTCCTAGTTGGAGCGACTAGGGTTTGATGGTGTTTGAGTGCCTTCTAGGGCACAAATTTCACATCTGATTTTATATTCGGATTCAACATAATTTATAAAGTTGGAATCTCCGTTTTGGTGATTTTTGGAATAGTTTTTGAGCTTCATCTACTCATTCACAGCTTTCGGGATCAATTTTGAGAGGGTTTCCATGGTTGGAAAATTATGATATTGGTCTTATTTGATTGTTGCTATTTTTATGATCATTTTGAGTATTCATTTGTGTGGAGATTCCTTGTATTCTAAGAGTTATTGAATTTACAAGTTTTAGCTGTTTTTGTGCCATAGCAAATTCCAGAATTATGAGTTTGATGATTGATCACATTTTCTGGCTTCTAAAATCAAGGGCAATCCAAGGAATCACTTCCCATAATTTTTGAGTGTTTCTACTGTGTATTTCTCTCTCCCTCCCTCTCTCCTAGTCGCTAGGGTTTGAGAGTGTTTTCTGGTTCTTTATTAATTGCTGTCATAAAAATCAAACTTGCTTATTTTGGAGGTTTGAGCTATTTTCTTAATTTTCAGTTTTGTCCCCAAAAGGAATATTACAAATTCCTTCATTTTTTTCTTCTCCTTGCAGTCCTTGATGTGGCCTTGCTTTGCACAATTTATGCACTTGACTTCGGACTTTTTGAGAGACTTGGGTCTCCCTCTAGATTTGGATATGTTGTCCCTTTTCTTGTTCTTGTTGTTGGACTAACCATCGTAACTCTGGGAATCGATCTCATGGCCTAAACGCCACCCTGGGAACCTAGGACTAACTGTCCCTTTTAGTTCATTAGTTGGGTTTGGAAGTTTACTAACATGTGTATGTTTTGGTGTAATGGCAAGCTATCAGTGGTATCAGAGCCTCGACCGAGGTTTGATTCCCCAGAGTTACGTCAGGGGGGGTTGTAGTAACCACCACACCGATCAATCTTGTGGTCTAACTGCCACCCTGGGAACTTGGGCCTAACTACCCACTTGAGCTCATGAGCGAGGTCTGGAAGTTTACTAATACCTGCTACCTGTGAGTTTTGGTGTAACAAGTTATCACTTGTCTTTCTCCTTTGATCTACTTTTTGAACAAGCAATGCATCATTGACAGAATTAGAAGTTTTTCGTCTCAACTCTTGCAAGAGGAAAGCACCCACCACTTCAAGCTTTAATTTAGTGGCGGTGCTGTTGATTGCCATCACAAGGTTGTCCCATGAAAGTGGAAAAGAACACAAGACAGTAACGGACTGATCCTCATCATCCATTTGCATGCCGATGGACTGTAGCTGGCTAACAATTATGTTCAACACATTCAAATGCTCTGTAACTGAGTCGCCGTCACCCATCCTCAAGGAGTAGAGGTTCTTCAGTAGAAAAAGCTTATTTACCAGGAATTTAGCTTGGTAAAGATTCCCCAACTTCTTCCAGAGTCTCTCTTGGGTAGTCTCTCCGAATACATTCAAAAGCACCGAATCAGCCAAGCAAAACCAAACCAGGCTACTTGCTTTCTAATCCATCACTTTCCAGTCTGTATGCTTCATAGACTCTGATTTGCTACCTGAAACAATTGCCCATAGATCTGTGCCTATGAGCAGATCCTCCATCTTCAGCTTCCAAAGCTCATAATTTGTGCCATTGAATTTATCTATCTCCAGCTGTGATGTACTTGCCATATTGAAATATTATCTCTGTTGTGCCCAACTCCCACTCAAACCAAGATAAATGCAGAAATTCAAGTTCTTGACCTAGGATCTCTAAAGCTGGTCAGGCTCTGATACCAAAGGAAAGGAAGATAGACAAATGTAGGACAACTTCCTACTAAATCTTTAGAGGAAAGAAGTGCAAAACAAACCTATATTCCTCAAATTCAATAACAATAATAAACATGAAAGTAACAATACATGCAATCACATAGGACATAGTGTGTACCCTGGGTATACCCTTTCGGGAAAAATCCAACAACCGAAGGAGCACTCAATTGTATTATTCAGTAATCAACAATCTGTGGTTATAATACAATGACAAAGTATCTACTCCTACATGTCATGTCCCCTTTTTCGAATTGAGGCCAAATGAAGACTTCTTGCCATTCTCTTCCTGTGGCCAAGAAGATTAAGTGAACAAGGGAAGTAAGTGAGCTTTCTTTCTGATTTCTTTTATTATTTTTAATTTTTTTCTTACGTGTTTACCTCCTCCAAGCAGGTTGTCTGGGATTAGGAGTTTCCCAACAAAGATTTAAAAGATAAAGTGAGCTTGGAGGTCGGCCCTCATCTATTTGGCCTTTGGCGCCAAGCAAGGGGTATTAATGAGGTTGTATGGCCTTATTTGGAGATCATCTTTGGCGCATTTACATCTACTATTGATTTGTTGGGCAAGTTGCTCAATACCTTTCCACTTGAGGATGAAAAACCCTCGTGTGGCATCGAAGGAGGACAAAAACCTTCCTTGTGGCTTGGTGGAGAACGAAAAATCTCCATTTTGGGTGGATTTGGGATCAAGGACATCAAGGAGAAGAATTACAAAAGCTTTGCATGATTTTTTGAGCTCTTCCCTAGGGGAGTGACTAGGGTTTGGTGGTAGTAAGATGCCTTCTAGGGCACATAATTCATATATTATTTGATGTTCTAGATTCTCCATAATTTATAAGGTCGGAATTCCTAATTTGTCTATTTTTTAGAGGAATCTATATATTGTTTTCAGCCCTCGTGTGAGGCTGCCCTGCTGCTGTCACAAATTTAATTACAACAGTGTATCAACGCTGTCTTTCTCCATTTATTTGTTGTAAATTGAATGGATATTGGTTTCCATAGTTGAAGTAATTATTTTGAAGTAATTTCAAGCTACTGTGCATGGTTTTATGGTGCATTTGTGTCCTTATACAGTTCGCTGGTAGGGTTTTAAGGAATATTACATCTGCTGTTATAAAAATCAGAAGCTACTTCACTTGGGTATATTACAGTGGTATTAGAGCACCGATCTTCCAGCCTGAGGGTTTGATGCGAGAAGGCAACAAAGGATAGATAAATGGAGAACATACATTTTGATGATACTAGGCTTGAGAGTTTTGCCCTAGGGCAAGAAAGATTGACAAATAAGATGACACAGTTGATCCAGGCCATGTAGAACCACAATGGAGAAGGAAGTTATTCGGGAATTCATAGCGTGAGGCAACCCTTAGGGTCCGGTTTTGGAGCTGCTACCAGGCCATTCCAACCTACCTTCCTCCCTAGGGAAGAAGCCATTCCAAAGTTTGAAACACGACATTTGGGGAGCCATAACATTGCTACCAACTACGAGGAGTACAAGGTTCTTCCGGGTGAGATTTGTGATGCCATGACACTCGCGAGTTCATAAGGTTGAAGAATGGTAGAGTGGGAATGTGACCAAGGTCCAAACCCCAAGTTATACCCAAAGAAAATGGGATAGATGTTCCAGCCCTAGACGGAAAGAATCCCTCCATCATGATCAAGGATGACAAAGAACAATCGAAGTTGTTGGGCATTGAGAGGGAGCAACCTCTTGAATCCCTAGAAGCACCCATCACTCTTCCCAAGGATGAGCCCTTGTCTGATTTTCAGAACAACAATATGAAGGGCTAAGGGTTTGATGAAATACTGAAGCACAAGCCTAGAGAAGAGAAGGAAATTGTGAAGCATGAGTCGGAAGGCATAAATTCTTTGATATTTAATGATGATTCATTGATTTCTGATGATGGCATGTTATAGGAAAATAAAAAAGAAAAATCAGATTTACAAGATGGTGAAGAGAAATTTAAGGTTGAAGCACAATTGCCAAAGTACAGGGAGGGTGATCAGCTCGCTAGGACCTTCCGGACAACAAACAATGAAAGACAAATTGGTGATGTTCATGATTTCGACAAGATTCATGATGTCGTCCCTTACATGTATCAACAAAATGAGAATGCTTTAACAAATTTTCATATGGCGAAGAGAGATGAACACTGTGAAGACAACTGAAGCTATGAAGGTAATTTAGATTTGTTGCTTTATACCATGCCATTTCAGGTTTATGGTCATGGGCAATTTGTTGAAAGGGATGATCTTGGGGAAAATTTAATGCTCGAAAGCAAATCACGACAAATGGGAAGTCTTCATGATGCTAAGGATGGAGACAAATCAGAATTGCATAGGTCAATGGGCCAAGACTTCTAGGTGACCTTGTTGGGGGCCATATAGATGAAGAGAGTGCTTTTTTGGGTGACTATAATCACTTTTAGCTCGCTGAAAATTTCATGGCAGCAACCTATGGTAAGCAATTTCATCATCTTCTTAGCAAAGATTTGCTACATCACCTTCATGCTATGTCTTTGCAATATTTTGGTTGTCATAAGAAATATTCTAACAACTTTGTGAGGATGAAGGGTACCAAATAGGAAGATCTAGTGTTTGCATTTGATACAAGATGCTCTTCCACCCCGAGCATGCCAATTTTGCATGAAACAAAACAATACTACAGCCAAGGTAAAATGCTCTTCTTAAATTTACATTTTGGATAGATAGTACTCTCCTTGGACAGCTGTAGGTTGACATTTTTGATGATGATTTTTGGGTTTAATATGATGTGTGGAAGGGATTTCAAGTATTACAGTTGTTGTACCCTTTCTATGCCAATTTTGCATGAAACAACACAATACAACAACCAAGGTAAAATGCACTTCTTAAATTTACATTTTGGATGGATAGTACTCTCCTTGGACAGCTGTAGGTTGACATTTTTGGTGATGATTTTTGGGTTTAATATGATGTGTGGAAGGGATTTCAAGTATTATAGTTGTTGCACCCTTTCTATGTCAATAGCATGCAAGAATTTTGAGATAGAGATGCTATACTACAGCCACGATGGGCTTCCTCTTCAAAATTATACATGGGGCTGTGCATACCTTCCATGGACAGCGAGAAAGAGGCAGATTTGGGGACACTATTTCCTCTTAATATGATGGGTAAGAGGGTTTACACATGGAGATTGAGCAAAGCCAACATCCCAACATCTTTGGCGTTGCTTATGAAGAAATTTAGAGTTGTACATGGACACTACACCCACTCATCCACACTTCTATGGTCTGATCCAAACTCAATGGTGAACAAAATTCAATGGAAAAACTTCAAGTCAACAATTGGAAACCCAAATCAGCAAGGTAACAACCATCCAAAGGAGGTGAGCATAAGTTTTGGTATGTGTTGTTTGCATCTTATGTTGAAATGCAATGATAAAGGGAAGAAGGCAATGCTTCCAAGCATGGCTAGGATGAAGAAGGAAGAGGCATATCTTCAAGGCATTCAATGCATAGAGGCTAGCAAGGGTCTACTCTTGGGTAAGGTGCTTCATGGTGATAATTTTCGGATGGTTCCGAGCATGCACAATACTATCTCCATGTGGGGAACACTTGAGGACCTAAGGGCAAATTGAAGCTTTCTTATTGAAAGCCATTTTCCACTCCAATTTGGGGCAAGGATGGGTTGCAAGAATCTTGAGTCAAGGGCCAATATGTTTGCTGATTTCAGCCATAGACTTGCTGATCTTCATTTTCCAGCTTATGTAAGACAATTTTCAGTCCCTACA
The DNA here is from genome assembly GCA_019776745.2 of Taxus chinensis. Lineage (NCBI taxonomy): Eukaryota > Viridiplantae > Streptophyta > Pinopsida > Cupressales > Taxaceae > Taxus > Taxus chinensis. The sequence continues at coordinate 219,178,617 of CM034153.1, forward strand.
CTGCTCATGAATTTGCCTTTTTCCATAAGATTTCAGTTTGACAGTTGTTATGCCATGGTTATAGGGCTGAATGTGCAAAAGTCAGATTTGGGACTGCCATTAACAGCCATGAACAGTGGTGAACTTGCATTTTGGAGGGGAAATGCATCATGGATTGATGTGGGAAGAAGGTTATAGATGAAAGGAAGAAACAAATCAGATTTGATAGTCCCAATTTGGATAAGATTCCATACGAATTATGACTGAGATGAATTGTTTTCAGCCCCTCCACAATCTGATTTGCATCTTGTAACTAGAGAGATAGCTAGTCAAGTTGATTGTTTATCTATTTCTTGATTCATGATCAAAACTACATCAGTTTGCAGGGATTTTGATACAACTGAGTATGCAAAGAAAGAAGATGTCACTGTTGTTTTTGAAGTAGAAGATGAAGATTTCAATGAAGAGGAGGGGCAGTAGAGGTATGAGTTTGTTTGGGTTGAAGTTCCTTCATTTAACAAGCACAAGATCCAGATTATGAGAGCACCACAACATGCCCCTTTACCTTGATATGATGATACTTGGGCATATGAGTTTGCAATTGCTTGAGGGCAAGCAATTTCAGGAAGGGAGGACTGTAATGTCCCCTTTTTTGAATTGAAGCCAAATGAAGACTTCTTGCCATTCTCTTCCCGTGGCCAAGAAGATTAAGTGAACAAGGGAAGTAAGTGAGCTTTGTTTCTGATTTCTTTTATTATTTTTAATGTTTTTCTTTAGTGTTTACCTCCTCCAAGCAAGTCAGCTGGGATTGGGAGTTGCCCAACAAAGAATTAAAAGATAAAGTGAGCTTGGAGAGTAACATGGTAGAAGTCATCTAGAGGTTGGCCTTTGGCTTGGCCAAGCAAGGGGTATAAAGGAGATTGTATGGCCTCATTTGGAGATCATCTTTTGGCGCATTTACATTACATTTGGTTTGTTGGGCTAATTGCTCAATACCTTTCCACTCGAGGACGAAAACCCTAGTGTGGCATCCAAGAGGATGAAAACCTTCCTTGTGGCTTGGTGGAGAACGAAAACTCTCCATTTTGGGTGGATGTGAAGAAATCTATTAAAGACTCTTACTGATTTGGGATCAAGGACATCAAGAAGAAGAATTACAAAAGCTTTTGCATGATTTTTGGAGTCCCTTCCCTAGGGGAGTGACTAGGGTTTGGTGGTGGTTCAGTGCCTTCTAGGGCACATAATTCATTTATTATTTGATATTCTGATTCTTGACATAATTTATAAGGCTGAAATCCCCAATTTGGTCTGTTTTTGGAGGAACCTCCATCTATTGATTTTTAGCTCTTGTTGTGAGGCTGCCCTGCTACTATCATAAATTTAATTACAGTTGAGTATTATCACTTGTTTTTTCCATTGGAATTTGTTGCAAATTGGATGGATATTGGTTGCCCATAGTTGAAGTAATTATTGGGGAAGTATATTTTAAGCTGTTGTGCATGGTAAATTTGGTGAATTTGATTCCCTATACTCAGTTACGCAGCTCGCTACTAGGGCAAGAAAACATCCGCTGTTATAATCATCAAAATTTACTTCACTTGGGTTTTTATGGTTTCCTCTTTTTTCAGATATGGGGCTCAGGAAGAGGGGCATAGCAAAATTGACAGCCGAAAACAGACCTGTTCGAGGGAGTTCATACTGTCTGCTCATCCTGGTTATGCAAATACCAGAAATGCTCTAGGCATGCTCATTGATCGAACCGTTATCTCTACCCTCCAAACTATATCTGATATCTGGGGAGGGATGAACGGGTACTAAGAATAGATAGGGGATTGACCCCGCCCCTCCTCCAAAACCTGACAATCTCGAACTATCTTATCTTATTTGATATGTGCAGTGGAAGGGATGAAGCGGATGTGTTGAAGAAGTATCAGAACTTGACCGAGAAAGAGACCATCCCTGTTTCCGAGGCCCACTCCGAAGCAACGCCTTCAAGGCAGGGGTCAGGAACAGATGTTGATGGGAAACTTCATCCAAGTTATTCAGCTTCATTTGCCCCGCAACATACGAACATACATGACCATATACTGCTGAAGCCCCCTAGTGTCAATCATTTGAAGGAGAAAGGGGGTTCGATGTGTAGTTCGTTGAGGCAACGTATTCAACAATATCTCATACTAGTCAAGGCATGTAGTCTAATGAATACTTCCAAGGGAAACTTGCATATGTTTGAATCCTGAGCTCTACTTATGTTAGATATGAAACTATGTGTTTATGGTTCCTTATGTCGTCAATGTCATGCACATTTGTGATTAGGGTTTCTCTTTAGACCAGAGGCTAGGACTAGACTCACTCAGGACAATGGGTCACTGATGATCGGAAGTCAATGACCATCGAGACAAAACCTCAACCTTCCATTTCCCCGATGTATGTTAGGCACAACTAGCCAAGATGGATCCCATTTGGAAATGCCTATCAACATAATTAATGATTGAGGTATTAATCAAAAGACTGGAAACGTTATTAATTGTGTGCTTGCAGTCCTCCTTCGATCCTGAAGCTCATTCAAGGTTATATTTGAGTGAATCTTGTTATTTACAAGCTGCTTAGGAAGATTATAGTTCGGTTGATTGGTGTGAAGATTATAATATATTGATGAGCCAACGTATTTGAATGCATAGAATTTTTTGAATGCAAAGATGCTTGTTGAGGGTAGTTGGAAGAGATGTCAACCTGTATGTCAAGGCATGAGGACACGTGTAGCCTACATCATCTATTCATTTGGAGATTCGACCAATGCAATGTTTAACCACAAAACGATGGTCAAGTTGAGGGAAGATGCAAACTTGGGTGATCCTGTCAGTGGTGCGAGGCGTTGCCAGATGCAAACAAGTATGAATCGCACTACTCAATACTGGATACATGATGCAATATGATGTTGAGCTCGAAGGATGCTTGATGCAAAGAATGATGCCTGTTGATTCCTAAGCCAAATGCAAATCCAATATAGATCGAAGTCAAGGGATCAAGTTGAGCTTGGTGAAAGTACAATCTTCGATGCTAGCAAAACGCCAAGTGAAGCACATGAAAGAGAGGAGGCATTAAGCTTTAGTGAAGGGGTCAATAAGGAGCTTAGAATTGAGTAATAGGAATGATAACAAAACTGCATTCACAAGGTGGAAGGATTTGAATTCTAGATCCCAATTCGTGGGGACCTCCTAAGCTTAAATGACATTAGCTCTCTATTTAATCGTTCACGAGAGTCCCATTAAAATGAAAACCAGCTTAGTGGAAGATAATGACATGTACCAAACATAGACATTTAAATAAGAAAGTCACTTCACGTGTTTGACATGGTTTTGGCTAGGCACGTACTTTGATGTATTCCCCTATACCTTCCACCCGCCTCTTGTATTTTAAATTTCAAAGCTTAATGACTCTGCAAAGGGCTGCATTTATCCTCTACCTTAAGTCGGGCGTTTAGTAGCCAATGAGTAGATAACATGCAGACTAAGATGGCGTATGTTGGTTGAGTGGCATGCTTTGCCGCCTGTGACTTATTTTTCCTTCTAAACATTGGATGTTGGCCTGTCACTGGGATAGATGGCCATAGTACATGACTCATGAGAACATTAATTGGTGGGGATATTGAGAACCAAATTCATAGTGGACGACATCGAATTAAAATTTACTTCCATGAACGTTTTGGAAAAACGGATACTTCAATGTAATCTATTAAAAGGAATTCACCAATTTTGGTATACCATGCAATCCATTGTTTCAGTGGATACAATTTTGCTTGCAATTTATCCACAAACTTCTTTTCCTATATTAAGAAATTTAGGTGGTTGTACTTTTATAAATTTGCATTTTTCAACATCAATGAAATGCATTTGTGAATCTTTTGATGGATTGTTTACTTCATTATTAATGTGGTGTGTGGTTAGTTTGCGGAATAACGAATGATTGGGCACATAGAGACTCTGGGTTCAACCCCAACATGGGCAGAACAATTAGATCTTGTAAAATCTAGGCCTTCCATTAAAAAAAACGGTTAAATACGATACAAATATGGCGTTATGCAACATGCTTCCCGTTCTCCCTTCTTGCCAAAGAAACACTTTTGTCATTATGGCTTTATATTTCTCATTTTCGACATGAAAATATAGCTTTCATATCAGATCCATACCAAATCTATAGTTAGGGGTGGGGGGGGAAAACTCCCATTTCAGCTTTTCCTTTCTGGGAGGATGTTGTGCTTCTGAAAAGGGTTTTGGATCATGAGTTTTCATTACAAAAACACCATGAAGCAAAGATTTGCATCTTTAAAGATAGTTTTCTAGGTTCATTTAAATCAATATCCATGATTATCATATTGCGAATAGCTCGTTCAATTTTGCCCATTTAGAATGCTATACATTTTGAATTCGCACATTGGCACCATGCAACAAGTAGAGCACTTGAGGAAACACAATCCTTAGAATGTCTAAAATCCGACCTTTCCAAATCTGAGCTTGTCGACCAAGCGGTTTGGTTGAATTGGGGAGTGTAATGCCCCCTTTTTCCAAGCTAGTCGCTACAAAAGACTTTATCCCATTCCTTCCTCATGTGGCCAAGGATTTGGAGCTAGAGGAAAGTTACATGTCTGGATTAGTTTTAGGAAACATTGCACTATTTTATGTTGTATTCCTATTGGAGCCTAACGCTCCAATAGATGAAATAAATTACTTAGTTAATTAGTTTTTTGGTGAGCAATATGCTCAAATTAGAAATAAACTTTAATATTATAAGGTCAGCAATAAGTTATGACTGTAGCACCCCTTATATTATAAAAGGAGGATGCTTGGCCATTATGTGTTATGTTGAATCTTATTTTCTTCTTGGTAAAGGTTGTACCTTTCCTTTCTCTCTCATCAAGGCAAAAACTTGTTTGAGACCCATTCAAAAACCAAAACCCTCGATGGTGGAACTTGCCTTGGGGACGAAAGCCCTTAAAGCAAGGATATTTGGAATCATTGAATATCTTAAGGTATTTGGAGCTGATATCTTTTTATCTAGCCCTAGGCGACTTGCATCATGAGCATTTTGGAGGTGTTTTGATGGATGTATGGATTGATTTTTGCATGGATGGACTTGTAGTGATTACTAAAAGTGGAAGCAACCATTTCTTTGTATATTGAGCCAATAATTCAACTTTTCCAAGAGGGATGAATTGCATAGGAGTGGGGTTTGCATTGATTTGAAGGGTTTCTCCATGTTTGGTTTGCGTCATTCAATTCCTCATATTTTATAAGACTGAAATCTACATTTTCTATGATTTTAAAAGTTGTCTAAGAGCTATTTCCAGCCCTCGGTTGTGGCTGCACCGCTGCTGTCATAAAATTAATTGCAGCTGGGTATAATCACTTGTTTTCTCCATTACTTTAATGTAAATTGGATTGATAAATGTTGTTGTGATTGGATTAATTATCTAGAAGCATTTTCAATGGTTATTACATGGTTTTGTGATGAGTTGGAGTCCCTATACAGTTCGCTGCTAGGGTTTGTGATATTTTTAGGTGCAGTTATAAAAATTAGATAACTCTCAAGTGGGATTGGTGTTATTTCTTAGTTTTAAGTTTCATCTCTAGAAAGGGACATTACACGAGGGACTATGATGACTCGTGCCTAAGGGGGCAAGCTTTAGGCCATTGATCTTGACATCCACATTCTCCCCAGCCTCGTAGGCTTTGCAAAGCACCCTACGCCATTGCCTGCAGATAGGAAGCTTACATATTTTTTGAGTCCGATATGCTTCTGTCCTTGCCCGATGTGCCCTCCAGCTCATCCTCGCCATACAACTTATTCTTTCTGTTAAGATGCAACATAACGTCAGCAAAATCAATGGGCATTTGTTGGATCTATGGATGTCTAGGCCCTTGAGTCGGTACTCCTACACAAAGTATATACCATGTTATCACTCGTGTTTACAATTTTTTTGTTTGCCTTCCACGCTTACGTTATTAAAACACATAACGATGTGATTGCAGTAATCCCTAAAAGTTGCAAATCCAATAAAAAATAGGGCTTTTCAAGTTTGTGGCTATTAAAATATATTTAATGTTCAACAAACATTGCATTGAATAGATGATGTGGCGATAGAAAGAAAACGTCACACGTGGTCCATATGTGACTAGTCAGAAGAAAAAAAAGGTTCGCCTATGTTCCCTCCGGTAGATTTCCCAACCCAAAAATTATCTTTCCTCAATCTCCTTCATCACGACTCTTCCCCCGTTCAATGTTTCACCTTCAATCCGTCAACTTTAACTTCTTCAACACCTCCCTATCGGCATCTTCAGTGCACCGCCTGGGTGCAATTGCTAGTTACGACGAATAATTAGATTTACCTTTTCCATCATGGTACATTGGAGCGCAACATGTTTGCTGGTCTTGAAATCCTATGTTGAGTAAGCTTAGGACATCATAAACCATCATTTTCTTAATTGAAAAAGAATACCTAAAGCAAGGTGGGCATGAGAGATGATGATGCTTGAAAGTGTGCACGTCTGACCAGCCATCGCATGTATGTATTAGTCATTGCTAGTTATTCAAAACACCATCCTCCCCCACCCCCGCATCTAACTCCAAAAAAAACAATAATGCATGCCCATCAGGTGGCAGTGCTCCAAATTTCTCTACTACCGCTACCACCACCTCGGATATTTGTCCACCTCCACATAGGCAGCCTGGACCAAACACACTAATGCATATTTCTCTTGCCGCGTAATAGGCTGACGTGCCACTGAGATTTCGTGGATAAAAGTCTTTCAAATACATACATACGGCCACGAAAGTATGAAAGGTTTGAACCTGTCGACAAAGGGAAAAAGGGAGGGAGGGCTCCTCCTCCCAGAGTGTGGACCTGCTTCGTATTGTTCATTGTGCTTCAGATGTAACAGCTGATTCGCATGTGCTAGGATTCAGGACAAATCCTTTATCCGCGACTTCTGACAACATCTACAATTGACTACTGTGAAAAGAGACTAGTACTGCACACACCTCCTGTAGACGTAGACATGATAAAGCATATCAAAATCTTCAACGCTGGCAATGATAAAATACTAATATGTCGTTGATATGGAGGTTGTCAGATTTGGTAAACTTAAATCCAATTTGGAACGCCTCTGGCGTAATTAGTCTTCTCAGCCACCCAGCATGTATGATAAATTAACAACAGTTTAACTAAATATAGACGGCCCAAGAATAGACTTCCCCAGTGCTGTAATTGCATAGTGAATATCCAAAATTAATTAAACTCTAGTGTTTATCTAGCATCTACATTGCATGGTCAGTTAACCACCAAAATTAGCTGCCCTTGTGCCATGCTGATTTCGCCCGTGCTTATGCTCCAGAATTAGCACTTTATTTTTCCTAGTTCACCTATTATTCTCCCTCTATGCATGCTCCTAATACATAATGATAATACATGTGACCAAAAAAATAGCCACATCAAGTGGGAAGCATTTTCACCCATAATTAAGACACAATAATTAATTAAACTTCAGCGTTAGGATTTGCAAGCTGTATGACACCTAATCCCAACAGGTAGCAAACAAGAGTTTTTTAATCATAGCCTCTTAACAACCAAGCAGAGAAAAAGACCACAAAACAAAACAACGTATACATAGCAGATAAGCTAGGGGAGTTAGAATGCATCCTCACTAGAGTCAGGTACATCAATAGGAGGACACTTTCCACTTCTTCGTCCTCTCGAATCAGCTCATTCAAAACAGGCTTTCATTCTCACTGGTGTCAGGTACATCAATAGCAGGACCCTTTCCAATTCTTCATCCCCACGAATCAGCTCATTCAAAGCAGTAGTGAGGCCTGGAGTGCACCTCTCTGCATGCTTATAACAAGCAGGATGAAAACCAAATTGAAGGCATATGGCATCAAGTTTCGTGCCCTGAACCACCTTTTCAGCAGCTTTGGCCTTTTGTAACTTCCAAATGCACTTCAATGTGCTCACCAAACTGAATTCCATCTGCTGAACATCCTCATGAATACCAATAATCTGCACCACATTCAAAGTGTTTGGCCTGAGCGTAGACTGCCGAGGATCCTATATGGCTTGCAGCACTTGATCAGCATAGGCTCCTCCTCCCAATCTGACTGACAATCGGGTCCTGAACAGATTAGCATCTCATGTCAAAAGCTTTTTGTCTTCTATTCCTTCAATCAAAGAGTTCTTCCAAAATTCAAGGGCCTGTTCAGCAGTCAACGTGGTAGATTTATCCACTAGAATTCCATTGTGGACAACCTGTTTCAGCTTCAGGTCTTCAGCTAAACCCAGGAAAGAGGCACAAACATGTCAAAGGAGAATCCTTTTATGATTGCCATGTTCTGCTCTTTGATGATGTTTTCACAAGACTGTTCTGCTTTATCAAACCTTGGACTATACTGAATAGAGTCCCCACCCAAGTTTGTGTAACCCTTGCCCTCCAGGTCCATAGGGTTCTGGGGATGACATAATAGTCTGCACAAGAGGCTGACAACAGAACAATCTCTTAGACAGAGAATGCATGGCAAATCCATGACTGTGTAAAGCCTTCAAAAAACATTAAGAGTGAAAGAGAGAATTCAGAAAAGAAGTTTCAGAACATAGCTTTCTCTTAAAACCTTCAAAGCTCGCAACATATACAAATAGCTCCAATAACCCAGAGAATAGAGTCTTGAAAGCCAAGCATATAAATCAAAGGGGGTATCCAAAGTATATACAATGAAGCCAAAAAACCCAGGTTTCAATCTAATGAAAATCATTTCCTAACATGAACAGAAAGTGAAGAGAGGGGGACATGCATCCACATTATAATTTCCAAGAGATAATTCACACAACTGAGCATTTCACAACTCCAAACAAGCACATCAGGGAGTCAAAAGAAATGGATCTAGAGGACTAAAAATGAGCCAACTGACCAATCTGAAAACCAAGGCCTAGAGTATGGAATCTATACGAAGAGATAACCCCTGAACGTGAAACAGGTCACACCTTTGATGTAATTGTGAGGTCATAGAAGAGGAATCATCATTCCATAGAAAGCCAGAGTTGGGAGGGATATCATGGCCAAAAATAGACAAACTCAAATGCCTTTTTCAAATCCCAACCCGAAATAAATCATCCCAACTGAATAATTTTTCACGGCACCCCTTGGAACGACGCACTGAGGCCCAGAAGAACCCAAAATTACAGCAGAGTTAACCCCAGGGCCGAGGGAGGCATTGACAACCACAAAACTTAGAAGATGCATCAGATAAAAAAACATCCAAAATAGCTTGTAGAATTCTCAAAAGACTTGGAACCCATTTTCAACATTTATCCCCTGACCGAATAATCAAACAAGCACAAGTTTTGGCAGGTCAGTGCTTGAAAACTTATTCCTGAAGCAAAACTATGACGTATCAACCAAATATTCCACTGTCAACAGTTAAGACGTTGGTTCACAAAATGCACACACATATATGCAAATTAATTAGTGAAGATAAAGAGGAACTACAGTACTAAGGTTGGCAACCAAGGATGTACTAAGGAACTCATTCGATTTTAGTTTGAACTTTAATTCCTACTTATCTAGGCATCAGGACAAGCATGGATCAGTGAACTAACCAGTAGACTGCAGTAAGATATTGCATGGATCATTTACTTTGCATATTGCTTTGGAGAATGTAATATTAATTCTATAGAGTTAAATAAATAAAAATATCATCCTATGGTCAATGATTGATTGTACTATCCATGTTATTCTAACCAAAGATGGCAATGCTGCATGTTCCACTCGCCAAGATGGATGTGATAAGCACATCAGGAATTCACATATAAACCATAGAAAGTAGCAACAGTCATAATAAGTTTTTGTGTGGTACAATTAAGGGTTGGGCTCTCTCATAATAAAAGTTAGTGATATGTAATGTCCCATTTCCCTCGCCACAGGACTGAGGGCCAATATGGGTCCTAACCCTAGTCATGCCCAAGGGGTTACGGACGCTATGAGCTATTGGGTATGAATATCTAGTCCAGTTGTTATTATTTTCCATTGACAGGGTTATAAAGTGCTTTCGAAGGGACTAGATGTTATGTTTTATCGTTGGAAGGGGCCACTTAACTCCTAATGTTCTAATTTTGCGTTGGGGTCACCTTTTTGGACCATGGCGACTTGAAGAGGAAAAAGTAACTTTAAGTTACTTTATTATTTTGGTCTTCCCTAGGGGAAAATGCGACTTGGGCTTTTTAGGGTTCCTTGGCATGGGAAAAGTTATAAAAGGAGAAGAGGGGTGAAAGGAAGATCATTCATGCATACACTTATATTTCTTTTCATGTGCAACTGCTGTTTGCAACTATTTAGCTTGTGGAGTAAGATCCCACGGGAACCCTAGCTTCGGTGGTGAGAGATCCATCCCTAGCTAGTAGGGCATTCTTCGGTGGTGAAAGATCCACCCTAGTTTGTCATTTTTGGAGCTGAAATCAGGGCTGTTCTTTCAGAGATATTTTTCAGAGGGTTTCAGTGAAGGGTTTTGGAAGATTTTTGGGCAGTTTTGGTGGAGAAATCAAGCTGGGTTTTCAGGATCAGACCTATTGCAGCAATATCTGTGGCAAGGTTTAGCATCATTTTCAGGGTTTTCACAAGGGTTTCCAGACCATTTCCAAAGTGGGGCGACTTGTTTTGATCCAGATTGCAGTCCTATTTTGAAGGGTTTCCACTTGGCCGTCAAATTCAGATCTGAAGGTTGGGAGATCATCTTCTATATTTATTAGATGTTATTTCCCAAGTTTCGTAATTTTTGCACGTTGTATTCATGAGAGATATGAATTTTAGAAGTTTTCCAGCATGTTTTAGGGCACGCTGTAATTTTCTGGCAGCTTTATATTGATTCGAAAAATCACCAAAAACATTTCCCTATAATGTTCTGTTATTTATTACCTTGCTTCCATTTAAAATTTCAAGTGATTTGAGGGGAGTATTTTTAGAGTTATTCATATTTTACTGTTCGCTGCCCTAGCTGTAATTTTCTACAAAAAACCAGATTTTTGTTTGGCTGCGATTTTGTCTATTTTTTTGCATATTTTAAATGGTATCCTATAAGGGATATTTCAGTAGTATCAGAGCTATTGTTTCTCCAGCCTGTTGGGGTTGAAAGATGGGAGACAAAGACAGAGACAGTGAAGAGATGGGAGTAGATCTGATGAAACAACTGTTCACCAATATGGTGAAGCAACAGGAGACTACCAACCTCTATTTGAGCCAGCTCACTGAGAGGTTAGCACAGGGCAGGATTGAGGCTTACGGAGAAAGGAGAAGCCAGCAATATGGGACAGCATGGTAATAAAGGTGAGAGTGGAAATTCGGGACAAGGGTCCCCTCATGCTTATACCAGGCCCTTGGGACTCCACGAGCCTTCTTTATTGAAGGATCCTGGAAGTTTCACAGACACGATAGGCCGCAGACGTTGTGGATGAGGAATCTTGTTGGGAGAAGTACCAGACATTGAGTGAGGGTTTCCGGAACACCATGCCATTTCAGGAGTATTGCAAAATGAAGATTGGCAGTAGACCCAGGAGAGATTACCAGAAACAGGTACCCAAGTTTCAGAGGAGATTGGGACAAATCTCTATTCCGCACTTCGATGGCTCTAAGAAGTGTACCGCACAGTCTTGGATTCAAAAGTTGAAGACTTACTTCGACTTGAATCCCATGCGCGAAGAGGATGCAATTAAGTTTGCTATCCTACACCTCGAGGGAGATGCTCATGACTGGTGGCATCATGGATTGATCACACAGGGGCACATGCATATCACTACTTATGCAGATTTTACACAGAGGTTGATGAGCAAGTTCGACAGGAGGGACCCAGATAGGCACTTCAGAGAATTGACCCATTTGAGGCAGACAGGTTCTCTAGATCAGTACATTGCAGATTTTCAGAGGTTATCAGTGATGGTATCTGATGTTTCAGAGATGAGGTTGACTTCACTCTTCATGGCAGGATTGACTGACGCTTTAGCAGGATTTGTGAAGGCATTTGAGCCTTCCTCCCTACATGAGGCTATTAGGCGAGCACTTGATTTGGAGTTGTCCACTCCAAAATTGAGGTTTCTCACCTCAAATTCAGCCTAAGGTATTTCCTTCGAGAGCTGATGGTTCACAGCCGAAGGGCCCCCCATCCAGGCAGGATACCGCAAGGAGAACCATTTGTATCGAGAGAGGACAGGGAGGAGTTGAGGCGAAAGAAACTATGTTTTGATTGCCGCACATCATGGGTTCTAGGACATGATTGTAGAGGAAAAGGGAAGGCCCAATTCATAGAGGTCTTCGAGGAGAGCGAGAACGCGAGGAGCGGGGACGCTCAGGAGTTAGAGGATGAAGATGAAGAGACATTGGATAGTGCAGGGGTTGAACAAGAGGAGACTTTTCCCCATGAGATTATTGCTACCTTGTCAAGTACCCCGAGGTACAAGGCATTCAGAGCCCAGGGGAATAGTACAGGGTAAGATATTATTGCACTCATAATAGTGGGGCATCCTCCCTCTCTTCATTGTAATCGTCTATTTTGGTAGATGTCATCCCAGTAGGTATATACCTGCAGAATATCCCTTCTTAGGAAAGCTTAATGTAAAAGTAGCCAATTGAGTCACATGACCATCATGTGATCGATGTTCCGCTGATATCAGCCATGGGTAACCATACAGTTACCGTGACTTCAGATTTTGGTATGTGGCAGAGACCAACCTTGTGCTAGTTGATTCAGTGACTCCATCTCTCTTTGGAGAATTTCGGAACTAATCTTTCAGACGATGGAACTCAAGTTCAAACTCCGAGGGGAAGAATGTAACCTTGAGGTGTTTATCTTCAGATGCACCCAGGGTTGTTTCAGCAAAGAGGATCGAGAGGATTCACAGGCACAATGGGGTTGATTGGGCAGTACAGTGCTTGGTTTCTACCAAGAAATCAGAGGATGGACAACCAAAGTATCATGTGGATATACAGGGGCTATTGGATAAGCACAGTGCAGTTTTTAGTGACATACCACCTAGTGTACCTCTAGATAGGGGATTTGAGCATGTGATTGAGCTTGAGGACACTAGACCAGTAGTTACTACTCCTTACCGTCACCCCAAACGGTTTAAGGATGAGATTGAGAGGACTATCCATGAGCTTATTGACATGGGACACATTAGGCCGAGTTCCAGTCCTTTTACTTCTTCGGTGGTATTGGTGAAGAAGAAGGATGGGACCATGCGGATGTGCATCGACTACCAGGCATTGAACAAGAAGACAATCAAGAACAAATATCTAGTGCCACGTATCGATGAGCTGTTAGATGAGCTACAGGGGGCAATCTATTTTTCTAAAATAGATTTACGATCTGGATATCACCAGATCAAGGTTAGGGAGTAGGATGTGCATAAGAACACTTTCAGATGCCATTATGGACATTTTGAGTTTCTAGTGATGGCATTCAGACTTTCTAATGCACCAACTACATTCCAGTCTTGCATGAACCACGTGTTTAACTGCCATTTACGGAAGTTTGTATTGGTTTTCTTTGATGATATATTGGTCTACAACAGGACTTGGGAGAGCCATATCCGCCACCTTGATGAGATATTGGGAATATTAGAAGCTAATTTGCTATATGCAAAAGCTTCTAAATGTGAGTTTGGCATGACAGAGTTGCTATATTTGGGATATGTGATTGGTGGAGGGGGAGTAAAGGTGGACAGAGAGAAAATACAGGCAATTTTGGATTGGCCGCCACCCAGGACATTGACACATCTGAGGGGATTCTTGGGACTGTGCACCTATTACAGGAGGTTCGTGAAGAACTTCTCACGGTTGACTGCCCCATTGACAGATTTGACAAAGAAGGGAGCTTTCGCTTGGTCAGAAGCAACACAACAAATTTTTGATCATCTCAAGGAGGTGATGAGTTCATGTCCCGTCCTCGCATTACCAGATTTTTCTCGGCCATTTGTTCTAGAGTGTGATGCATCAGGTGAGGGGGTTGGATCGGTGCTTATGCAGGATAGGCATCCCATTGCTTATGAGAGTCAGAAATTGAGCCTAGTGGAGAGAGGGTATTCAATTTACGACAAGGAGATGTTGGCCATCATGCATGCCTTGGCCAAATTCAGACAGTACCTTATGGGCAACAGATTCGTGGTACGTATAGATCATAATAGTTTGAGGTTCTTTTTGGGGCAGAAGGATCTCAACGACCGCCAGTACAGAGATGGGTGACCAAGGTACAAACGTATGACTTTGACATAATATACTAGAGGTAAGAATAATGTTGTTGCTGAAGCTTTATCTAGGAGGCCTTACCTTACTACTATGCTGAGTTCTATGTCTAAGATTTCAGCAGATTGGAAGGCTCACATACTTGTTGAGTACTCCAAGAATCAGTTTGCATGCTGAGATCATGGATGGTATTATCAAGGATGACCGATACAGGGTGGTAGATGATCTCATTTTCTACAAGGATTGGATTTTCCTTGTACCGGGGTCTAAGATGAAGGACAAGATCCTTCGTGCAGTACATGATACGCCATTAGCTGGACATCCCAGATATTTCAAAACATACAGGTACATCAGAGAGAGATTCACTTGGAAGGGGATGAAGGACGATGTCCTTAATCACGTTAGAGAGTGTATGGTTTGCTAGCAAACCAAATCGGAGCATTCTTTTCCTGCAGAGGTTACTAACAGCCTCTTCCCATCCCTGAGCAGAAGTGGGAGAGCATATTGATGGATTTCATCACAGGACTCCCTATGGTGCATGGGCACAATTGCATTTATGTGGTAGTTGATCGATTGACCAAGTATTGCGCATTTCTTTTCTCTACCTAAGAAGCATGAGGCAGCTGACGTGGCTCAGGTATTTTATACAGGGATTTTTAGGCTTCATGGTTTGCCTAAAAATATTATCAGTGACAGGGATAAGATCTTCATGAGCACCTTTTGGCAGGAGATATTCAGACTTCCCGGGTACTGAATTGACTCCCAACACGAGCTACCACCCTCAGACTGACGGGCCAAACGGAGATTGTTAACAAATGGATAGAGGGCTATTTGCGGAGTTATGTGACCGGACATCAGCAAGCATGGATCAGATGGTTGCATATGGGTGAGTATTGCTACAATACCACATATCAGATGAGCATCGACATGACTCCTTTCAGAGCTTTGTATGGATACGATGCCATGTCATTTACTGATTTGGTATTACCATTATAGTTGGGCTCCCAAAGCTTGGGATTGGTTACAGGAGAACCAGTGATATCCTTGCGAAGCTCTTAAGGAGAACCTCCAAAAGTTGCAAAATCAGTAGAATGTTTATGTGGATCGACACAGGATAGAGAGGTCCTTCGAGGTAGGAGACTTGGTATTCCTACGTCTGCAACCATACAGGCAGTCGTCACTCAAGTAGAAGGGGGCAGAAAAGCTGAAACCACGGTTTTATGGTCCATACAGGGTAGTCCGGCGAGTGGGTGTAGTTGCATATGAGTTGGATCTTCCAGAGCACAGTAAGATACATAATGTCTTCCATGTGTCATGTCTTAAGAAGGCACTAGGACAACACATTGTACCTTCTACAGAGTTGTCACCATTGGACGAGGAGGGGAAGCTGGTTTTAGAACCAGATTCTATTATTGAGGTCAAAAAGAGGAAGCTCAGGAGCAGAGATATTACAGAATACTTGGTACGATGGAAGGGTTTGCCTCTTGAGGATGCTACTTGGGAAGGAGAGCAGATTCTACAGCATCCTAGTTTGCATTTGCTTGGGGACAAGCAAATTTTGGGAAGGGAGGACTGTAATGTCCCCTTTCCCTCGCCACAGGCCTGAGGGCCAGTACGGGTCCTAACCCTAGTCATGCCCAAGGGGTTACAGACGCTATGAGCTATTGGGTATGAATATCTAGTCTAGTTGTTATAATTTTCCATTGACAGGGTTATAAAGTGCTTTCGAAGGGACTAGATGTTATGTTTTATCTGTTGGAAGGGGCCACTTAACTCCTAATGTTCTAATTTTGCGTTGGGGTCACCTTTTTGGACCATGGCGACTTGAAAAGGAAAAAGTAACTTTAAGTTACTTTATTATTTTGGTCTTCCCTAGGGGAAAATGCGACTTGGGCTTTTTAGGGTTCTTTGGCATGGGAAAAGTTATAAAATGAGAAGTAAGGGGTGAAAGGAAGATCATTCATGCATGCACTTATGTTTCTTTTCATGTGCAACTGCTGTTTGCAACTATTTAGCTTGTGGAGTAAGATCCCACGGGAACCCTAGCTTCGGTGGTGAAAGATCCATCCCCTAGCTAGTAGGGCACTTTTCGGTGGTGGAAGATCCACCCTAGTTTGTCATTTTGGAGCTGAAATCAGGGCTGTTCTTCAGAGGTATTTTTTAGAGGGTTTCAGTGAAGGGTTTTGGAAGATTTTGGGCATTTTGGAGGAGAGATTTCTGGGTTTTTCAGGACAGATCTACGGCGACATCTTCGGCAAGGTCTAGCGTCATTTTGAGGGCATTTGCAAGGGTTTCCAACCATTTCCAAGGTAGGGCGAATTGTTTTGAAGATTGCAGGTCTATTTTTGGAGGGTTTCCACTTCCTCAAATTCTGATTTGAAGGTTGGGATATCATCTCCTATATTTATAGATAATATTTCCAAAGTTTCATAAATTTTGCATCTATATTTTGGGAGATATTAATTTTAGAAGTTTTCAGCTGTTTAGGGCACGTTGTAATTTTCTGGCAGCTTTCTGTTATTTCCCAAAAACAGTTATATAATATCTGTTATTGTATTAGCAAACTCCATTTAAAATTTCAAGTGATTTGAGCAAGTATTTTTAGAGTTATTCATATTTTACTGTTTGCTGCCCTATTTCTTTAATTTTCTGCAAAAACTACAGATTTCATTGTTTGGCTGCAATTTGTCTATTCTTTTGCATATTTTAAAGTGAGTATCCTTTAAGGATATTTCATAAAAAGAACAAGGGTCATGAGTGATGCACCAAGTATTGGTTTCAACCTCTTGGATAAATATAAAAGTGAGCTATTGTCTACCATGTGCCTACAAGCCTGTTTATCGAATAGTAATATTGTGTCTTTAAGCTGACTTTAAGTCTCAGCTGTCTATCGTTTTATCCTTGATTTGTAGTCTATATAGGCCATGCCTTTATTGTAAAATTGATACTGTGAATTTGCGGGTCATAGATCTGTGCATCTAACAAAGTGTGTGCACTAGGATCTTTGAATTGTGGAGGTTCACCGAATTGCCTTCTCATAAGCCATTTGTTTCAGATTTTTTATTGCGTTTGTCACAGTAAATTGTAAACCCTTAAGTTTTGAATTCATTCCTTTTGCCCTTGACATATCCCTTTGTAGGTTGAATGTATGGTGTGCAAAATAGTCTAGAATGTGGTCCATCTATGTGGATCTTTAAATTCTCTGTGTGCAAGTGTCAAACTTTTGGTGTATCACCCCTATTTCCCATTTTCCGCATTCCTTTTCGTTTTTCCTTGTCAAGTTTTCCTTTTTTTAGGTGATTCACAAGGGAACAAACCTCTCTGGGGGTTCACCTTAGCTATAGGTCACCCACAACCTTGAATTGTTCCAATTTTGTCAACAAGAGAGAGAGTACACACACCATTCTCTATTAGGGTGCAACTTCTGGGTGACAATAGTTTCTGGCACGCCCGGTGGGAGAGATTATTCAAAGATTGATGTTGGTTCAACAATTTGCAGAGCATAAAGTATTCAAAAAATTAGTATCTGGTGACTCAAGTTATCACAAACATATTGGTTGCATACTTGTCAAAGCTAATGCCAAAAGTGACCACCAGGTCAAAAGCTAAAGGTATTCCTTTTGAATTTATTCAGCTACCTTTACATTCTTATAATAGAAGCATTTTTTACAAATCCTCTCTATATACTTACTGAGTTAGCAAGCTAAAACAATTGCCTAAAATCCCACAGCTTCCCAGTCTAAATTTCCTAATGGCTCTCAATAGAAACGAAGCTTTTGTGACCTTTAATGATGGCAGCCCCATGAAACTTAATGTATACAATGATATCTCTGCTTTTTCATTAAAGAGTTTACCATCCATTACTGGTCAAACTCAAACCACTCCTGTAGAGCATATTAGAGATATTGCAAATCTTTGCTCTATTTATAATATAACTCGGGGGAATGTAACCATGAGACTCCTTGTAGCTTCCTTCAAGGATAAAGCCTTACAATGGAACAAAAATTTATATATTAAGTCTTCTAATTCTTGGAATCAATTAGGAACTGCCTTTTGTAGCCAATTTGAGGACAAATCTGATCACCTATCCCTAATTGAGCAATTAAGCACAATCAAAAGAGCCCCTCAAGAGTTCATGGCTGATTTTAACTTGAAATTCCAGAGAACTTGGGAAAGAATTTCTCGTGCCATTAAGCCCACCGCAGAGCATGCATTCTTGTACTATTTGAGATCCCTAAACAACGACATTGCTATCATGATTCACTCCATGAGGGGTAACACAATTCCTGTTGCCTTTGATTTAGCCATTAGAGCTGAAAATAATTTCACACAAGCTGAAAAAATTGCATTTAGACCTCCCATGCCTATCTTTCCAAATATTCAGCCACCAATTCCAACTATAAATCCAATTCCAGTACTAGTTATAAACCCAATTCCAGTAGCAGCTAACCAAGCAGTTACTAATCCAAATCAACCCATTGAGTTGAGTGAAATAAAAAGTATTTTGCATGCTTTTGGAAATAAATTTGCATCTATTGAGAGACAACTTGCTGAACCTTACAGATTGTATCAGGCTCCATTGCAATCTGTTAGACCCTCATACCCAACATATTCTACAAGTAGGCTTCCATATCAAGGCCCAACAACCATTAAAGTTGATCATAATGCTCCTACATCTATGGTTCTTGTTTTAGTGTAGACTAATATAATTTAGGAACCCTTTTGGTGGGGTCGATGTAATCATTCGCATGATCTTTTTTCTTGTGTTAATGGAATGTTAAATCAAGCCTTGATTGCACAAAGGAGGACTCCACAACTTTCAGCAGTTGATGCTCCTCAAGGGGATTCTAGTGAAACATCAAAGCCACCAAAGACAAATTTGGTGAATTGGCAACAAGAGGATCAGGAGGCAACTAATACAAGAGTATACAAAAGAAGGGTAGTGGGAGAACCCATAGAGATCCATATTGGTAGCTTGGAAGCATAAAAAAATAAGAAAAAAGTCGCTGAAAGTTTTCCAAAAGGTCAAGCAAAAGGAGGCAACTATCTCCTTAATATTATAGATCAGATGAAAAAAGCTCATGTGAGCTTATTTATGTGGGATATGTTGACTATTCTGGGTCAAAAGAACTTGCTACAGGATGAGTTGGCGAAACTACCAGTTACAGTGGATTATCCAGCTAGAGCTAGTGCAATACTTGCAAATACAAATCAACCCATTAAGGTCGAATTTTAGGCAAAAGGGATTGGTAAGCCTCCTTTCTACCTTTCTTTGATTATTGGTGATAATTTGGTCCATTTTTGCATGGTTGACAGTGGTCTTAGCAGTACAGTCATGCCTAAGCAGATAGTAGATAAGCTAGAACTCAAATATGAGCCATATAGCAAAGGCGTTTTGTAGTTGGATGACACAACTACCAAAATAGTTGGTATAATCAAAGATTTGAAGTTAAGTTTGCATGCATGTTCAAGCCTTCCAATCTGACAGGATGTTATGGTAATAGATCTACCTCCATATTTCGCTTTGTGCTTATCTAGAGATTTTGCAGCTGAAATATCCCTTTTGGGTACAACCGAAAAATTAAGAAAATTAGCTCAAACCTCCAAAATAAGCAAGTTTGATTTTTATGACAACAATTAATAAAGAACCAGAAAACACTCTCAAACTCTAGCGACTAGGAGAGAGAGAGAGAGAGAGAGAGAGAGAGAGAGAGAGAGAGAACACCCTATAAACACTCAAAAATTATGGGAAGTGATTCCTTGGATTGTCCTTGATTTTAGAAGCTAGAAAATGTGATCAAATCATCAAACTCATAATTCTGGAATTTACTATAGCACAAAAATAGCTGAAACTTGTAAATTCAATAACTCGTAGAATACAAGGAATCTCTACACAAATGAATACTCAAAATTATCATAAAAATACCATCAATCAAATGAGACCAATATCATAATTTTCCAACCATGGAAACCCTCCCAAAATTGATCCCGAAATTTGTGAATGAGTAGATGAAGCTGAAAACTCTTCCAAAAATCACCAAAACGGAGATTTCGGCTTTATAAATTATGCCGAATTAGAATATAAAATCAGATTTGAAATTTGTGCCCAAGAAGGCACTCAAACACCATCAAACCCTAGTCGCTCCAACTAGGAATGGCTCTAAAATGCATGCAAATATTTGTAGTTGATGCCTTTAATCCTCCAACACTCAAATCTGCATAAAGGTCTTCAATAAGTCTTCACTCCAACCAAGGAAAGAGGGTTTTCGTCCTCTATCCAACCATTAAAAGGTTTTTCGTCCTTTTAGGAGAAGCCACACAATTGGGTTTTCGTTCAAGAGTGGAGAACAAGGAGCCACTAGCTCACGATGTCCAAATAGAGAAAATGCGCCAATCTAGATGATCCTCCAAATGAGTCTTCTAGCCCTCTTTTATAACCTCCTCTTGGCGCCAAATCTTGGAATAGCAAGACCGACCCCTTAAAGTATTCTTTTAATTTTTAATTGGCTTATAAAGTGCAGAAAATTCAACCGACCTACTAAAGGCAAACACATGCTAAAAAGAAACATTAAAAATTAGTAAAACAAATACAAGTAAAAGCCCAATGTCCTTTTCCAACTCTACTTCTTTGCCATGGAAAAGGAATGGCAAGAAGTCCAAATTCTAATCCTCAAGTGGGAAAAGGGGACATTACAACAACTAAGATTGGAAGGAATCTATCATCAGATTGGTCTTATCTATTTTTCAGAACAACGTATGGCACAAAGGTAACAATTAATTCTGAGCCTCTTGCTAAATTTCATATTGAGCCTTATGTGCCTAGTGCTTGTTGTGTGAATTGCAATGTTTTTGACCAAGAAGATCATCTTGTTCAAGATACAAACACCCACTCTGAGAACATACCAAATTCATTATTGGATGAGTGGGGAATTGACCATCATGGTTTTGATCCTTACAAATATGCTTAAGAAACATATATTAACGAGTCTGGTTTTTAAATTTTTTGTATAGATCAGGATAATGTTTTTTTTACCATTATTGGTTAAAACTGATGAGATTGATACAGGATTGTGGATTTTATACTTTGATGGCTCTAGAAGCAAGAATGGATCAGGTGCAGGTAATGTTTTGATATCACTAGATGCTCAAAGGTATTAATCTTCTATTCGATTTCAGTTTGGTTGTACATGCAAAGCAACTGAATATGAGACACTAATTCATGGTTTACTGTGGGCTAGAATGAAAAGAATTAAGTACCTACAGGGATTTGGTGATAGTGAATTGGTCATACATCAGGTGAGAAATTTGAATATTGCAAATAATCCCTTGTTGAAATCATATAGACATAGAGTTTGGGACCTTATAGAGGATTTCAATGCATTCAATGTTCGATCAATACCTAGAGCTGAAAATAAACAAGCAGATAGATTGACAGTCGTTGGAGCTGATTTTAATATTCCTAGTGATTTGAAAAGAAAAGATAATCAACCTTATATTAAGGTGGTTGTAATGCCATCAATTCCTGATAATAATA
The DNA here is from genome assembly GCA_019776745.2 of Taxus chinensis. NCBI lineage: Eukaryota > Viridiplantae > Streptophyta > Pinopsida > Cupressales > Taxaceae > Taxus > Taxus chinensis. Next base: position 219,200,403 of record CM034153.1, read on the forward strand.
CTAATTGCCAAGTGTTTGATAGTGATGAGTAAATTGTACATTTTATTATGGAAGAAGTTGAATTCAGCTAAAAATCAGTCTAAATTGAAGCAACAATATGGTGAGAAAATCTTGCAATTAAAGACTAATAAGCTGCCCCAAGAATTGGTATCCTCGAGAGTATTTTTAATAATAATAATTAGCTGAAAAGGGACAAAATCAAGATGTCCACTAAGCACAAGAACTATGAGGACATAACAATTAGCGATGGCAAGCTTTTGAAGCATGACAAGGTATGTAATTTGGAAGAAAATCAAGCTTTTGTTCAGTTATGCAATGAGTTCATTGATGATTTTGCTTGGAAGTATGAGGATCTAAAAGGTTTTGATCCAAGATTAGTTCAACATACCATTGAGCTTGAGCCTAATTCCAACTGGTAAGACAAAAACAAAGACCTATTAATCCAAAGATAGAAATTTTGATGAGAAATGAACTAAAAAAGCTTATTGAGTCTTTGTATTATCTTTCCTATCAAGCATTCCTCATGGGTTGCAAATCTTGTACCCGTGAGGAAGAAGAATGGAGAGATAAGGTTGTCTTGATTTCAGGGATCTAAACAAGGCTTCACTAAAGGATCATTATACCATTGATGGATTAGATTCTAAAGACTGTATTAGACGTAGAAATGTTCTCTTTTGGATGGTTACAGTGGTTATAATTAGATTTGGTAAAAGAAGAAAATCAATACAAGACAACTTCACTACTAAGTGGGGGACATTTGCTTATAGAAAGACGCCTTTTGGTTTATCCAATGCAGGAGCTACTTTTCAGAGAGCCATGGATATGGCTTTCCAAGGTTTGATCAATGTCAATGTTTAGATTTATCTTGATGGCATTACTGTTTTCTCTAAGAGTGCTAATGATCATTTGAGCCATTTGAGGCAAGTTTTTGAAAGATGCAGACATTATGGGGTTTCTCTCAACCCAAAGATGTGCATATTTTCAGTGCATGAAGGTAAAATATTGGGCCACATGGTCTCAAAAGAAGGTTTGGCCATTGATCCAAAAAGAGTAAGCTCAATTCTATCTTTACCTCAGCATAAGAAAGCACAAGAAAGCTTTTTGGGTAAGATCAATTCTGCGAGAAGATTCATTGTTGATTTCACTTATTTATCAAATCCTCTGACTGTTATGTTGAAAAAGAATATGAGTTTCAGTTGGACAGATGAAGGGAGAATCAATTTGAGGCTATTAAACAAGTTGTTGTGACTCAGAAGTTGCACTCTGATAGAGAATGGTGTGTGTACTCTTTCCTGTTGACTAAATTGGAACACCTCAAGGCTGTGGGTGACCTATGGTTGAGGTGAACTTTCAGAGAGGGTTGGTTCCCTTTGTGAATCACTTAAAAAACAGAAAACTTGACGAGGAAAAGGGAAAAGTAATGTGGAAAATGGGAAATAGGGGTGATACACCGAAAGTTTGACACTTGCATGCAACTCTACACATAGAGAATTTAAAGATCCACACACCTGCACAACTCTAGACTATTTTACATAATAAATTCAAAAATTTAGGAAAATACAATGGTATAGGGAATGAATTCCACACTAAGGCAAACACAATATCCTATAACAAATACAATGAATAATCTGAAAAAAAAAATATAAGAGGGCAAAATGAACCTTTATTATTCAAAGGTGCAAGTACAAAAGATGGAGATGCAAGAGCAAATCCACGCTCCAAGTATATGGATTTTACAATAAAAACTAGCCTATATAGACTGATGAATGATAAGAATAGACTGTTGAAACCTACAGTTCTTTTATTTATTTTATTCTATTCTTAACTCTTGCTGGCGCATGGAAACAATAGTTCACTTTTATATTTATTTAATTCCTTGTCTATCCTTAGTGCATCCTTTAACAACAATTGATATTTTTAGCCCTTCCATGCGTATCTCCCTTGCTGGCACATGGTTTAGAACTGCTGCTATTTTATTTTAGTCATTTCCTATTTTTATCCTCTTTATTGGCGCATGAAACAACAACAATTTATTTTTATTTAATTCCATAGAATTTAATATTAACTCTCCAATTAATAGCAGTTTGATCCATGCAAAGTCTTCAATCAATCGCAGTTCACTGATCCATCTTATCATGGTGCCTGAAATAGGAATTAAATTTTATTTATTTTGCTTAACGCTCCTTGGCGCCAACCTTAGGAATGTAGTTCCTTTTTATTTTATTTATTTATTTGCACCTTTATCCTTTTGGTGCCAACCTCTTAATTGGTGGTGGAAATATGGTAACACAAGCTATTGCTCAAGTTCCAACACTTGTGAATCCAAACTTTTCAAAAGATTTTATATTGTATGCATTTGTAGGGGTCGAAACAATTTCAGCTATCTTAACTCAGTTGAATCATGACAATTTAGAGCAACCCATTGCTTTCTTTAGCAAAGGGCTACATGACTATGAGGTGACTTAAAGAATTTCAGATATATGCTCTCTAACAATAGAATTCATGTTATGGTTACTCACCCAAGTGTAAAAGAATTTTTGTTAAGGAAGGATTTGAATGAAAAGAGAGCTAGTTGGATCATAAAAGTCGTGGAATATGACGTGGACTTTAAGGTAACAAAGTTGACCGAGGTAAAGGTTTATGCGAGCATTTGGTTTCAGATTTGGAGTAAGTACAAATGAGATTGTTTTTGCACGTGCAGATCAGCCACAAGTAGCTGAAATACCATCTTCCGTGAGTTGGACAGAAGATATGATTAATTACTTGCATGTTGATATTCTTCCCCAAGGTTTGGATAAGAAGAAAAGGAGGTATTTCTGGTTACAAGTTATTCCTTTTGCACTCATTGATGGTATATTGTTTAAAAGGTATATTAATGGTGTTCTTCTGAGATGTGTAGAACCTTCACAAGTTGACAGATTATTGCAAGAATTCCATGAAGGTTTATTAGGTGGCCATTATGCTCCAAGGACCACTACTCTCAAAATAATGAAAGCAGGTTATTATTGGCCAAGTATTTTTCAAAGATTGTTATGCATGGGTCAAAAAATGTCAAAAGTGTGCTTTCTTTATGGGTAAGGAAAAGGTTGCAACCCTTCCTCTTCATCCTATTTCAGTTATGCAATGAGGTTTGAACTTTACAGGAATGATTAACCCACCATCCAGTTTGGGTCACAAGCGGATTCTTACTGCCACTGATTATTTTACCAGATGGACAAAAGCAATTGCATTAAAAGAAACAAATGAAACTAGTGTACTTGATTTTTATGAAGGTATTTTAACCAGATTTGGAGTTCTTACTACTATTATTTCAGATAATGGTGTTACTTTTGTTGGCACTAAAATTACAAAGTGGTCTGTCCGGAATGGTATTTATTTGAGTACTTAATCAAATTATTACCCACAAGGTAATGGTCTTGCAAAGGCTACTAACGAAAATTTGTTGAATATTATTAAAAGAGTTTTGGATGAAAATCAAAGATCTTGACACACCAAACTCAAAATAACTTTGTGGGCTGACAAAATCACTCCCAAAAGGTCTATTGGTAATTCTCCTTACATGGTTTATGGCAAGGAAACGAGATTCCCAATTTGTATTGAGCTGCCTACTTTAGAGCTTATTCATCAGTTATAGTTATTGAAAGTTGGTCCCATGGAGGTAAGATATGTTGAACTCATGTAGTTGGAAGAATTGAGGAATGAAGCCATGCTCATCATGGAAGCTCACCAAGCTCGGGCAAAGAAATTTGATAAGAAAGCAGTTGCAAGAATCTTTCAAGAGGGTGATCTTGTCCTTAAATGGGATGTAAATAGAGCAAAACTAGGAAGGCACACCAAATTGATGCTATTTGGATTCGGCCATTTGTTATTTTAGCTTGCAAGCCTCACAATACTTTTCAGTTATCTCGATTGAATGGCGAAGAACTACAAATCCCAGTTCACAAGATTTTCCTCAAAGCTTGTTATTGAGGATTCAACATATTAGAATAGTTTGCTTTCTAATTTGTGCTTGCATGCACATTGCTTTTCCAATTTTCATAGTTAGTTATCTTTTCAATAAGTGATTGCATGTACATCATTTTCTTTTGTTGGAGAAGGTGTTTCAGTTGTATTGATTCATAGGATACAAGAATTCCGAACTCGTGTGAACCAGTTGTTGACAATCCTGTGATGTCGCCAAAATGTTAACATATTTCCACCGCCAGTCAAGAGGTTGGTGCCAAAAGGATAAAGGTGCAAATAAAGAAATAAAATAAAAAGGAATTGCAGTTCTAAGGTTGGCACCAAGAGGGATAAGGAAGGAAACAAAAGTAAATAAAATGTAATTCCTATTTCAGGCGCCAGGATAAGATGGATCAGTGAACTGCGGTTGACTGAAGACTTTGCATGGATCAAACTGCTATTAATTGGAGAATTAATATTTACTTATATGGAATTAAATAAATAAAAAAAAAACTACAGTTGATTGAAGACTAAGAATGGAATTAAATAAAAATAGATTGTTGTTGTTTCATGCAATACGGAGGATAAAAATAGGAAATAAATAAAATAAAATAGAAATAGTCCTAAACCATGCGCCAATAAGGGAGATAAGCATGGAAGGGCTAAAAATAATAGCAACTGTTAAAGGATGCGCCAAGGATAGACAAGGAATTAAATAAGTATAAAAGTGAACTGTTGTCCCCATGCGCCAACAAGGGATGAGAATAGAATAAAATAAATAAAAGAACTTCAAGTTTTAGCAGTCTATTATTATCATTCATTAGTCTATATAGGTTGTTTTTAATTGTAAAATTGATACTTGGAGCCCGGATTTGCTCTTGCATCTCAAGCTTTTGTACTTGCATCTCTGAATAATAAAGGTTAATTTTGCCCTCTCATATTTCTGTTTTCATATTATTCATTGTGTTTGTTATAGGATATTGTGTTTTCCTTAGTGCGGAATTCATTCCCTCTATCGTTGTCTTTTCCTAAATCCTTGAATTTATTATGCAAAATAGTCTAGAGTTGTGTGGATCTTTAAATTCTCTGTATGCAAAGTTACATGCAAATGTCAAACTTTTGGTGTATCACCCCTATTTCCCATTTTCCGCATTCCTTTTCCCTTTACCTTGTCAAGTTTTCCGTTTTTTAGGCGATTCACAAGGGAACCAACCCTCTCTGGAGGTTCACCTCAGCCATAGGTCACCCACAGCCTTGAAGTGTTCCAATTTTGTCAACAGTAGAGAGTACACATGCCATTCTCTATCAGGGTGCGACTTCTAGGTGACAACATGGCACTCACCTTGCTTTTGCTCCTTTTCTGCCAACAGATTGGGATGCAAATAAGGGAGGAGGTGATATATTAATTCTATTGCATGTAAATGACATGCCAACTGTTGAAGGGGGAGTAGAAATCATGATTTTCAATTAAAGGGGGCACCTATCGTGAGAAGGATCATCCCCACAATCCCTTTTGAAAATATTATTTAGATTGTGGTCATGAAAGGAGGGACTTGATACTCTGATTTTCTCTTGATGGGAAAATTTTAACTCAACTCCAGTATTGGCCAAAAGATGAGCCACCTTATTGGCCCCTCTTTGGATGTGAAATAGCCTTTGTCACTGTTCTCGATTGTCTGCAATCATCAATAATGGGACTGAGCTGCCAGTGTTTGCTATTGCTTTTATTGACTGCTTCCACTTTGAGCTTAGAGTCACCTTCAATATCCAAATTTGCCCTTCCTTTTTCTTTAGCGAGGAGTCCACGCCACAATGCTTTGGCTTCCACAAAGTCTGACGTCAATTTCCCAAAAAGCTTCAGAATAGGCCAAGACTGTATTTCCCTCCCTGTTTCTGAAAATTCCACCACCTCCAGCCTAGCTGGGATTGCCTCTAGCTGTTCCATGAAAATCAATCTGTCTTCTAGAGGAGACCAGGTACAATGAGAAATCTTCTTCCCGTTTTTTCCAACCCCTTAGTCAGGGAATCTTTCTCTCTTTTCACATGCACCAAACTATACCTTTACTGCTTGCATTAAAGATTTAAAAGCGACTCAATTCCTTGATTGTGGTTTTCTCCATAAAACGAGGCCTTTCATAAAGCCATCTTGTATAGACTTATCTATTTTTTAGGTAGGAAGTATAACTTCTTTAATTTTAAAAATATTTATTTTGTATAAAATAGGATATAGCCAATGTCAAATCATGTTCAATATTAATATAAGCTCCTACTGATAAAAAACTGGACATTCAAGACAAGGACATATTAAATATGGTGCAACCCTCGTTTGTTATTTACACATATGCCTGTGTGCCGGGGGTGGCTTGGTAGGGTGGGGCTTGGAAATCTAGCCCTGAGACCCACGTTGTTATCGACCTTAATGAGGTGATCCGCCTCAACTCCCACGTTGTTATCTAATGCTCTATGACACCAATTCCTTATCGTAAATGCTCAAAAGCGAGTAACTCATTTATGGTTCTACACTCTTATAACACCACAGGGACAATGAATTTATTTTGTGTCTATGAGCCTTTCTCATAGGGCATGCAATTTGAGGTTTATGCAGCCCACTTTGCTGGAATGCTTCCATTACCAAAGATCCATATAAAAGCTGAGATGTTTATGCAAAGCACATATATAAACACATAATGGGAAAAAGATCCGAATACTATTGTGTGTAACCAAATCAGGTTAGCTTCTTTCAGACCAATCGTACCTAATTGGGCCAAGGCACCATTCAATGACGATTCACATGATGAACGTAAACCAAGATGTACTCTACGAAAAACATAATTACATAAACAAGCATGCTGTAGTGCATGCCATATTCATCAACAGTCATTATTACCACCATATCACCACATATCCATATTATATTCTTGATCATTGCCCACGTTATAGGTCATAGGGCTTATGAATGCACACATATATCCATATTTATGATTATTACATAATTTTCCCACTAAATAATAATCCGCACATCCCAGCCATGAATATGATGATCATCCTGAACTTAATTAACAGAAATTCTCAAATGCCCACAAAATACAAAGGGAATAAGCCAAGGAATACAAACAGGAAATGCATCTGTACCATCTGAGTTTGAAGACAACTTTTGGAGGTGGGGTGATTCCCTTTTTGGGACTAGATTCTAAGATAGTCGCTGTGAAATATTTATACCAGCTAGTTATTTCCACAACGCTGGTTCACCACATAAGTGATTTATAATTGCCCTGGATATTCCAGGGACAGTTCTCTATCACAGATCTTATGTGGAAATAATAAAAACTACTTGCAGCAATTACTTGTTTTCAATGCTCCATACATTATAATACCATACGTCCAAACATAAATTGCAGCAATAGTGAACTGAGAAATAAAAAAACAGTCAGGAGGCCCAATGATTTATCCTAGAGGAGCCCAATAATCGAAAAAATTCCAGCTTTCAAGTGGTACCTCTTATTCTTCTACAAGTAAGCTTATTGTTCTACCACTCAGCAAGATACCCCTTCATTGTTTAATATTGCTTGAATGTATTCTGTAAAGTTTATACAACCTTTTAAACTGCACAACCTTAAATGTTGATTGGAGAAGTTCAAAGACACTCTGCATCTCACATATTCATTGTTTAGTATTCTCAGACATCCATCGTCATGCTCACTTAAGGGATGAAGCTCGATGGTTCATTTAATTTATTTTGTAATTTTACTATGGTATTTTTTGTCATCACCTGTTGTAATAACAGACATAAAAGTTGATTTCTTGGTTAGATATGATGCTATTGCTTTTGGTATTAGTTTATCAGTGATACTGCCAGCTTTTATAGGCATTGTATAAGTTCTAAATACTGTAATCCTTCTTGAGCTTAGCCCATAAATCTAATATAAAATCTTCCGTACCTTGCAAAAAGGAGAACTGGATGATCTTTCTTGGTTAGGAATGATGCTATTGCTTTGGGTACAAGTTTATCAGTGACACTGTCAAATTATGTAGCCATTATAAAAGTTCTAAATACCGTGATCCTTCGTGAGATTAGCCCATAAATCTAATATAAAATTTTCTGTACCTTGCAAAAAGGAGAACCCGATGATATTTCTTGGTTAGGAATGATGCTATTGCTTTTGGTACAAGTTTATCAGTGATACTGTCGAATTATGTAGCCATTATAAAAGTTCTAAATACTGTAATCCTTCTTGAGATTAGCCCATATATCTAATATAAACTTTTCTGTGCCTCTCAAAAAAGAGAGCTGGATGATACCTGATTTTGGATGGATGCCCAGCTAGCATAACACAATATTAAAAGTTGACTATTATTAGATAAAATAAAAGTCCGAAAAACAAAGTATTTTTTCATGCCCAAAACCCACCCAAAGGCTAGATCTACATTTTATTTATTATGTATAGTAAAATTCTCTTCAAGATGAAGAATTCTTTTTGACATTTTGCAGGAAATTATTCGGCACCATCGGGAGAAGCTTACCCACAATATTAATCAATATACTGTTAAGTCCTTGCTTTGGCAGTTGTTGAATGGGTTGAACTATCTTCACAAGTAAGACTTCAGCTGCTCTATTATTACCAAGGAACTTTATAGATTAAGGTTTTTGTTTGTTATAATGTACACTGTGCTCATGATTCCTGATCCCCATGTTTTTTTCAATGACATGGAATGAAATTGGTTACTAGAATGTACCAATAATTTTATTTACAATTCCATATATACGTTTGAACTTTGAAGTCCTTTTGGAAAGTTGTTGGTTACCTTAAACCCCGTTGAAAATTCCTTCATCAGTAGTTATTGGATGCAGTAATTGGATTATACATCGTGATCTGAAGCCATCTAATATCCTGGTAAGTCTTAGAAGTTGGCAATTTAGTGTGCCTGGCTTGATTTCTTTATTTGTGGGCTTTCGGACTTGGTTTTAAATATGAATTTAAGTTTTAGTATAGCTCATTTCACTTCTTTTTGTAAAAATTTAAGGGTGTGATATTTCTTCTACTTTGGTGCCTCTTGCACTGTTGAAAGTCAACGTATAATATTGCCATTTTTTCATTTGTCTTGTTCCAGGTTATGGGTGATGGTGAAGAGCAGGGTGTAGTGAAAATTGCCGATTTTGGGCTTGCTAGGATATACCAGGCTCCCTTAAAACCATTGTCTGACAATGGGGTGAGTATCTTCCTTGCCTGTGCATCATCTTTTAAACGAGCCACTTATTTTTCTGGATAATTATTTTCTGGATATGCTCTGCATCCTACAACTTTTTCTGAGATTTTTTATGAATTCCTGCCCTTTCCTTCAAAAGACGGTGGATTGTCATTGCGCCTGAAAAAATAGTAGCTCATCTTTTAAGGGACTGATACAACAATATTTCTTTGAAAAATGTTATGTGCAATGTCCTCTGTTCTCTCCATAAGTAGAGCTGTTAATACACTAAAGTAGGAATGGGAATGCATCTACCTTTTGTTTACAGACTGGATACCTATGAAGAAGTTGGCACACAGCCAATATAACTTTCTTGACAGTTAATTTGGATTAGGTTTTCTTATCAGTATTTATTTTGGAAAGCGTGAATGTATAGTCTTCCTAATGGCAGAAATGATGAAGCTGTGCATCTAAAGAAGTCAAGGAATATGTTATGAGACATGCTAGTTCCAAAAGCTTCAGGGATAAGTCCCCAAGTTGTGCTAGTAGTGCCATGCTTTGTGGGTGTCCCTTGCGGTTGTTATCATTGTGATGTTTTAAAATTATTTGATGTTGATCTGTGCATAACTTAAGCATCCTGGTTGTAGTTTGAATAAGATAAACTTCCAGAAATTTCGCAAATGAAAAAATATGCTACAAAATTAGTGAATAAGTTTTTAAAAAATCAGATATTTTAAAATAAATTCACATTTTTAATAAAAGCATTTCAAAATAAATGTGTATTAAGACATATTGTATTATGAATTATCTATGATTTAAGCTCCTTCCAAAAAGTATATTTCAACTAAATTAGGCTACATCTGAAAACAATGTTTTAAAATATCAATATTAAGCTTTGCCAATCTGGAAACATGACTTTGGGGTGCAAATCCCTAGATTGATGTGTTAGCTTCCTCCTCTTGCTGGGAAGGACATCACTTAGAAGGTACCTGTGTGCTTTATGGGTCTTGTTGCCTTGTATAGTATACACAAGTGCAAGTTCATAGAAAAAATGACTACTTATTGATCCGAAAACGGTTTTCACCCCCCTGGGTACCGTTTTAAATTTTTCAGATAATTTTTTTGATTTCGAAATTGATGAAGAGTGTTTATTGTTTCACTTCTGGGTGTTTTGAAACCCCAAATTTTCCAATTTTATCTTAACAATCAATTTATCGTTTTAATTCAACTTTCGTGATGTAATTTGAAAATAATACAAATCCATCAAAACTGATCACAAGCTGAAATTCATCATGCACTCAATTTGATTTTTTAATCCAAAATTGATTATGCATTCGTTTTGTCTGTTTTGGATGATGAATTCTCAATTTTAACTAAAATCCAATTTTGCAGTTATTTGCTTTACTTAATCAATTTAATCAATTCTTTATACTGATTTTTATCTGATCAAAAGCTTCAAAAACTAAAATAAAACACTCCACAAATTTGATAACAGACTTCACCCAGATGAGCTACGTCTCCGGATTCACTTAATCATGAATCGATCTATTTATTATCAATAGAAGTACAATTTTTACCTTCAATATTGACCAATAGATCAGTGTCACCTACAAATGGGCTAATTCAAATTTGTAGAACTCTACAATTTACTAGAATCATGTTCTCAAATCCATCCATGGCCCTGCAACATCTCCATAGTGCAATCTTTGTGCAATTGTGTCAAAAAAACACCTACACTTGGAAATTTAAAGCACTCCGTGAAGAAATAATGACATGGTTGTGCTCGTATTTGAATTCTGAACACTTTCTCTTTTTACACCAAGGTCTAGTTCAGACCCTAAGTGCTTCAAATTTGATGACCTTTGAAAACTGCTCAATTCTGCCTCCTCCACAGGCTTGGCAAAAGTCTTCAATAAATAGTTGCGAGTTGTATTTATAACTCATCGAGTTATGTAGCTCAACGACGAGGCAGTTGTTTTGTGACCCGGTGGTCACGAGGTCGACACCCCTTCCCCTCATCTCTGCTGACCGTTTAACACATTGTGGGGTTTAGTCCCACATTCTCGACGTGGGAGACTAAATAGGGGTGTATATTGGGGAGGCCCGCCCTATCTTGTCGTGGCTGTGGCCACACCTGTCCGCCTTTTGTTTCTCGCCACGTGGGCTATGGCGCTGGTTTGTTGAAACTACCCTGCTGGGTCGAGTTGTTGTTAGTCACGTGGGTGGTGAGCTAGTCTGTTGGTTGAACTGCCAATGTGTTGGCCGAGTCGTATGTTGCCACGTGGGTGGCGAGTGCATAGTTTAAGCTGCCCAATTGGGCCAAGCTATACGCTGCCTCGTTGGTTGTGGCCTATGCATTGTTTAAACGGCCTTGCCAATAGTGATCCGATCAAGTTATATGGCGGTCAACCCAAACAAATAGGAATTCGGCCGAGTGGTGGGGAGATAATGTCGAGTTCGTCGAGCTATATGGTTATATGTTGATCCACCAAGCTGTAAAACCGTCCCCGGCATATAATAACTTAGCCTGAAATGTGGGCGAGCAATATGGAAAGATATGGTCGACTCGGTGGGGAGTTGACCACCCCACCGAATTGTATGGAAATGAATGTTGAGTTGCATAGAATGAATGTCAAGTTGCATTGAATGAATGCCGAGCTACTTCCCAACTCGGATGAGCTAGGGCCAATGCAATGCAAGTGAATGCACAATTCAAATACCTGCAATAATATCTCGCATGCAAGGTATATAGACATATAGTGGAGAAATACAAGCAATTGCTCATCAATGGTGATATGAGTCGGAGGCCAAGGCACCCCTCCGTTAAAAGAGTGTGCCGAACTTGGCTGAGGGCCCCCCAACCAGCAAATAGCGGGGCCCACCATTTCGCAAACGTGGTTTAAGACCAAAGGCCTAAAACACAATTTTTTTGCTCTTCATATCAACTATGCCACTTGTCGCATTCTAATTCATCCACATCAGCAGACCTGTGCGCAGTCTCGAATTATACTTGTTGGCCAAAAATTTCAGCAGATCATAACTTCCGCATACGAGCTCCGTTTTTCGAGTTCTTCGTATCGACGGAAAGCTCTCGAGACGCTCTACAACGCTGCAATGGTTTAGGTAGATTTAGGGATCATATGCACTCAGAATATCCTCCAGATCACTTATGGAAAATAGTCATCGAAGGATGAATGGAGAATTAGATTATTGCATGTAGTTTAACAATACACAAAAATAAGATATCTAAATATTATTGTGTTTGGACTAAACTAAAACAAAGAATTAGACATGTTTGCATTATTTCAATTATCTAAAAGATATATAAAAATAAGTGCATTATTTCAAATATCTAAAAGATACATAAAAATTAGTGCATTCTTTTAAGATTTTAACAAGTTTGCACTCTAATTGAAAAACTATTCCAAAGTAGGTTGTATTCAAATGTAATAGGCCACTCGTGGGCAGTTGTATTGAATATATTGTAATTGGTAGGTTGTATTGAAAGTTGGTTGTGGCCTATGCATGAATTGGAGGGAGGTTAGGGCATTTGAGGGAAAGAAGACTGATCTTTGAGTCACTACTTCGATAGAAAAAACTTTTATTCCAGTTCGTTGTTGTTATCTTGTCTGTTTAGGAGAACTCGTGGGCAGTTCGAAGTTGTTTGAAGGCAACCAGGGGAATCATGGGTTCCTAGAACCTGTCATGTGAAGAAAGAATTAGAGAAGGCAAACTGCACTGCTCAAATGATACAACTAGGGTGAATTTATTATAAGAAGAGATAGTTACATTTAGTTACATTTGGTTGTTTGGTTACAACCTCTTCAACTGCCTAGAACTGCATTACATTCTATATAATGTTCTATAGCTCTATATTTTAACACCCCCTCTTAATGACTAAACCGGAAACAATACCAAGTTTATCCCGAAATTTTACAAATTTCCTAAAGCCCATATGTTTAGTCAAAAATTACATCTACAGACTGTGTGGCATAGGTTGTACTTTAAATCCAGCATTCCATGACTGTGTTGTAGTTGTCGAATGAAGAACCGCAAAACAAAAATTGTCCCATGAACAGAGGATATGGCAAGTGGTCCATTGGTTCTTTGTTATGTGATTCATTGACCAGTGATGAATCACCAATGGCCGAGTGTCCATGACTGTTATTTTCTGCCACCGTTTACTGTGGATTTTCTTTGCAACGTATTTGCTTTTGATGTCTTTCTTTTCCACTGGACGTGTGCCCTCGTTTTTCTTTGCTCTGCCCCTCGCGTCTGGTATTTTTTTCTGCTGCAAAAGATCATACTTCCGCTTCCGGCAATCCTTCTTTAGGTGCCCAACCTTGTGACAGTAATATCATGTGACCTAATACCGACAGGAAGACTCACCAGATTGACGTTTCCACTTTCCCATTGACTGAGTGACAAGAGCACTCTCTGAATGGTCACAATTAGATTCTGCCTAAAGTTGTCTCCGCTCCTTTTGCAACAGGTCGGAACTCATCTTGTCAAACGTGAGTGTTTGACTTTCAGCCATTAAATGGAGTGCCTCCACAAATGACTCATACGAAGAAGGTAAGTTCAAAACCAAAGCCACCATATCATCGTCGTCCACCTTTTAGTTGATGGAAGATAATTGGTCTTGAAGGTCTTTCATCCGAAGTAGGTGCTCAGACAGCGATCCATCTTGTAACTTTACAGAAAAAGAGCATATTCTTCAGGTATAAAACCCGACTCTTTTCTGGCGTCTGATATTTATCCCTTAGACTGGCCCACAACGTGCTTGCCACAGTGGCATGGGGCCACTTCCGGTAACATCTCACTCCGAAAGGGTTACAACTTGAGAAGCAATAACGCTTCCTTATGACGTTTGTCATAATCCTAGAAGTGCATAAATGGTGAGCAGCTTTCACTACCCGTAATTATGGTGCTTGAAAACTAATCAGGAAACTCAGTCAACCAGGTGCAAATCAATTGTGAGTTGCAATGAAGATTTGAAATCTCCTTGGCAGTTCTAAGGAAACTGGGGGTTTTCGACAATGATCAAGTCCGTGAAAGACTTGCAGAGAAACTGTTATTCCAGAGGAAGAGGAAGAGGAAAAGGTGAATACCAATCATGAATCGGTTTGCCACACAAATAGAGGAATATAAAAGGTCTCTTGGGGAACTCAACTCTTGGGAGTCAATTATTCCATGGCTCGAGGATCACTATTGGAAAGGGAGCTCAATTGACTCCAACAAATTGTATCACCTAGAATGGATGCAAAGGAGATATACACTCTATAGGAAGGGCGTGAGAATATTATTTAAGCTGTGGAGTTAATTCACCAACATCTGGAAAAGCATTGCAGGCCTAATTTTTTGGATGAGTGTTTGTTACTCGGCTTGGGTCTCGAGTACTGTGCTTATAAACTTGTCTGGAAATACTGAGACGATGAAAAAAAAAATTCACGTTTTCCTCTCGTTTGCCCACACATGACTCATGGGTACAGGATTTGCGATTCTGCCCTCCAGTGTGTCACATAGGTAGGGGGAATTGAGCTTCACGATTTTTGCGTGGTTAAGGCATCCACGTAATTTGGACCCCTCAACCTTGATTTGCGATCTGGCATCTCCCAGCATTCAAACACAACTCACGGCTTTTGCTTTTTGCAGCTACTCTTTTGATGGTTCCTTGATTTCAAAGTTTCTCAGGATTTGTGACTGGTATGTTCATCATCTTTTTGGTAATAATTTCACTTCTTGGGTGTTCTATTTCAATAACTAACTAATGGACAATTTCTCTCGCAGTATGAAGGGATAGTAGATATATGGCATTGTATTAAACAACTCAGCTACAATCAGGTTGTTCCTTCACTATGTTAGATATGTACCTTCTAGAGCAAAGACGAAGGCAGAGGTCTATCTTTTCGTCAGACGTGGCGGAAGGACATCCCAATTATCCCAGTCGAGGTGAAGATAAGATGTCTTATCTACTGATGTCATTTTGAGGCAGAATAATTGCCTTTATTATTTCCGAAGGTTTTCAGTATTGGCTTGGATTAATCTGGTTGCGATCAACATGATATCGAACCTGATGGAGGACAGTACTCGCAAAAGTTGAGGATGCGAACAGGAGGCTTTAATGCCTATGGGAGCCATAAGCCATTCTAACACTCACAGAATTTCGTTGACTTGTGATAAAATCAATCTACAAGCAGCGATTGTGCAGGGACCTGCTATCAAACTATCATCAGATGTATGAGAAACATCATAAGGAGGCTCCTCATTACTATTAAGAATTAGTCTGTATCAGACAATGGAGACTACACTGAGGTCCAGAATACTGTTGACGGTGCATAGTAAGCTATGGGCCATGTCTAAGGGGTAGACATCATACGTCAAAAAAGTCCTTTGTCGAAGGTTTATAGAGCTTGAAGAAAATGCTCATTGTGTCTGTGAAGGATCTTTCCCAACAGAGGTGGAATATACTTGTCTCCTACTAGATGCGGAGTTGGTTCTAACTTCCATTGCACATGTTGAGTCGGACATGTTCTCTCCTTCGCAACTACAATTGCGGAGTTGGTTCTAACTCCTACTTCACATATGGTCACTTTTCTCTGAATGAGAAAGTTGGACGAGAACTACATGGTGTTGCAAGGGCATGATCGAGGTGACTTAGATTGCAGGCTAACCGGGTCTTTGTATAGACTCTAACAGGCTACACAAGCCTGGAACAGACTTCTCAATCCACTGTCTGTCCGAGTTTTTGATTCCAACACTCTGGAGATGAGGCTGACACTCTCAGCCATTAATGATTCATTGTTGGTCAATGAATCACATAACTAAGAATCAATGGACCACTTGCCATATCCTCTGTTCACAGGATCAGATTCTTGTTTTGAGGTCCTTCTCCATTCGACAACCGCAACACAAGTCATGGACTGCTGATTTCAAAGTACCACCTATGGCACAGTCTATAGATCTAATGACTAAACATGTGGGCTTTAGGACATTTGTAAAATTTTCGAGACAAACATGGTATTGTTTCCGGTTTAGTCATTAAGAGGAGGTGTTAAAATATAGAGCTATAGAACATTTTATAGCATGTATGGAGTTCTATGCAGTTGATTTAGGTTGGTAACTGTTCAACCAATTTGCAACCACCTACTTCTTATAATAAATTCACCCTGCCTGTATCATTTGAGCAGTGCAGTTTGCCTTCTCTAATTCTTTCTTCTCTTTGCATATGCTAACAGTCCCAAATGAGCTGGAGAAGAGCAACTAAACTTTTTCCATTCGTGATTGTTCTATGTTCTTTATTGGCTCGGTATCCCCAGCACATGATCGATGATTCCCAGAAAAATTTATCCATCAATGGGTGACAAGGAATTCCCTCTCCCGAGAAAGGAGGGAGAGGGGGCCTTCACACCTCCTTCACATTTATCAGATGATTTTTTCACTATGCCAATGATCCATGAAATGTCAACAATGCTATTCTTATTTAGGCCATATGTTGTCATTTTTAAGAGGTTTCAGAGTATTGTTGCCCAAATGTGCAAGGAGTTCCTATTTAAAACTGTTAATAAAGCAATGCCGAAACGAAGGTGTATTGTGCAGCATCAACATCTTTGTTAAATAGGAAAGAGAGGGAGTAGCAGTGGCAAACATCAGCAAATTATATCGAGTAATATATGTGATTTTAATAAGAGAACCTACTGTATTTCAGTGATTTAATTCACTAAACCTGGTGATTTTCTTAATGTAAGTAAAAAAATTTGCCAAACTTTGATCTTTATTGAACAGATTTGGCAAGTCCGTAAACAGAGCATGTGACATACATATCCCTATGGTGGGATTTCATTCCATTTTAATACCTCTCATCCTCTGATGAAAGAGAAACAATTGTAAATGCAGGATGGGGTTTGGACAGACATATCTTATCAGAAATGCAAAGAAATCTATGCACAGATATCTTTGACATTAAAGGTTTTCCAAAAAATGACCATAATCATCATGCTGGGTCACAGTAATGCTAGGATCAAATAAGACATATTTATAGACAGGATGGTGTGGGCAGGTAAATAAGATTCAAGATGTTTTATTAGGATGGCATTATTAAATAATTAATTATGAAAAAAACACATGGCATCATGGTTTGAAATTAGTGAAAAGTTGTTGCGTACAGGATGTCTGACATACCCAACATTGCTGTGTCTACTCTATATATTCATCTTCTGATATTTATTGAGAGAGCCTCTGTTTCTTCTTGTTTAACATTGTCCATGTGTTCTGTAGAACTTGTACATTACAATTACGCACAATTGCATTCTGTACATAGTTATGTTTTATGTTCAGAATGGTTTCTCGTTGAGTAAATAACGGTTACAACACATGACATGATCTGCTTTTAAAAGTGGACCCTGCAGATCCATGCTTCAATATGATAGATCAGTGGATTGGAACTACTTTACGTTCCACGGGGACGCATCCCATATGTTTTTTTAGCTTGTCCCCATACCGGGGATGTTTCGGAACCTGCGGGGGACAGGTAGGAAACGGCCCCTCTCCATCCCCAAACTCTGCAATTTTTTTTGACGTCCCGGGGGACGTCAAAAAAATAATAGGGGACGGCAGGGACAATAAGGGACGGCTGGACGTCCCCGGTACGTTTAGGGGACTGGGGACGTCCAGCCATCCCCTACGCTTAAATCCTTAAAAAAAGTATTTTTTTAAAAACACACTTTTATTTAAAAGTAAAGCAATGTGGGGGGGCCCACAAGGACCCCCAATTTCATTTCTAAGTGCCCTAAACCTAAAACAAACATCAAAACAAAAAAAGAAGCTCATTTGACTTATTTCTCATTTTGTGAAGGAGAAGACAGAAAGAAAAGAGCATAGAGAAGAGTAAAGAGGCACGTTGGGATGTTGATCCCGAAGATGCTTCATAGATTGATGAGGCACAGGTGGGATTGGTTGGGGTTCCATTGGATGAGGAATCCCTCATAGTTCCAGTGACTCCGACTTAGAGTCTGATTTTGATGCCACTTTAGCGGAGTTTGATTAGGGGCAGCTATATATTTTCATTTTGATTTTCTATGTTTTAGACATTTTGTTGCCCTTGGGCATTTCATTGTAATTGAAACTTGAATCTTATGTGCAATCTCAATTCAGCTCTAGTTTTATGTATTAAATTTTTAAAGTTTTATGATGTGTGTGATGAATGCTTTATTAAGTTTATCAATGTGTTATACTTATCATTATATGATTATTCATATGAATATTTGAAATTTGAAATTTCCTATATTTTAAAGGTTAAATCTTATGTGAAATCTCAATTCAACTCTAATCCTTTATTTATAAAGGTTCTATATTGTGTGTGATGAATGCTTTAGCAATGTTATCATATGAATATTAGAAATTTCCTATATTTTTTAAATTTTCCCTTATTTTTTTAATAGCTGTCCCCTGTCCGTCCCCTAAAAAAGGGCCTAAAAAAAATCCGTCCCGGAAACATGTCCCCCCGTCCCTTGCCGTCCCCGTCCCGGAAACTTGGTGGAACGTAAGAACTACTGGGAAGGCAGCAAATGTTTATAGTTATTTATACCAAATTCTGAGATTTATCATTTTTTATTCATGATATCCTATTTCAACTTTGTAAGAGCAAGAGCTGACTTGTTTATTGTCACCTGCTAAATGAAGAGTACGTCATTATTGTTAACATATGATATTACGATGCATGTGTTTTAAATACTATATGATATATAAAAGGCCCCTATACAAAAATCCCTTTTCCTTAGGCCTACAAATTACTTTTAATTTGTATTTTGCATCCTTTTTTTTCTTGCTGCACACCTTAATTATCAATCTCTATCCCAATAACCAATCTCTATTCTTCTCATGGTGAGGGACAGATGCAGTATGTCTTCCGTGTTAGCAGATTCATTTCCTTTTACTCTATGCTATTTAGTACACTTTTTTAATCTAATATGAGCTATAATGCAAACCTAAGAATATAAAAATGCTTATTGCTGGGTATTGAAGAATCTTATAACCTATAGGTAGTTGTTGGAGCAATTCTCTCATATCGACAGAGATCATTGCTGGCTTTGAAATTAGTTTGTGATGTCTACAGGTGGTTGTAACCATATGGTATCGCGCGCCAGAGTTACTTCTTGGGGCCCGGCATTACACAAGTGCTGTTGGTATCCTTTTTCATCAGCAATTTTGGGAATTACTTTTTTCGTTTAAAAATTTAGAAATCCTTATACCCAGGTTATGTTCCTTAAACTGTTGAAAGACATGTGGGCTGTAGGTTGTATTTTTGCAGAATTGCTGACACTGAAACCACTTTTTCAAGGTGTGGAGGTCAAAGTTGCACCAAACCCTTTTCAGGTGTCCAATTGTATTTTCTACACAAATTCGCAGGCAATAGAAACAGGTTTTCCGTTTCGAGACTGTCACAAGTATAACTAGCCTAGCCTGAATTTTTTCTTGATGCTTCTTTTCTGATTTACATTTATATACCAAAGTTAGACTTAGTTGTGCTGTCTAATATAGCTATTATTACCTGCAGCTTGACCAACTTGACAAGATATTTAAGGTCTTAGGTATGAGATGACTGGAAGTTTTTTGCGTAGATCCTGCCATTTCTGTTAACATTGTTTATATTGCATTCTTTAGAAGTATCTGTACCAAATCTACTGATATGTTTACTGATGCAGGGCACCCAACACCAGAAAAGTGGCCAACATTGGTTAATCTACCACATTGGCATACAAATAAGCAACATATTCAAGGGCACAAATAGTGAGTTTCTTCAAGCTCTGCCTGAGAAGCATCCGTGGTTCCTGTTAAAGGAAATACATTGTATGAAATGGAATATTATGTGGATCTTTATTAAATACTTTATCAACTATAGTGACCCATTTCCGTCTTTTAAATGATAACTGTCTGTTTTTGTGTCAGTGAGAATATGGGCTTACATAATGTTGTTCATCTTCCTCATAAAAGCCCTGCTTACGATCTCCTTTCAAAGATGCTTGAGTAGGTGCTTTTTGGATTTGTTGATTCAATTTTCCTTAATTTGTTAGTTGGCTTAACCTTTTTATTTTTTTTATCTCTTATTCTAATAATTGTATACTGCTTGCAGGTATGACCCTCGCAGGCGTATCTCAGCAGCGCAAGCTTTGGAGCATGAGTATGATTTTATTTTTCCCTTTTGTGCTTGGATTTAGGCTAAATCTATATTGCTTTACCAATTTAAAAGCATATCCGGTTATACAAAAAGATTATATTTCATTTTCCATTTGAAAAGGGTATCAGACTATACCAAAAAACTTATCGGGGGCTTCCGATATTTCATAACAGACCAAGTGAAGTCCAAAATGCTTACAAAACATTTACCATGCACCATTGTTGACATTTGAACTTACAAAATGGAAGCACACACAACATAACTGTAATGGAAACTGGATGAAATTCAGCAGTACCCGGTCAACCAGGGTAAGCCTCAATGGATTGATGACCATTCGCTACCAATGAGGAATTGCTTTTCAACCCACATCAAGGTGATTGGATTTGCACCAATGGAAACCATAAATTTCATCTCCGGTAAGAGTAGATGATAGGTCTCTACTTTTCCAGATTGGAAAAGTTCTTCCTGTTAGACAAATCTCCTAGTCCATTTCAGCATATGATTCAAACAAGTCGCACATCCATCCTAGCTTGTGGAAGAATTTGCATGGACTTTTTTTAAGCTTGTATAGCACCATCTTGTATTCCTTCAGTTTGTTGACCATATGTTCGTGCTATCTGCATTGGTAGAAGTGCAGCTTATTCAGATGATCGGTGGTAGACGTTCTTGTTGGTAGTGTCATTTCCAGTTCTTGGTTAGGCTGTGAAACTTGTAAGAAACTGAGATTTACCCAAGGCTTTCCCAGAGTTTTCTGTATCCTTAAATATCCATTGATGCTCGACTCCCCTTGAGATGAATCTTATATTTTCTTCCTCTGTCTAGCTGACATCATGCAAATATTCTTTATTTTCTTCTTTGTTTCTTGGATTCTCCTATCCGTCAGTGTTCTCCTGTAAACTTTCCCACCATAGCCTTTTATCTTTGGCTCCCTGCTTTGTCTACATATTATTTTCTAGAGTAGATTTGGGCCTGACTATTTCCTCGCTTGCATTTTCTTGTGGTTTGACACCTGATTTGGCTTCCAGCTTGATATAAAAATTCTATTTTGAACCCGCTTCTTTGTTTAACCTGTTTGGAATCCTGTGGTAAGCACTTGATGCAAAGCTGATATTAAGTTGTGTCCCAAATAGCCTGTATAATACACAGTGGTGCACCACCTCTTCAAACACTAACCTTCCTCCATCTTTTTTTGGAAAATGGTAAAAGTTGGGGGTTTTGAAAGGACCCGCATCCTTGTACAACAAGCCCTAAAGGCTAGATAAATCAGTTAAGCATAACAGAAAGAAAGCCCCCAACAACAAAAAGGGGGGGAAGGCCAAACAGGCATACAAGAACAAAAAGAGAAGAAAAAAACAGAGATAATACAACACACATTGCTGCAGCTGCAACCAAATAACCTATTAGAATCCCTTACATGGGATCGTAGTTGCATTGTAGACAGAGAATAAGCATTCTTTTTTCTTTTAACTACTGTCCAGCTGTAACTCCTATTAGGATCCGCATTTTCATTCGAGTGAGTTGGAAGCCGAATCGTAGTGGAAGCCAAAAGTCCAATCTTGGGCTCCTCAGTCGTGAAACAAGTATTAGCGCAATCAGTAGCAGCACCCTGAGGCGGTGACAACACTTGATCCACTGTAACCGCCTCAACAACCACCGCCGAGGGGGCAGCTGGTGATTGGGTCAAGGAATCCTTTTCTTCATTGACTTGTGTCGAGTCATCTGTAGATTATTCAGGGTCCTTGTCAATAAACAAAAGGTCTTGGTGCGAATCCTTCCACCAAGAGACCTTTTCAGATTTAAATTTCTGCTCTACTGTCAGACAAGCTGAAGCAATATGTCCTAGTTCAAAACATTTTTCGCATCTGAAGGGAAAGCCTTCATAATCAAGGGGTTATGACCAAGCTCTATCTAGAACTTTGAGGTCAATAGAAGCTAGTAGATCAAGCGAGGTATCCAAATTCACCAATATTCGAGCTTTGTAGTGAATTTCCACTGCTGGTCATAGCTTCAAGGCCCCCGCATATGGCCCAACAACTCTACCCAACTCTAAGAACCCCCTACCTCCTGCGACTCTTCTCTCATTGTTTTTTAAACTTTCAGCAACAAAGACACCAGCGACACTACTTTAACACCCTTGGGAACCTTTATGGCCCCCTGCATCCTATAACCACATGTAACTTTTGTCGCAGAGCTTTGGGTCCTTCTTTGTTCCGGCGAACAGACTTAGTAGAAACATAGACATCACCACACCTTGGGCATTCCAATTTCCATCCTCAGATCACCAACCTGATCTAAAAATACAAGGGTATTAGATCAAATCTGCAGATCTGTGGGAAGATGATATAACTGTAGAGAGTACAGCTCTGCCGCCTATCGAAAGCGTAAAGATGAGGGCCTTCTCAGCTATTTCTTACAAAATAAGTCAACACAAAATGCCAGTAAACAAAAGGAAACACTAAATTGATTTTCCAATGTTCCGCCAGACGTACCTGCAATAAATTCTAAATGTGATATAGAAACCGTTCATGAACAAGTGGAGAAGAAACACATAAAAAATAAATACATATTTAAAACACTGAATTCTTTCAATTGTCAAGGCAGTCCAACCACGCACGATGAAGTTGCGGTCTTAACCTGGCCCTGTGCTAAATAAACAAGTGCACCATATATTTATAAAACATATATACTTTTCCCAATCAAAATACAGCTAGATATAATATGAAAACATAATTGTGAATTTCTGTGATCCTCATTGGAGAAAGCGCTATTGTGAGATATTAATAAAGATTTTACAAAAACCAAGAGAGTTCAAATTCATAAAAAAAGCAACAAGTCATGCATGCCAAACTTGTATATTATAGAATTATGACAAAAGAATGATATGAGAAAAACTAAAATCCAGTACTGGAAACTTGTAGCATAATGGCATAGGCCTCCACAAACTATTGCCTGAAGGTTTATATTACATATTTTTATTAATATCTTCAACAGATGTTTTCTACACAGACTGCCTTGAATTGAATTCTTTGAAAAACAATCAGATCCAAAGGACTGGTCCTGCAACTGTTCCACCACACAATCCCAAAAACTGGTCCTGCAACTATTAATAATCCATATTAAGAGTGAAGCTTGCATTCACCTAAGCTAAGTGCTACCCTGCACTTCTCTCAGAAATTCATCCTTTAGAAGCTCTGCAGCAGAAGGCCTCACTGATACTTCCGCCAAACATTTGTCAATAAACTGTCTCACTTCTGGATTGGCAACCTTTTCCAATGTAACTGGCCTCCAAAAGTCACCTTTTTATAAATCCCAGCAATACTATGACACTCACTATAGGGAATGTCAAACATAATCATCTTCACCCTGCACATACCAAAAGAATAGATATTCGCCAGCTCATTGTAATCCTTTTCAAACAATTTTGGAGCCATGAAATCAGGTGTACTAATGAAACAACTTTGCTTCTATTATGCTTTGATGGATATCCGTGGACTACTTTAAAGCTCCTATTTTGACAAAGCCTGGGGCTGGGAGGATGCTGGAAAAGGTTGTGGAGTCTGGATTTACCACTGCCAATTGCATTTGCTTGAAAGTTTCCAAGGTCGTTTCAACAAATCCATTTTGTGCATATCCTGCAATCATTGCAGTCCATGGAGACCACATTTCTCTCTCCCATGATGTCAAACAGTTCACATGCCATTTGCTTGCTTCCACAATTTGCATTCATATCTACCATAGCACTTGGAACTAAAACATCTGACAAAAGTCAGTTCTCCGTAATGCTTTAGTGGATGTCCTTACCCTGTTTCAAAGTTCTTATTTTGGCACAGGCTGGGAGTATGCTAGCAAAGGTAGATGGCAAAGCCAACAATTCAGGACATGACTGTAGCGTAGTGAAACCAACATGCTATTGAAAATGGTAAAAAAAGAAGCTTGAAATTTGATAAGGAAAAAACCTTTTGGTGGGAGGGTTAGAACATAGCACCAAAGGTCTTTCCAGGCAAGCTCGATTCAGTGTTGGAGCTCCAACAGTGATGGTCTCTTGCCCAGAAATCTGCCCATAGTGAACAGCCACGAAACAGGAATAGTCCCCAAAGAAAGGGGCGACAATACCCAGATGTTGCGTTCATCAGGTAGAGCACTGCGCTTTTTCATTTGGTCAAGCCAATGAAGTTCCTCCTGCCGCCCCCAAAATGACCTGGCTCACAGAATGTACAGTCACATGACTGGGACTCTATCTTTCCTTCATTTGGTTATCTCTCATTGGAAAACCGTAAAAACCCTCTCCGGTGATGGATTTGAATGTCAGATACATCAGATGCCTGTTTTGTTGAGGAATACGAGCTCCTCATTTTTTTCTCTCTTGGCATTTTACTGCTTGAAGAGGCATCCAGGGCTACATCAGGAGGCTTGTCTGTTGCCATTCCTAACCTTGTTGCTGTTAAGGGTTTCTAGTCGATTCTTCCCACTATCCACTACCTTCTTTTTATTCTATGCCATTGTTGGGAGCCGTGCACAAGGAAGAAATAAAGAGAAGGCATATTGCACACTATGGAGATAGTGTGTCCATCATTATATTATGAATGAAGTAGTTACAAAACAGTTGATATAGTTACAAAACAGTTGATATAGTTACAACTGATTACGACCATTTTTTAGTTAAATAACTAATGACATCCTTATAAATAAGCCTTACATTCTAATACCCCCTCTTAAGGCTTATCCTACGTAAAGCAAAAACAAACATTTTAACAAAGCTAGAACCAAACAAACTACGTAATCTTCAGACGCTTTCACTTTGAAAGCAGTACTTCAACTAGGTAGGGCTCCATCAAGCTGTTTCGTGACCTTCGTAAAGGTGTAGTTCCCAAGCTGAATTCCCGAGTTCCTGAATTCTTGGATTCCACCTCCCCGAACTCATGAATCACAGATCTCCCGAATTATTGGACAACCATCCATATTAAGCCCTCCACAAGCTCCAAGTTTTTATTCATAAGTTGCATTTGTATTTTCACATTCCATGTATGAAACTTTAGACCAGAATATTTTTCTACTTGAGTTTCCATAAAATAAAATAAATACTACTGCGTATGAGTAAATAGAGAATAAAATACCAATTTCAAGTATTCCCTTTGCTGCAGTTGTGATACGCACTATTCTGTGCCCTAGCAGATAGAACAAACACCCTGAAACTTCATTGTGCCCTCGCAATTTGTGACTGTTTTGCTTGTTCTTTGTTAATGGCAGTAATGTGACTGTATTCTGCCTGGTTTCATGTATTTTCTGTGGCTATTTTTGTACTCAGAAATCACGATTGTGTTTTAATGGCTCGCGGACTTTTTTTTGTTGAAAAAAACATGACTGTGCCCTCCTTTGACAAAACACGACAGTGATTTTTGTGATTGACTTTATTTCGTGCCCTTCGTAGAAACCCTTTCTTGTGATTTCCGTCGATTTCTTTGCAACCTCTGTGAAAACAATTGTCCCGTGCCCTATATGGTACTCGTGGCTACATTTTCTGCCTTCACGTATTTGTATATAATCTGCCCTTTGATTTTCGAAAAACCTCACAAAAATGTGAACTCGAAAATCCTAATGATAATCTTCACGAAAATGTCCTAACAGGACTGTCATGATAATGTCTTTCTTCCCTTCTCTCTCTTTGCTTGCACCGCACTCTGATACCAATGTTGGAAGACATGCACAAGGAAGAAATAAAGAGAAGGCAGATCTTGTTACAAAACTGATATAACAATTCTATTAGTTAAATAAAAGTATGCTAGAATCTCATGAAAATTCCAGAAAGGCTGCTGGTTGACACTTTACAAAACGGTTGGTTACAACTGGTTACAACTCTCCCAGCTTTACATAAGTCATTAATGGATCTCTGCCTCTGGCTGGTTGACACTTTCTGGAAAGCTCTCCCAACATAAGGGATGCCTCTGGCGTAAATATCTGTATGCAACTAATATTTGTACTTTTTATAGAGGTTGGACAATGGAGGATTATGTTCATTGTTGAGTGGTACGCTTATGTGTCCTTGTTTCATTCAGATGATTGTATTTTTTTTAGCACATGTTGCATCTACTATTGCTTCTGGGTCAAGATAAGGGAGCAGACTGGTTTGAAATTGGCTTAAGAGTTGCTATAATGTGCAGGTATTTTCGAATGGATCCTTTACCAGGACGCAAGTAAGTCCCTTGGCCTATTTCCTATAGTTTTGAGAGGTCTTTTCTTGCTGCTGAAAAAGGCTTCTGCTCTTCATCCCAACATTATAGCTGGATGTGTGACCTTTCATCATAAAGTGTTTTCTCATGTGGAATGCACAGCAAACTCCATTTTAGGAATGAAAAAACAAACATGATATCAAAGCATGTTTTTGTATTATAGTCTTTAATTTGACCAGGGTAGGGTGTGACATCAATGCTCAGTGCTTATGTGAAATGCAAAGCAAACTCCATTTTAGAACTGAAGAATTAAACTTGATATCAAAGCATGCTTTTGTATTATATAGTCTTAATTTGACCAGGGTAGGGTATGACATCAATGCTCAGTGCACTTGTTCCTAGCCAACCTGGTGAAAAAGTTATCTCTTACCCAGCTCGTCCAGTTGACACAAGCACAGATTTTGATGGGACAAATACCGCTCAGACATCTCAGGTAATATTTTGTTAAGATAATCAAGTTTGTTGGATTTTGCTCAGGTTGTAATTTGGCAATAAATGATAAGAATATATAAAGTTTGTATCTTTCCAACAGCTTTTCTCCTTTTTTGTGAATAATGTTAAGCCATGCTTGAAATTCAGGTATCATCTGGAATTGCAGTATCTGGTTCTGTAACAGCAGGTGCGGTAGCTGCTGTTAGACCTTTGCCTCCATCAATGCAGATGGTGAGTATGCAGAGGATGCAGAATACAAACATGGCTTCTCTCAATTTTGGAGCTCAAGCAAGCATGGCAGGAACCAATCCTAACCTTCCTCTCCACCGTGGTCCTCAACAAGCACATCAACAGGTGTTCTATTCTTTCAAGATTTCTCCCATACTTGTTATCCCATACAATAATGTGTGTGGATGTAAATGATATTTTATCCTATTCATATGAATTGTTTTTGATTATTCATTTTTATCTGCTGAAACTCTGCTAAACTCGCTGGATCATTTGATCAGGTTCGAAGAAAAGAACCCAGTACTGGGTTTCAGAATACTGGATATCAACCACCACAGCCAAAAAGACGCTTTTAAATTCACTATTGAAGTTTCTAGATGTATATTGAGTGCATGTAAAGCCACCACACATGCGTTCCTCCAGACAGTTGCATGCATCGTAAACAGTTACAGCCTTTAATCATTGGCCTTGACAATGGGGTGCGATCATGAGAGCCATAATCAAATCTCGAATACCAGCCATATCTAATTGGAATGTGATTTTGATGGGTTTTCTAATTATCTTGAACTCAAATTTAGTTACAGCCTTTAGTCTCTAAGCAGAGAGTTTTTCTGCCTGTGTCTGCAAGTTAAAACTTTTTTAATCTGATTATTTAATATTTTCAAACCATTGGGATACTATTCCCAAGCAGCAGGGCACCATATGGGATAATTTTATCTCAAGCAGTGGAGCAGTGAGATCAGTCAAGCACATATCCTATCTGATTTTTGTATTTGAGAATGCAGTCCATTGGATGCTCTGGATGTAAGACTGCCTATGTATTTGGATCAGTCAATATCTTGGGTATTTTAAATATTTTCAAGAGAATTTCTTTTCCTCAAAGAAGTTCTACTTATATAGCCAGTCTGGAAATAAGATCACCAATTTTCCTTCAGTGTTATATTTGTGTATTTTTCTTGTGGGCACCATTCATGTATTTACCATTAAGAGTGTAAACATTTTTCTTCAATGCACGATAAATTCACTTGAATGATTCATTTACGGAGTCATGTTTTTAAAGGAAGATCGGGTTTTTGTCCATGTCTGTTTAAATATAAAGTGCACATCAGAAGAGCGGTTGTGCTACGTGTGAAATGAATATGCTCTCTTCTTCGCTTTGTTCATTTGTAAATTAATGCTTAGCCTGTCGTTAACTTCCATGTGTCCATTCTCATGTACAAATGAGCAAAAGCATGATCCAACAGTTTTTTTTTTCAATGCATGATAATCCACCTGTACTCGTATACATTTAGCGAGAATCATGCCTGTTAAAACTACAAAGTGCAACATTGGAAGAGCCTTTGTACTATGTGCAAAATGAATATGCTGTCTACCTTTTTGTTTGATCCTACCTTTGTACAATATATGCAATAGCTTATCCTCAACTTTCATCGTGTCGTTTGCATCATTTTGATACAAATGGGCAAACATGCAGAAGAGCATACTTTCTACAAATGAATTCAATCTAATGTGGGTGAATATTCATTTTGATGTATGAAATTCAATGCACGGGGTTTGTGCACTTACATCATTTTGTTCTTTTTGCTGTAATGGTTCTTAAGTATATATGCTCTTGTCAACTCCTGAAAATGGAAAAGAAATGATGCCAACTTAAAAATGGAAAATAGGAAGTCAAGTACTCCGGCAATCTCGTTACAAACAGAATACCTTAATTTGTGTAAAAACATCTTTAGAAGGGGCAATATTCCACATAGAGGTGGCAGACAATATGTTTACTAGGACCACCGTAACTCAGTGAACTACATAAATGATTAGAATTGAGCACGAGTTTTCATGATGTAAAAAAATTATTAATATCAAATATTTCTCAATTGACATCAGGACGCTGTTCGAATATTTTTACATGAAAACATTGTTCTTTCAAGTGGTATCATTACTTTTCAAGTCCTACCTTTGCATGCATGCAAAATCTTGAGCATGATCCAACAGATTTACAAAGCTACAAACAATGCATACATGTATACTTAAAAGAATGCATTAAACGTACTTGACTGGAGCTATGCACGCATGCTTAAAGAATATGCAGGGCCCCTACTTTTGTCATGTATGCAACACTACTAGGACATGCATGTATGCATGCATATTTTCTACAAATAAATTCAATCCAAATGGAAGAGGACCATGGCAATGGAAGAAGAGCTGATCAATTTTCTGACCAGCCGATGTTTCTTTTTTCCCCATATACTTATTGGAATGGTTTTAAGTTAGTAGATCTTGTCCCAAAAGCACAGACATGCGAACAGGATTTGTTGGAAGACCAGTGAGGGGCTCTTACGAACATCTTCCCCCCCTTAATAGTTAATCAAGGTGCTTAACCTCTTTAGAAGGGCGCCTTGGATGCTAGCAACATTACATTCAGTATTGACCATCCGACTCTTGTATACATATAGATTCTACATATTCTTTTGAGAGGATCTATTATAAGGAGTTTCTGTAAAACCATTCACAAATTTCTCTGGACTTATAGGAGCTGGTACGAATATGATATACATGAAGCATCCTTATTAACCCATACATTGGACTGTGAGCTTTTGCTTCACGATGTATCATATGCAAATTTTTTTTAGAAGATAGAGAATAATCTTCTTACAACTTTTGAGTAGGTCTGTGTACGTGAAGAGATCCACGACTTTTATGGGTTTACACAAAAGATACCCTTTGTGCAGCTCAAAATTTCTTGTGACTGTTGAACGCTAGTGTTTCAAAGTAATAGCTTTGAATGGGGTTTTAACATGAGGCTTCTCTCTTTCAAGGCTCTTGCACGTATCTTATTTCTAATATACGCCTTATTCTGCATTTTTATTAATGCTTTCTCTTTACAAGCTATTGACACATTAATCTTTAAGTGTGTGCCTTAAGGGGCATATCGAGTGGGGTTGACCTAGTTAGTAGTATTTAATGGGAGTCATTGAGCGTGGCATTGCCCTTACTTTTCCTAGCATGTCTCTTTACTACTTTTCCACTACCTCCTTACTTTCTTATGACCAATTAATATCCTCAGTATTATGGCCTGCACGTTTGTTTATAGCACATTCAAATCCCCTTCAAATCATCTTTGTACTTCTTTTAAGTGTTTTCTCTACCTCCATTCTCTCTCCTCTCCTTACCTTTATGCAAGACTATTTGTGGCTGACTATATTGACCATGGTCGATGTCGTCTAATAGATCCCTTGTTCTAGTGTTAATGCCATATGTTAAGAGAGTGTGAATTTAAGTAATGTTCCTTTATAAATAGACATCATTATCGTCACTTCTCTTCATCATTATCACATATTTTGTATGCTTTTGCTCATAAATGTGCCCTTAAAGGTTTAGGAGAGCTTATATTTAGAGGTGTACTTTGAAGCATTGGGTTATGACGAGCTGCAAGAATAAGAGTTGCATTGACGAGGTCCATTAAGTCTTTGGAGTATCAAATTTTGTTTTACTTAGGTCTTTTATTTGTCCCTCTCGTGATCCAACCATGACTCTCATGAGGTGCTACTAACCCTAGGGAGTTAATGTACCAACAATGTCTTTAGTTCCTTTATGTTGGTATGACTAATTAAGTTTGACGTATCATGTATTAAACCGGGATAAAGTAGCATATATTTGTCTATTGCATTATTCTTTACAACCCTTGCTTATTATTTGCCACATGACATTACGAACCTTAGTTTAGAAATCTTATAGTAATTGGTTATTAACTTTGCTCTTACAACCATAGGATATTAGTTAGACCCCACACCCTTTCTTAGACATAGGGTTTAGAAACCTATGTCATAGATACAAGTGTGGACTACGGTCTTCTTGATTTGCATTTATTATGTCCCTTGGAGCTATCCTAGGCTTGTAGGTTGACCCTAGAATGGTCTTCTAGTTATACCTTGATCTATATCATTGAGAAGAGAGGATAATCCTATTGACAATCATAGCTAGCCTATATTTTGGTGAACCCGATAGGAATCTTACTTCATCATTGAGTCATTTTCATGTTCATTTTATCTCCTACAAAACCAAATATTGCAATTTCATATCATACTTGCATTTTAAGCATGGTTTAATATTGTTCTTAAAAATTAACATGTGCCACATTTTCTCACGGCTTTAAAACCTTGACTTCAATACATGGTTAGGCCCTTCCCTCCATCATCCTTGGAGGAAGCCCTTGAATAAGCTAAAAGACAAGATTCCCTCATGCATGAGTTCAAAAACCCTAAACTTAAACAAACACCACAAAAACTCTTTTAAGTCCTTATGCGACTTCAAAACCATAACACCAACAATGATGAAGTTACAAACACTCATAATCATGGCAATGCTCTCAATCAAACCATACATAAAACCGATACCTTCAAAGTCTAGCCCCTCCTTAATCTAAAGGAGGCTCCTTTCCTCATCCATCCCACCAAAGGGACTACCATTGCCCTCTCATAAGAGCAGAATTAAGGAAATGTCTACTTAAGACATTCTCACATCCTATGGAGTCCTTTTATCATATTCCCAAGTGGTACAATGAAAATAAGTTTTGTTGGTGCCATGTCAATTGTGGGCATTCTCATGAAAACTATCAAACGTTTAGATCCCTCACCCACATGCTTTCTTGCTTGGATGTGACTTCAATCACGATGCCATAGTAAAAGGAAGACATGACGATGTTGTCACATCGTGAGATAAAACTCATCAACACGATTGTCATGATGCCATGCATAAGACTAATGCCTATTTGGATTTTTTTACCATTCATTTACCTGATCATTCCATGGTTGATAAATCTCATTAGCCCACACATAATAAGAAAAGTTTAAACCTTTCAGTGAATGCCATAACCACCTATAACCCTGCTATTGACAACACTGGAAATGTAGTTAACAAGCAAGGTATGAAAAAATTCATTGCTTGCATCGATTCCATGTACCTTACTTTTTAGCCTAAGAATTAAAAGATTGTTTAAGCCTATCCCACAAGTTAGAATTCCTTGGAACAGTTTTCAAAAATCCATTTTTAAAAAAATATGTTCAAATCAACACCATCAACCACCTTGAACCTACAAGGCCGATGTTGTAATGAGAAAACCCTATTTCTTCTTATTGCATTGGTCATTTTGTTTATGCAAGGCCGATACATTTCCTAAGTTTCCTCAACCATCCAATATGGTTGATGTCATATAGTTTGAACAAAAAAATCATCCCAACTTGAGTCCTCAACCTCTCTAGAGATTATTATGGCCGAGATTCTTCAGGCTTAAACTAGCATTTCACAACCTAACTTGAATGAATGAGTTCCAATCAATGAGTTCTCCAATCTTCCAAGTCAAATCCTTTTTTTTGAATTCATAAGAACTTCACCTAAACAACGTAACCATTTGATGTCAACCCTTTTTGACATGAATATTCCTTATCTACAAGCTTTGGGAGAAAATCCTCTCTTGCATGGTTCAGATGAAAGTATACTTCAACAAAGTGAATATCTAATATTCAAACCAATCTTACAACTCCTCAAACCTTATCTCTTTACTTTCCCATTAACTCTATGATCAATGACATACTCTTGTTTTGTGTTAAATACCTTCCTCTCTAGATTTCTATTAAGATAAACAACGCATAAATCAAAAGGGCTCTCATTGACAAATGTTACAACCCATGTTGCTTCTTTGGATTCATCAAATTTGTAGGTTATTCAACCATTAGCCTAAAATCAACCCGAGTCACATGTTAAGGGAATGACCAAAGGAAAATTCTCCCATTAGGTCGTTATTGGTTACCCATCATAATGTCTCCTCACACTGTTAGAGTCAAGGTTTGACATTCAACTTTTCTCTATCTTATAACATTCTCATCAGTTGACCATGGACACATGGATGCACGTTGTCACTTCATTCACATGTAAATGTATTGAATTCCCCTACCTAGGTTTCATGTATATATAGCATTCAAGAACACATAAACACGTGGAACTTTGAACAATTTAAGCAACACAGAATCTTTAAAATCCTCACTCTCAAGGAACTACCTTGTGTTCCCTTCCAAGTGAATGAATTCTTTAACTACCCCATTGGCTCCCTCCAAGGATATAATATACATCTTGGCTTGTTGGGGGGACTCTTGAGACTATCCTTGATTTTGATGATGAGGAGATTGATAAAATCAACCTTAATATTAAACTTCTTATCTTTTTGACTCTATCATTGCACAATTTATCCTTTCTCTACGACCTCGTTCTTGTAAGAAAAAACAAATGTAATCCATGTTATCATTTCTACACTATGACTTCCTCTCAAGGAGATTGCTTCTACACCTCCTAATGAAACCATCATTGAATCCTTCAACATTGATATGTCTACCCCTGATTATGATGGAAGTTATTCATTAGATTATCCCTTCTTGTTTGTTTGTGCCCAAGGTAAGAACACAAAAAATTTATGATACCAATAATCTTATAATTTTTCTAACTTTGGTGATCCTAAAGAGTGAGAACCCTTCATTGGTGCATCCTCCCCAAAATCCTTATCATCTACCTTCGACCCTAGTGATTGTAATGACCGGGGACCCTTCATTGGCATGTATTCTATGGATTCCGTGTAACGCAACTTCAACTATATATCAATATCATCTATGTTGAATTTCACTTTGACTCCAAGGGGCAATATTTTTGGCACGAAGACACTAATTTGATTGATTATGTAAAACATTATGGTTCTCTACCCACATTAGATCTTGAAACAAAACTCATCTTAATTCCTCTTATTTGATCTTCCATCCTTGATCTACCTTTCCAACTTGAGCTTGAACCTAATACTGATATGGTTACTTTAGTTAGATCCCATATCCTTGATATCCTTTGAGACTTAGACCTAACCACTTTGGTTCGTATGGTTATTTCTCCAACCATAAAACCGAATCTTCCTCCTATGAAACCTTTTCTCTCACCCACTATCCAATCTATTATAGGCTCCTTCGACGATCTTGTACCATTTTTCACGTGGCATGAGGTGACGGGTCATGAGGTTAAGGATTGTCGAGCTTATATAAAGCACATGAAACAAATTGAAGCATAAGCGCATGAAGAATAGACACAATGAAATACACATCCTCCCTCTTCCCCACGGTAACCGCGTTTGCATCATGGTCTTTTTATCCATTCCAATGCCACTTGTCATGTACCCCAACAATTGTGTCGACTACAACTACTTTCTTCTCTACCTTTAGCTAAATATTTAGATTCAACTTGACATTTATATTGATTCCCAATCATGTGGCCCAAACACCTTTATGCACATAATTTTGTCCAATTGGGGAACAAATTCCTTGCTCTTACCCTTTTTAGTCAGAGGTACATCCTACCTTTATCTCTTCCATCCATTCCTCCACCCAACCCTCCATCCCTCTATCCATCCATCCATCATTTCTCTCTCAAATCTCCACGAGGATAGAAAGGACAATGGTAGAAACACATGCATGTGGGTTAAGAAGGTTAATAGATTATCCTTTGTATTATATATAATATCGATTAAGATATATATATATATATATATATATATATATATATATATATATATATAAGATCATATTAGGTCCTACATACAAGCTAAGCTTGAACTATTAACTATATGGTTGTGGATCTAGAAGACGATAATCCACACTCTATCAAAGACGTAGGATTCAAAAGCCTAAGTCTAGGATAGTTGGGCACTATCTTTACTAGAAGCATAGCTTGTAAGAGTAGTGATGATAGTAAGAAAGAACATGTGTCTATACTAGTGTTGAAAGAATAAACATGGAGGGAAATGCATGTCATGATCTAAACTAGAGTTGTATAAGCCAAGTGGTGGATAAATGCTAGGGATGATAAGAATAATGCAATAGAAAAATAATATGCTACTCTATCCTAGTATATGTAAATTACACATCAATTATAAGTCATCCAAACCATATTATACATAAAGGAAAAGTAAGGTTAGAGATACTTACCTTCGCGAAGAC
This sequence comes from Taxus chinensis, assembly GCA_019776745.2. Taxonomy (NCBI): domain Eukaryota; kingdom Viridiplantae; phylum Streptophyta; class Pinopsida; order Cupressales; family Taxaceae; genus Taxus; species Taxus chinensis. The sequence continues at coordinate 219,235,613 of CM034153.1, forward strand.
ACCATCAATGTGTTAACCCCCTTGGATTTGTAACACCTTATGAGAGAGTTGTTTTAGGGGACCGTAAGAAGGATAGGAAGAATATCTAAGTAGACTCGAGTTAGGGAATAAAGAGACTTGGAAAACCTTGCTGGTGCAACTCCTATTATTGAGTATACTAGACCCAATACTCCAAAGATAGTCTCTAAGTGTAACGAAAATTAGACCTAAACTTTTACGACCTTAAGATAAGCTTGGCGAGCGTAAATAGACTGATAAACAATGTTGTGATAATATGACAAATTATTACCATTAAGGTCTATTTATAAGGGACATAATATGAAGTCACAAACTCTCATACCCGATGACATAATCTGCAGTTGGCAATTAGAAATCTCTTTCTGATAGTTTTGACCATGGGTTATACCATCAAATTGCAACTACCCTCATGGGGTTATATGAGGGATATGAGGTAGGAGTGATCCAAAAACTTGGGAAAAAATGTGAAGGTGTTGTAACTAGGTGCGAAGGAGGCTACAAGAGGATAGTAAGGAGATGTATCTAAGGAACATTGAACTTCACAACAAATATATTTCACAATATTTTAGCAACCAACCCCCCACTCCTTGTGATGACCCTTAAGGCATACACTCAGGGAGATCAATGAAACAATGTCTTATAAATTTATTGGTAGTAAGAGTGAAAATTAAGGTGTATACATATGTCCCAACCGAATATTATCACATCATAATAGTTTTATGAGAGACGGTCTTCGAAAAAAAAACATATAAGACACATAAAAATAAATGTTTGTAATGAAGTAATAATAAATGATAAAGATACAAACTCAACCAAATGAAAAATACTTACCTTAACTTACCTTTTCATGAAAGTGAATGCATGTTACCTCTCATCTCGACTGGGGAGGGCGTAAAAATGTCATCGAATGTAATGATACACGAATAAAAGGAGATGATAACACTGATAGATATACAAAACATATGGAAACAATCTCATAAGCAGGTAGTAAAAGGCGCCAGGCAGGAAACCAATCAACAAAATTAGTACACCTGAAGGAAATAAGGTGTGAAATAGGTGAGTTAAAGTTATAGGTAGGTCCATATAGTCTTAGAAAGGGATGACTAAATTATTTTTGGAGAAAATATAAAAGTATCAAACATGTCTTAGTTGGTAAATTAATCAACGAATCTCATAGGCCTGTAAATAATGGATCACCAGAAGTGTGATACTCAAAATCCTTAAAATAGTTAATATAAATTCAAGAGACAAGATATCAATTAGTGAGAGAGAGCATATTGAAAGATGAAGATGAAAAATATGCTCAAGTAGGAATGGTATAAGGGAATGTTCTTAACCCTAATGCTTGTCACAATGTTAATATGTTTGCAAATAGATGGAGAGAAGGATGCATTGTTAATGGGAAATAATTAGGATCTAACATGTCCAATAAGGGGAGGAAATGTAAAGGGAAGGAAAGACAAGCTCACCAAAAGGAAGACACATTCTTTATCATGCAATCAAGGCACTCTATTCAAATTGGCAAGATAAGAGTTGTCGAAATAAAATAATGAAGGAACCTAAATATGTAGGTTTCAATTTATGAAAAACTAATGAATTATAAAGATATTCCATGTCAGCTATGAGATGCAATGATAATAAAGGGTTTCCTACCTTCCCACAAGATTTTCATATTCCTTAGGACCTTTCTTAAGGAACTATAGGCCTACTTAGAGGATTAGGTCCTAGATGAAAACACAAAGGCATGAAATGATATGTGTGTGACCTCTTACCCAGTTAGAAAATCTACTAATCCCAAAGGGCCTTTATCTTTGTAATGAGGCCAATAGTGGAGTTTGAGATGTCAACTAGGATTAAGGGTGTGCTAGATGACATCACATATTTTTATTTTTATTGATTATTTTGATTTTAAGAATTACCTTTTACTTTATGTTCATAATACAACTTTTAATTTTTTTGAATTTTATTATTCCTCCTTTGTATAGATTTTGAAGGCTACTCAAATGTGTATAAAAACTGACTCTGACTAGAGAGTTTACACGTTTTTACAGCCTAAAAATTCTAAGATGTAATATAAGTAAATATAATAAGGGTTTATTATTGGGGATTATTCTGAATTAATTAATTATCATTAAGCATGCACATTTAGAATAACAAATTAATACTTGCAACAATGATAAAACAATAAGATAATTGCTTGAAACAAAAAAGGGATAAGAACATAGATGTGAAGAGTGGTATAGGGATAATCAGGGCGTGAAAAATGAATCTATGAGATTTTATGAACTTGAAAATGCTTCGTCTATGAAACAAAGTTAGAAACTACTCTTGTCTAAGACCGTACAACTCTACCTGGAACATGTTATGGTCCTAGATATTTTGGTAATCTTTTAGACTTGTGTGTAGTGGGGTTCTATTAATTTTCTTCCCCTTTGCTTTCCTAGAAATGTGTGTCATTGTATATAATCCAATATCACACAAACTTGGCATAACCTGTAATGACATGTAACAAGTAGAAACCATAGATACCTATAATACCTTCATCAAAGCATTGGATTAAAAATGAGAAATTAGTTTATGGGTAAGGTTAGACTACCCTCTATGGTCAAAACCTTTAAAACCAATTCGATTGTTGCACTACATTCCCTCGAGCGAGATCAAGCCTCGTGTAGTTATCCTAGAATACACGCAAGTAGTGTATGCAATCTAAGTCAAGCCCCTTTGTGTGCTCTCATGTCTCTTGACATAAAGATAATGAGATAGATATAGAGTAGAGAATGTACCCAACATGCTAGTAATGTGAAGTGATGTACTTCAATCTCCATACTAAACCCTTTTATTCCTTTTAAGACCTTTGATAATGTTTGGCGTGACCTCTTGTTAAGACATGGCTTTAATACCTTTGAGTGCTTAGAAAAGGAGGGAGCCAGACTCTTTGAATTGGCTGAGTACGTAATACCTGATGTAGTGACTTATCTAAATGATGTGTAACTGCTTTAGGGAAATTTCAGAGAGCCTTGAGTGCTTTAGTGGTGATATTCACAATAGGAGCTTGTCAGAATACCAAGTGAGTTTTAAAGTGTAATTTAATTCCTTATATATGATTACACAAGTTAGATATTTGCATTATGGATGACCTAGGAAGATGAAACAAATCAAATAATGATTTTAAAATTGGAAAAAGAGTCGTTAAATGGAAGGCTCCTGGACCGTATAGGTAAGAAAGACTGCAATCCATTATGGCCTAGAATGGTATGGTTTTGCATATGTAAATAATGATTTAAAATCCAAAATTCATGAGTGATTCCTAGGGTTAAAATATTTCTATGGCTAATTAATATTCTTTAGATGAATGATAGAGAAGTGTGAAAAGATGAGCAAGTCAGGAGAGAGATATATATCTACACTAATTGGGATTAGAATATGAACATTTGTCTTAGCACAAGAATGAAACAAAACTTGTTATTTCTAAAGGATAAGTTATTGAATTTGCGTTTCTACATCTCTCCCACCCCTTAAAGTTTGTAATTGAAAATTGCACACTTAAATTAAAAACATACATGAGTGTGCACACACACTTTGTATTTTCTTGATAGTTATGGTCCGATGTGTTGGTGTTGGAATGCTCCATGATGAAGCTTGCAACATAGAGTGTAGTCAATGTCCATAATAGAATATGAATTGTAACTCAAGTATTAATAATACTTGTAACTTTGTAAAATTAAACTTGTGCATAATAAAGTAAAAGAGATGCAACACATGGAAGGAATAAAAACATAGATTTGGATTTTTTGTTGAAATGCCAAAGAATTTGGGGTGATTAATATCCAATTATGTTGAAGGAGAAATTGAAGTAGGAGATGGTGTAGAGTGCATTTAATCCAAGACCAAAGAGTAGAGGTACTAAATCACCCCGTTAAGAGGGAAGAGTGGTATATTAGAGTATTTAGTAACCATGATATCTTCCCACAAAAACATAAAATAGGAGAAGGATAACCTCTGAATAATTAATCCTCTTTGATATCTTATTACCTCACATACTACACCACTACAAATGGATCTAGGAAAAAAATTGTAAATAAATCATAAGCTTGAAAGGGAGTGTATGATCTATGTCCCCTCCATACGTTTTACAATTGAGTATACTTATATAATTTTTGAGCAATGCAAAGGATAAGAAGGCCTATGCCTCCAAACCTTTTATATGTCACCATGTCTAAGTAATGCAATGAGACACAATGTATTCATGCCCATTGTATTTTACTATAAATTGTGATCTATATCATAATATATATACCACAAGTTTGTAAATGTATGTGAGAATATGTAACTATTATCATTTTATGAGAATTTACCCCCTGAGTGAGAACATCTAATATGGGTCTAAATTGTAGCATAGTCTTGAGCTAAGGTGCACGGTTTCAAAGCAATGTGTTTTTTCCACTTTTTGATCTTGTGATTGTTTATGACGATATGTACCCTGTAATAACCCATGTTTGGGAATTTTAATTCATTTGTATCAAATGTAGATGTAGAAGATATCCTGATAAATGCACCTTCTTTGGAGGCGTGTGATAAAATATTTGAGTGTGGGACTTGAAAGAAATGATTTGTACCCATGTTGAATATGTTTGATAATCTACTTTGGATTACATAGAAAGATGTAATGTTGGCCATTGTTAAGATCTTATTCCTACAAAAGGGATCATGCATGGTGGAGACCATAGCACAAAAAGAAACACACAACAAGAATGAGTAGGAATAGTAATCATGTGTTAGAGAGTAAAACAATTAAATAGGAAAAGCAATAGTCAATCAATATAACATAAGAATGAGTATGTAGAAGAGTCACATCAAGGAATAAAGCTACAAACATGGGACACCCATGGTGTCACAAGACAAGAATAGTGAAGACATGCAAGATACATAAAAAAAGAAGTAAGTGTGTGCAAAAAAGAGAGGCATAGAGCCAAATACATGGGACACCCATAGTATTGCAAGAAATCAAGGCACTTAGGCCACATAAAATGAGAAATAAAGTAGTCAAATAGTCAAGTAAAAAATTAATTTAACAAGAAATTATAGCAAACAATGGTGAAATAACACATAAATTGAAATAAAATAGTGTTGCATAAGATACATGTTAGTTAAATTAGTCTGAAAGATACCATATACACAAGAAATGCAATCAAGAGTAATGAGGAAGTAGAAAATAACTATAATGAAACAAAAGTACTTGAATAATGTAGTAAATTCCGTCAAATATTAGTGTCATTGGGAAGGGACTAAGGTGACACTTTTCATTGTCTATCAATTTGTGTATGTCATGCACCAAGCTCAATATACCTTGTGAACATGTGTGTAAGGAATATAGAGAAAAGTATGTTATTTATAAAACCAATATGGCAAACAACGTGTATACACTAACAAGCTAGTCAATTATGTTTTGTGTAAGTCTTGGTTTTGTAGTTTTACCAATATTTTAATGGTTTTATATTATGTGATTATTTGAATGGTATTTTTCTTTCAAAAATAGCTATGTACATGGAATGAGGGTAGGACAAGAGATATCCAATGGTGACCTCATTAGGAGACATGATGGACCCATAATATGAAGGAGTCTTGGGCCTCACTTATGTCATAAGAGAAAAAGGATGATCTTGTATAAGATGTGTAGGATTCCTCATGTTTTATATGAGACCTAAGATGGAAAGAATCATGATGAGTAGCATGATCACGAGGAGTCCTAGTAGAAGGCCAGTGGATATAGAGGCATTATAAGAAACATGTGTAGATTTACTAGGAATATAATTAGTGGTATTCATGTAGTTTGTTGGGGACATAACTTAGGTAAAGGAGCCTTAGATATTATCCCCTTGACCATAACAACTTGTTGATTGTGAATGAACTTAACACATAGTTGTTATATATATGTTTTATACGTAAATGCATTATCCAAGAGAAACTTAGATGCAATAAACATGAGTTAATAGGAGTAAAAAATGGAATAGCCATCATAATAGAGCCAATAGTGAGAGGTATATCAATATGTGGATGTTTCTTTTAAGTATTAAATGTCACTTTTTTAGTATATCCAAGAGATCGTAGTAACTTAAAATTTCACACATTATGTTTAGCATTGTCATAAATCAAAACATTGTGTATGGGCTATTGGCCAACAAAATCACAGATGTAAAGAGTAATTGAAACAATATCATGATCCATATCAGTGTCATCGAAAGTAATAAATGGATGAGAACGTGACATAACAACAATCGTACCAATCATAACATCTAATGGATGATCATAAGAATAAGAAGGTGGTACTGCATGATGAACATTGTGCACTTCTAGATTAGATTTAGTGTTGTTGTCATCAAGAAGTGCATAATTAAATATTTTTTAGCTTTGCATAATCATTAGTAGGATTAGATTATTTAGATGAAATTTCCCATTCATTACCATTAGTGTTAGTAAGATCTTGTATAACATGTTGGAATTTAAGACATCGATTAGTAGTATGACCAATGCATCTATGATAATCACAACAGGCATTAGCATCTAAACTTTTACTATGAGGGGTGCTTGTATTGTCCTAAAGAAGTGGAGGGAGAGATACAAGGTTGTAATCAAGTAATTTTTTAAGCACTAGATGAGGTGCACATGGAAAGTAGGTGAATTTCATGTGAGGAGCTTGTACTAAATCTTTATAGGATGAGATACAATGTTAATAGTAGCTTTAGCATCAACCTTTTTGTCATTAGGTTTACTTTTGAAAGCAAGTTTTTATTGAAACTTAAAATTAGATTTGTTATGATCATTAAAAACATATTTGAGCTTGTTCATGTTAATTAGTTTATATTCGTGTTCTTTTAATATATGACATAGATGATAAAATGAGTGAAACTTGTCAAATATAATGGGTTCTTGAAAAGAGGGAGAAGACTTTGAGTAAAGATAACTTGAAGTTCAATGTTAGCTAAAATATTGTTCATTTTGGTAAGCACAATCTTGTCTTGTAAATCACTAATGTGATCTATGAACCTTTTCGTATTTTAGAAATTTGAGTACATATGAAATGATGTTCCTAATATTGATGGAGAATTATGTAATAAATTGATTAACTAGAGGAGTGAAAATTCATACAGAATACATGGGGATATCATAGAACCATTACAAAGAAAAATCGTTAAGACTCCTAGGAAAGAGATTGGTAAGTTTTGGTGAAATAATTTATCAAGTGGCAAATTATGTGTTTCCACCAATGATCATAGGGCTATGCCCCTCCTTCTTGTGTATGGGTAGGTTCCCATTATTGAATGAAAACTATCCTAATTATATCTAATGTTGTCGAGGTGGCCAAATATGTTGGGGATCACACAGACACACTTCACTGAACCCGTGGGAAAGTGCTTGTATGGGGTACAAGGGAGAAAATTGTAGCGATGAGGGGTAAAGGAGAGAAATTAGGATATGGAAGGTTATCATTGTGAGTAGGAAATAGCAAAGCTCACACCCAATAACCAAAGTAGTTCAACATTGAATCAGAGGAAAGAAACAATGTAAGTCATTAGTGAGACAAACAAAATAAAGACACAGTTATTTAGATTCATCAATCAAGGATGCAAAGTTCCTTCTTGATCACTATACTTGCAAAGTGCAGAAAAGAGAGGAAATAGAGGAACACGTGGGAAAGGGAAATGAAAGAGATGTAGCTTTTATTTCTTTTGTTGGTGATACAAAGCCCAATATCTAAATCACAATCCATAATTGCTACCAAGAATTAAAATTTTCAGGATCCCTTGGAATAGAGAAGCCATTCCAATTTATAACAATGTGAATTGCCTCTTCATCTACCCCCCACATGAATTTTTACATTCTTATTCTACTTGTGACTTTCCATCTTCTTAAGAAGTGAGTGAATAAGTCCCCTTTTTATAAATCAAAAGGGAATTTTACAATGCAACTTTAGAAATCCATTCAAGTAAATAAGATAAATTACAATTGTAGACATCTAAAATTTTGACATGATTAATCTATCCCACAAAATCATCACTATCCACATAATAATTAATCTCGAGATTAATTATTATTAATCCCTTTATCACATTTTATCATTTATCTAATAATCCATTTTATCATTTTTCCCCTTTTAATCATTTATCAAATATCCCAACATTTCATTATTAACCCTTTTAATTCATCCAATATCCATTTTTATCATTAATCTCATTAATCCATCATTATATCATATTATCCTATCTAATTATTCATTAAAATTTATAGGAATTTAATATTCTTACATCTCACCTACGACCTACCCTACATATCCTTACACCTATCCTTTCCATCAAATCATATCCCTAATCATAATTAATCAACCTAATCTAATTCTAATTTAATCACATCCTCACACCTCAAAATCTAGAGCCTTCTATTTCTAGACGCATCTCTAAAATTCCCTATTTCATATTTAAAAATTCAAATATCTCCTCTACCTCCATTGAATTTTTAATTAAATAGAAACCTCTCTCAAATTCTATAAATCTCCATTCTAGAATTCTCCATTCTTCTCATGCATCCTCCACCCTTGATCCAAATTCAAGATGGCTTCATCCTAGCCATTGAATCCTCCACTCCGCAGCTATAAATTTATCTTTTCTCCTTCGTGAGAGCCAATATTTCAAATTCGTATCAAAACTCTACTCTTTTATTCATCCAATCAATCCATCAATCATCATTCATCATTCATCAATCAAGCCAAACAATCAAGGGGAGGTGTTGCCCTGCATCCACAACAAAATTTGAAGCAAGTAATCAAGTTCAATCAACAATCCATCCATTTGAGCACATCCAAAGAAACAAGGAAGACTTCAACTTGTAGGTAAGTTGATGTATATTTCTCTTCCCTCCTTCCATCTAGCTCAATTTGAGGTAACAATTAGAAGTGTTAGTTTAGGAATTAGTTTGTTTAATTTCTTAGTATGCATTTTGCATACTAACACCCCTTTTTTGTCTACATTTTTGCACCCACCGTTGGGCTTACCCCCCAAATTTTTAATGGTTTTTAGTAGCATTTAGTGTCATAAATAAGATGTCCAAATTTCAAGATTTTTTTTTATCATTTGCACCTAAAAATTTCAAATTTACATAAAAGTTTTCTGTTTTAGAGCTTTTAACTTGAAATAGCGCTTTTGTAGACCCTGTGGCACGTTTGTAAACACTTCAATGTTTTTGTTTAACCCTTAAAACCACAATTTTTTTTTTTGATTTTTGTCTTTTGCGTATAGAGTAGTGCGTACGCGACCTAAAGTAGCACATTTGTACAAAGTAGCACATTAGCGACTTGAAATAGCGTGTTTGTACAAAGTAGCGTTTTTGTGAAAAGTAGTGCGTTTACGACCTAAAGTAGTGTGTTTGGTCTATAATAGCACATTTGCTCTGCTAACATTTTTGTATAACTATTGACCAACTAATCACACTTTTTTTATTTTTAGTGGTGTTTTGCAGGTCCTAACATTCTGTTTTTGTAGGAATATTGTGGAAACAAGGGGAGATTGTGCTAGATTTAATATTCAAACAATATTTTCCTAACATCTGTGGTTACAGGATATTGATTAAATTGAAACTACTAATCTTTTTCTTGTAGCCCAAGCAGTCTAAGAAACATCAGGGTTTAAAAATCAACTACTAACCCTTTGTTTTATAAGTTCCTGTACGTACCCAAAATTGTAAGGGTACCGCGCTACCAGAACGATGTTACACATGCCCCAATGATGATACAGGTCTCCTCGCAAGGTGCTCAGGATTCAGAAAAGCTCTCCAAGTGTACGTTAACATCCCGCATGCCCCACTTAGCCTCTATGTGCTTTGTTTTGCTCTCTTCCCCTCTTTTCCTTTGCATTTTTGTCTTCAGTGACGAAACTGCCGCCCAGGTAGGGCGGCGATCCTGTAATCGCCCCCCTTCTCAGGGCGGCGGTCCTTCACGCATTTTCCAGCACACTTTTCCAATCGCGACTCGCGTAATTTTTCAACTTTTACCAGCTTTCTCATCCATTTTTGCTTGTATTTATGATTTTGGTTCCCTAGAATAGTGTTTCTTCATTGTTTATAGTAAATGAGTCCTAGTTGGAGTTACCTTTGGGTGAATGGGAATTCTATAAATAGCTGGTTTGATTATAAGCAAATGGCCCCTCAAAACTACCTCTCATCCTCTCATTTCAATAGTTTAGTCTTTCAATTATTGTTTAGAAATTCAATAGTTTTCATTTGTTGCATGCATAGTTAGTCTTATTTTCCTGTTTAGAAGCCACATGATCTTCTTGTTCTAGTGTTATTACTGTTTCATACAATCAATTAAGATAGGATAGTTTCATTTTCAGTCTGAAGCCATTAGAGTTGCAGGTTTTGTTTGTCAAGAAGGATAGTTTCAGGTTCTGGATGTTTTGTGTTATATGACTCGCAATAAATCCCGCTAGGAATTGCATAAGCCAAGCTTTGTTCTCTTGCGCTATCCCTCTCCTACTCGCATTGTATTCAGTCTACATCCAAAGCTGTCATTGTTCCAATACCTATTTCTGTTGATGCTAGCATTACACGCTTTTATGGATTCACGTGAGCACGAAGGAATGAGGAGACCACATTGAGGGGACAAATCCACACACAATCAGATTCGCCACTATTATGCAAAATCCAGGTTCAAGTTTTCAAAGTTCTAGTTAAAATATACCAAATAGAGTAGTGAATTACTTCATTTCGGTTATGTTCATTTTCGATATTACCGGGGAAGCTGTGGGGATCGATAGTTTCTGAGAAACTATGATTCGTTCCTCACTTCTAAGGTAGGATCAAAAATATTTCAATTAAATTAGATCAATTATTTAGTTATTTCGAATAGATTCACAACTGCACAGACAAGTAGCTATACTCGGCTAGCTTGTTTGTTTTTAATTTTGTTATTAGGTTAGTTGTCATTTTCTAGATATATTAAATAGTTGTTATCTTAATTCTATTAAATATTCTGTCAAAAATACAAAATAGAGAATTTAGATATATGTTGTGGATATACTTTGCATAATTAGTTTACTTTGCTTTAGTTAGATTTATATTGTTTCTTTTGTATGACAATCACGGGACCTAGGGATCCCAGAGAATACGTATTCGAGCCAATCGTGCCTCAACCCAATCTTGTTGCACCAATAACTGACATAGACCAAAATCTCAGAATTTAGGTCTTCTGAACAATAACAGACCTACAAGAAATTAGCTCACAGTTAAGAGGATTAAACATAAAAGACGACAAAGTGCATACGTTTTGGTCAAATCAGCCAAACTACAGATCACCCTAATAAATATCTACATGACTGTAGAAGGGCTTAAAAGAGAGCAAACATTCGATTGTGATCCTTTGGTCCCATAGCCAGACGCAGGAGACATCCTCATTGACATAGACACTAGCTTAAGAATTCAAGTTACCAGAACACCTATAAGGTACTCTGAGAAGATTACGCAACTTTTAGTTCTAAACATAGAGGCAGAAAAGGCATACAACTACTGGATATTAGGGATTAGGGATTGATTTTGCACATGACCATAGGAGGCCCACAACGACCACGAACCTACGGTTGTGATCCACAGGTCCCACAACCCAACGGGCTCACAGGTCACTAAGACGTTGATGCTGATTTACGTACATTAGTATTCAGATCCTCTCCACTTCCACCAGTCATTATCGCACAACTATCCTCACTAGACATAGCAGCTAATCAAGCTAACATAGAATCCACCATATATCCATCATCCATTTTTCATGACCCTATCGGGGGATATCTAAGAAGCACCCACAGGTTATCTTCCACATATCCCACAACCTATAGATCGGATCATGCCAGAGCTTGATATTGATTGGAGCCTTCGAGCATTCATCCTCGTCGAACGATCTATCACGCCAATTCAGGTTAGGAGGGCCTTCTTTTCCTTAGATTCACAGATTCCATTAGTGTGCATCGAAGACATAAGGTTGCCTAACTAGTTTGTCTACGCCCCACATATATTCCACCCCCACCGGCTGTCTTGGCATGACCTCGGGAGGTCGGGTGTGAGGAAGAGTTACTTGTAGATTCCCATGCTCACTTGTCACTTTTCCATCGTACAGTTCCCTTATCGAAGGCCCCCATCATAGAAACTTTATTATTAATATTTTATCATTTTCTGTGTATAATCCTTTTAAAATTTGTGTTGTTGTTTGTTTTAAACCGGAAGACAATGTTGTGTATGCTCTCCTCTCGTGTCCTAAGATGATCTTGAGGATCAAAATTGAATAGTATTCCATATTTTTTTATTTTTTTAGGGGCAACATGATGTGGAATTTATATTCATGCACTTTTCATAGTTTTAGGGGTCTTGTGACTGTGGGCTTCATCTCCACGCACGTAGACACACCCCGTGTTCCAGTGGGGTATACAAATTCTTGGACAACTATCATTATTGGCTAAGCACTTGCTTGTTTTAAGAGCAACGTTAAGTGAGGTGCTTTCACGTCCCAAAACCAAGGCCATAGACATCATCCATGCAACATGGACTTGGGCCCCACGTACCGCAAAGTATATCGTGGACACCCCTAGTGAGCTCATGCATCCTAGACTAGGCAACCTTTTGGCCACAATCAAACTATAGTGCAAGGAGGCCGCACTCCCCAAGATCACTAGCTAGCTAAACCCACATCGAAACATAGGTGGAGAGCCAATTATGGCACCATCGTTCATGTGTAGTATTGAAATTGGGGTATAGCTTGATTGCAAACCCACTTGACTAGTTAGGGTGTGTGTTGTATGTTTGTTGTGTGCTTGTGAATACCCCTAACCATATCACCACATTAAAAAAAATTAATCAATCAAACATCTTCATAATTAATCATCTTAAATCACATAATCCTAATCCTAATCCCATCACCATCAATCCTAATCCAAATCTAATCCCACGCACATCCTACCTAACCATGGCCTTTGATCCTCAATCCCCATCCTCTCCAAACCAACATCCAAACCTCTACCTCTTTTCTAAATCCATTAACCAAGCTATCCCATCATCCCCCACCCATCAAAGTCAACCATCTCGCTTAAACCATGAAGTCCCACACACTATCCAACACATTAATAAACAAATCTCAAACCTAACATCCTACCTTAACCAATCCTCTCCTCGTCATCCAAACCAACCATCCCATGTTGGTCCTAACATCCTAAAAACAATCCAACATTTTAATCAACAAATATCAAATCTTAAATCATACATCGATCAATCATCTTCTAAGCCATCGTCTTCTAACAAACCCCATACACAATTTCTCATTTCTATAATCCCTACCCCTCACCCAATTGACCTCCTCCTTGAGGAACCCAAATCATCTCAATCCACACCTCGAACCAAACAACATAAAAAACTATCCCCACAAGAAAATTACATCAACTTTGACCACCTTAGTAACTTTGACCTAGACCAAGAGGACCTCCTTTATGTCCCTGCTAATCTAGGCACCCATCTCAAGCCCACATAACCATCCCAAACCCCAATATATAAACCCCCTATTAATCATCATTACCCACACTTCCTTCCATCAAAACTCATGCACCACCATCCCAAATCCCAACACCTAACTCCAATCATCGTAAAACCTATCACCGCGTCCCATTCACATATCCACAACAATCACAACAACTTAATCCAAAATCATCATCCCCCACATCTCATCTTAGTCCTCCATCCTTTTCATCTTCATCATCCCAATATAATCCTACAGAATTTCTCCTAGATTGTCCCAAAATCCCTAAACCATCATAAAATTCATCCTCTAAGCCTATTTCATCACTTCCATCACCTAAGCCCAATACTATCTCATCCACTATGACTTCTAAGTCACCCTTATCCCCTTCCACCCCTAAACCTAAACCATCCAATGAGGATTCTATGCCACCCTCATCATATTCATCCACATCTAATCCTATCTCAACCTCTTCATCACCTAAACGCAATACTATCATATCCACTAATCCTATTTCATCTCCACCATCCCCCAATCCTAAAACATCTAATGTGACTCCTAAGGAAAAATTACCTTCATCTACTTCATCCCTTAAATTGACTAAATCTAATGTGGTTCCTACACCACACTCATCTCCCAAATCTACTTCAACATCACCTAAATCTAATGTGACCCCCATGTTACACCCATCCCCTTCATCTAAATCTACCAATCCCAAACAATGTAAATCTTAATCCAAAACCATATCCCTCAAAACCACATGCTCCAACCAATTCAAAATGAAACAAATCTAATTCAGACTCAAAGCCTAAAGCATCCACTTCAGCCCCCATGCCTAACCTATCCCCTTCATATTCTAAGCCACACCAATCCAATCTAAATCCTAAATCCAATCTTGTACCATTACTTCATACTCCCTCCAAACCATTACTTTCTACTCCCCCAAAACCATTTCACCCAAGCCACTTCACTCCTTTAGGAGAATCTTTGACCATCATCTTCCATCATCTAAAAACCTTCGACATGATCATCCATCCCCCAATCAAATCACATAATCAAAACCTTCCCAAACCATCTAGGTATCGAGAACACTATTATTGTGAATTCCATCACACGTATGGACATTCGACCAATCGTTGCATGCAATTTAGGTCTTATGTCCAAAATATCATTAACCAAAGAATTCTTATCCTTGTACCTCTTTATCCAACACCTTTCCATCACAACCCTCTCACCAAACATCTTCCACCATCAACATCCCACTCGACCTCCAAACATCATCAACTATCCAAATCTCATTGTACATCCGAACACCCCTCACCAACCAAAAACGCAAACAAATCTCATCTCCCATCCTTTCTTAAGTTTGGCCTTTTAGCGGATGATAAACTTATAACCCCCCAGTCTCATGATGACCACATGGCATCATCTTCCCCAACCACTTCATACCCTATATCCAAAAATATGTTTGCTAATATGAAACATCAAGGCCAAGCCTTAGGCATCCATGAACAAGGCATTCGCGAACCCATCTCTCTTCGTCAAAATCTAGGACGTTCAAGCTTAGGATATGAACCTCACACTAACAACGTCCCTCCCACTACTCCATCACAACCCATTTCTACCACTCATCTTGTTGATCCTACCATCCCAACCACTCATCCCAATCACAAATCATTTAATCCCCCTACAAATACCAAACACCTAAAAATGGATTGAGCACATAATTCGTCACCTGCACATGGATGTTCTTTCCTTCCCACTCATCCTCCTCCCATCCACCATCTACATCAATTTTCATCTAATCCATTGTTATCATCACATCCATTCATATCCTCTTCTAATCCATTCATTTACTTGATCAACTTACTCACACATGTTGTAAGATAATAATACTTACTACAACCGTGTGACCTTGGTCTATCAGTACCTCCAACATTCTGGCAAAATTGTCTCCTAGAGATCTGCACACTTAATCAACTTGTGGTGAAGACCTTTGGGCATGTCTATTGACACTCTAGCCAATGACATTACTACATTCATTTCCATCCCCCCATCAAGCCACTGGTGATTCTTAACCCCTTGAGAGTTCTCAAGAGATTGGAATCTCTTTATGAAAAAAATCACAAAACAAAAAAGAAAAAAATCATATCAAAATTAAATAAATAAAATAAAACCCACCTTAAGACTCTCTCTAGGGGTATTTCTAGAAACTCTATTGGGGCTATGGAAACCTAGATGATAGTAGAGAAATTTTGTGACAAGAATCAGATGTATCTCCGTCGAATCTATGGACACCTGGCTGACAACGGAGCAATGCTTGGCTTAAACTTTGATTCATCTTCCATCAACCTATTCAACTTAATCACTCCATATACATTGTCTTGTTTGTCTTTACATACTACCCATCAAGTCTTTGCTTCAAGAAGTAATTAATCATCAAAATCACACACACTTTGATCTCATAAAGACATAGGGCTCACATGTTGCCATGTATTCTTTAGACTCTGGTCACACTTTTGTTTTAGTCCCACTCTTGCCTTACAACATGTGCCGTTAGGCTCATATTTTGTTCATCACTGATGTCCTTTTCCTTCCATCCATCACATCCACATCCTTTTCCCTTTGGATCAAACATTTGTGGGTAGACGATTATCCTTTACTTTTCATCCCATCCTCCTCGTACCCCTTTCAAATTTCCATCATCATGACTGGGGGAAATCTTACTATTATCCACTGAGGGCATCCTCCATTTTCGATATCCCTCACTTCCCATCCTACCCTACACATGGGGTCAAATCAAACCCATTTATCCATCCATACAAGAAACCCTACTTTACACTTGGAGGCACACTAGATATATCAATTAATCCATATCCCATATACCTGGGGGCATATATTATCTCCCATCTTATCTTATACCACATCCTTCATCCTCTCTATCTATCTCCCATCCCACATCCCATCTAATCATAACCAATTAACCGGTCCATATCCTATCCAACCTATCCTTCAATCCTATCCACAATCCAACATCAAAAAATCCTCATCCTATCCAACCTATCCAATTTCCCTCATTCTACCCAAACACATTTTGGGACTTATAGGAGAAAGTTGCATCCCACCTTACATCACTTATCCCATCCAAAATCTCAAAATCCAACATCCACAATCGAAAATAAAAAAATATAACAAATCTAACAATATAAAATCCAAACATCCAAAATCCAATATCAAATAATGTAAGCATCATAAATCCTAAATCTAAAAAAATCCAATATACAAAAACACAATGTGTATGTTTTTTGTTTGTGTGTGTTTGTTTGTTTTACTGGATTTACATTTTGGTCAACGATATGAGGCCATTTTTTTTTTTGTACACGGTCTAATGATATGAGGACCATCTTTAATATTAATTTGTCCAATGATATGAGGACAAGGGCATTCAACAATTCAGTCATCATGGTCTTTATACCTTGGTGCATCTTGCTTTATGCCACATCAATCACAATTGCTAATGATGATCACAATGGGAACTTTATGGTAACACACCCCCTTATATCATCTTCTTTGACCCTCATCATCATCTCACTAACCATATAACCTCCTCATCCCTCTATCCAATCAATTCTTTATCAATCACTCAATATCCACATCCAATTCTTATCCTCTCTCATCCAACATCCAAAATTCTCCCTCCTTGGATAGGGCATCTTCTAACATCCTCTCATCAATCAAACTTGATCATCAAACCCAATCCTTACATCCTCAATATTCCAATCTAAATATAAAATATCCAAATCCTAAATCCTAAATATTCACCCTTGTCGTACATCATTGACTGGGGCATCCAACATCTTATAATCCAAAATCCTCAACATCTATCCTCTTGAATGGGGCATCATCTACATCCAAAATCCTAAATCTTCACCCTTGTCATACACTATTGACTGGGGCATCCAATATCTCCTCTCCTCTCCTAATCTTCTAATTCTCAAATCTTCCTCTCTTCTAATCTCCTACTCTTACAATCCTCATCCTCAACCTTCTTATCCTCTCAGCTCCTCATCTTCTAAAATCCTTAATCGTGTAATCCTATAATCCTCTAATCTTCATCTTCTGAATCCTCAAATCTTATCACCCTCTCATATAATAGCTTGGGTCTCTCCTCTTTTCGAGTGGTTTCCCGCCTCATTTCTCCTGGCCTAACCCCTCGAGGGGGCATCATACCAGCATCCCAACATATTTTCTTCTTCTTCTTTGAACGGTCATTTCTCCGCAATAACACTTCAAAGAAGTCATGTCACCATCCCAACATATTTTCTTCTTCTTCTTTAAATTGACATTGCTCCACAATAACACTTCAAAGAGGGGGGAAATGTAGACATCTAAAATGTTGACATGATTAATTTGTCCTGCAAACAACATCATCACTATCCACATAATAGTTAATCGTGAGATTAATTATTATTAATCCCTTTATCACATTTTATCATTGATCTAATAATCCATTTTATCATTTTCCCCCTTTTAATCATTTATCAAATATTCCAACATTTCATTATTAACCCTTTTAATTCATCCAATATCCCACTTTTATCATTAATCCATCATTATATCATATTATCCTATCTAACTATTCATTTAAATTTTATAGGAATTTAATATTCTTACATCTCACCTACCACCTACCTTACACATCCCTACACATATCCTTTCCATCAAATCACATCCCTAATCATAATTAATTAACCTAATCTAATTCTAATCTAATCACATTCTCACACCTCTAAATCTAGAGCCTTCTATTTCTAGAAGCCTCTCTAAAATTCCCTCTTTCATATTTAAAAATGCAAATATCTTCTCTCCCTCCATTGAATTTTTAATTCAATAGAAACCTCTCTCAAATTCTATAAATCTCCATTCTAGAATTCTCCATTCTTCTCATGCATCCTCCACCCTTGATCCAAATCCAATATGGGTTCATCCTAGCCATTGAATCCTCCACTCCTCGGCTATAAATTTATCTCTCCTCCTCCATGAGAACCAATCTTTCAAATCCATATCAAAACTCTACTCTTTTATTCATCCAATCAATCCATAAATCATCATTCATTAATCATTAATCAAACCAAGCAATCGAGGGGAGGTGCTGCCCAAGTGCATCCATAACAAAATTTGAAGCAAGCAATCAAGTTCAATCAATAATCCATCCATTCGAGCACATCCAAAGCAACAAGGAAGGATGACTTTAACTCATAGGTAAGTGCAGGTATATTTCTCTTCCCTCCTTCCACCTAGCTCAATCTGAGGTAGCAATTAGAAGTGTTATTTTAGGAATTAGTTTGTTTAATTTCTTAGTTTAAATTTTTCATACTAACACCTATTTTTTTTCTACAACAATGATTGCTTACAATGGAGAATTAGAAAGGGCGAGAAGAGGAGAAAAAATGAGGGGAGAAAATAAATGCTCCAAAACATGAATGAAGATGCCTCCTTCAATGTAGATCAAATAAAATGGCATTGAAGATGACATTTTGATCCATGATGACCTTCTGCAACACAGTGATGCTCTACCAATGAATATTGGTTCTTTGAAAACTTTTCCCCTTTGAAACCTCACTAGAATGATGGACCTTTGTAGCATATTTGAATTTCATTGAAAGGACATGTGATGAACCTTTGATCATTGAATATAATTAATAGTTATTTACCTCACTTGAAAAAACATTCAAACCTTTGAAACACTGCAATACCTCGCAAAATGCCAAGTTCTTGATGCAACTTGTGACCATTGTCTGCACAATTCAACCTAATGATTCATAGCCTTGGGAAATGAAGTCGTACATGAGATGAGGTGAAGAGCACTCTGATCATGTGATGAGTGAATGTGAGATATTTTTTGGAACATGCTTCAATATTTTGATCAACCTATCCAGTGAAGTGAGAAGCACACTGAGATCGAAACATATTGTTGCAACCAAAATTGAGGACCAAGAGGGATTCTCTTCTGTTTGAGACACAATGCCACTTTCCACCCTTTTGAAAACATATTTTTTTCCTCCATGAAGGTTGACATTAGTGAGGAATGGAGGATGAAAAATCATAACCATTTTGAGCATTTTCCAAAAACTTACGATTTTTAATAATTTCTTCCTGGGTGACTAGTTTTGGAAATTTTACTGAATAGTCACTTTTGAGCACTTTTACTCCTAAGGAATGAGCTAAGTGTCTTGAATACATTCACCCTTCATACCTAATACTCTTAGTAATTTTATTGAATGGGGACTTACAAAAAATATAAATTGTCCGTGGGGTGTCGGATTAGGCTAAAAAAGGTCTCAAAAAATCTACTTCTCATCGAGATGCTTTGCTCCAATTTTCATGGGTTTCTCCCATCCAAATATTCATGAAACGAAAAGTAAAATTTCATGTCTATTTTTTCTTTGTCTAAAAGGGAAGAATTTAGAAAAATAATAGTTCTTCTTAACTCCAATCCTACCCATTTTCATGGGGCAATAAATTGCTCATTAGAAAGCAATTTTTTTAAGGATCTCATGCTCCGAGTTTTAGCTCATTTGGCTCGTTGCAACTCTGGATATCTGAGGGGGAAATTTTACATAGCTAAAATTTTAATATGAATATAAAAAATGGATTAGGTAATTAATTATTTCATTCAAGCACTCATCCCAAAGGATTTCATGTAGGGAAACTTCAGTTCAAATCTCGTGGAGATCGGAACAAGGGTTTGTGAGGTATGAGAAAAAGAGTGATTTGAGTGTGAGGGGTGTCTGGTTATTCATGGAAGCATCACCTTTAGAAATATATGGAAATAAAATTTTGAAAATAATCCAAAAATACGACTCAGTGTGGTTTATTATTCAAAAATTAACTTAGGTTAGGGAAACCCACCCCTTGACCCACCTTTAACACTTCTTTCTTAACCTGGGTTGAGGGTGAGTTAGGAGTTACTAAATGGGTTTGGGAGCTTTCCATGCCCCTTAACACATTTAGTAAGGTTACATGATGTGCAAAGGTGCATCATGTGTTGAAAAATGTGCCAAGGGTGATGCTCATCATGGATGGGGTATAGTTTCAAGGTGTGAGTGGAAAACATGCACCTAACACATGAAGTTATCACTTAAGTGACGAAAACACTTCCCTCCCTTAATGGCACACTTTTTTACACCTCATGCACTTTTTCACCAGGTGAAAAGGTACATCAAGGCCTTTCAGGTGTGCCATGGGTCATGCCTAACATGGAGAGGGGGCCAAAATGACTTGTGAGTGCATAACACCCACCTAACCAACCAAGTGAGTTTTTAAGTGACACAAGCTCCAAAATACATCTCCTCTCCTTGGTGGCACAAATGTTTGCACCTAAATCACATTTTCATAGGTGAAAAGGTGCAAAATTTTATCAAGGGTGCGAAAATGTGCCATGTCCACTTTTGGAAGCCCACCTTCACCAACTGTTATAAATATACATTCGAGAGCAATTATATACATTCGAGAGTAATGTTTTTCCTTGGGAGCTTCACTGAGAGTTACCTAGGAAAAAATTATATGATTTTGAATCCAAAAGTTTTTTATCATTCCCACAAATTTTAGGAGCCGATTCTACCTGAAATTTGAAATTTACCCCCTTTTGATTATGCTCAAGCATGTGAGTCGGTGGAAGAAACTTTCACTAAAATGTATGCAGATGAAAAGGGAAACCAAAATATTTTGAGTGAAAAGGCAATTAATTATGTCACATTTGGATTTTAATCAGGCCTAAACTCTCCATAGAACTCCTGGAATTCTCATTTGAATCCCCACCAAGATCGGGGATATTCATCTACATTATCGGGCCAGTATCTCAAAATTCAGACAGTAGAATCTCCCGAAACCTTTTTCAATGTGAATTATTCCTTATTATCTTTCTAATTAGTATTTTATCACTTCAAAAAATATTCTGAGGCTCTTGTAACATCCAAAACAAGCTGACTATATTTTTTACTACTTTCATTTCCCTGCACTGCGCTATGAGTAGCCCAGTGTTGCACAACTTGTTCCAAAACTTGATTTTACTTGCATAAATTTCCTAAAATTCTTATGGTGATCTCATAACTTTTAAAGACACTAGTTTGATTCATTATCTCTACTCTGTTCATTCCCAGAGGGTGTTCACTAGGTACAAAAATCTTGAAAATAGGCCTTTCAAGACCTCTGGAAGCACTTGTCTTTGCTTAGATCCAAATATCTTCATGAATCAACTTGAATAACATCCTTTGCACATGAAACACACTTAAAAATCATATTAACACATCTATCCAAGCCATAATGAGGGTAACACATTGACTGAATTGGCCAGAGGGTAGGTTCACATTGACCGAGAGAAGGATTTTCAAGGGTGATTTAAGTTGTCATGTAAAAAAATTGAATTTTTCATGCTAAAAAATTTGCATGACAATAGTAAGTAATATATCATTATAGGAATAATTTGAGAAAGAAACGTGTAAATTATAATGGTGCTCTTCAAGATTACCCTTGCCATTAATGATAGGAAGTGTAGGAGGAATGAAGTTGATACGTAATATATAAAAAATCCATTTCATGTGCAAGTGGGTTATGATACAATTAAGTAGAATCAAGACGTGAGAAGAAGTAGATGAACCTTGTTACAATTTTAAATTTTGAGATTGTAAACTATGAATAAGGTTTTCAAGAGTTTGTGTCCTTGAAGAAGAAGAGTGTGGACGAGTATGGGTATAGATAATAGATGTAGGAACAATAGTATTCATTGGAATAAACATAAAGAAATTGTGAGGTAGGAGATTAGGTGCCCCAAAACATATATGATTCATAGATGTAGGAATGATAAATCTATTCATAGTAGATGATGTGGGAATATAGTTAGTTGTCGAGGATACAAAATTATAATTTAGTTGATCTTGAGATATATATAGAAGATAATCAATTTTATGAGGATTTTATTGTAGAAATCGTGTATAGTGTTATTTTATATTATCGAGAAGGACTTGGGTATCACTATTAGATTGATTATAAGAGCCATCTCCTTTTTCGTGCTAAGTTATAATAGTGAATATATAATGAGTGAAGTTATCAACATAAAAATATGTGCATTTACGAATATCAATGATAGTTTATGGAGGAATTTCAGAACAAAAAGATATATGTTCCTTCTAAAAACAAAAGGCTATTTTGAGAACATATGCTACAAATGAAAGAGATGTAATATGGTGAAATCAATCATTTTGAAATACATCATTAATGATATCACTACATACATGGTTAAATTGAATATACTCAATAAAATACACGATGAGATCATTATATAAAGCCATGAGAGCACCAAAAGACACAAAAAAAAAGCTTAAAACAAAGAGAAAATGATCATGGACCCATAGAAGAAGGATATACCCTAGGGTAACTAGGGTTTGAAAAAACTAATAGATTTAATCAAAGTTTGGGTTAACTAAATGTTTACACCCTAAAAATTATAAGATTTAATGTACGCAAATACAGGATGCAAGAGTTTGTTATAGGGGATTATTCTGAATTAATTAATTAACATTAACCATGAACGTTCAAAATAACACATTATTATTTGAAATAAAGATACAATGATAAGATGATTGCTTGAAACACATAAAGGGATAAGAAGTTAGCTATGAAAAGTGGTATAGGGAGAATCTAGGTGTGCATACTAAATGGATGCACTATTTTGAACTTGAACTTTCTTTGTATTTTAAACTACTCTTTTCCAAGATTGTATAACTCTTCATGTAATGTCAATTGGTTCCAAATCCTTATGTATGGTTTTCGAACTATGTGTAATTATGTTTTGTAACTTATCTTTCACTTTTATTTCTTGGAAATGTGTTTTGATGTATGTCTCTTAATCTTGCACAACCTTGACACAACCTGTAATAACCCATAATAAGTATAAACCCTAGATACATGCAATACCCTTCATCAAATAATTAGATAAT
The DNA here is from genome assembly GCA_019776745.2 of Taxus chinensis. Lineage (NCBI taxonomy): Eukaryota > Viridiplantae > Streptophyta > Pinopsida > Cupressales > Taxaceae > Taxus > Taxus chinensis. The sequence continues at coordinate 219,259,169 of CM034153.1, forward strand.
TAAAGGATAAATTAGCGTGGGTGAGTTGGACTACCCTCCATAGTCAAATACTGCTAAACCAATCCAAGTGTTGTAGTAAATCCCCTTGATTGGGATCAAGTATAATGTAGTTCTCCTAATATAGGTGTAGTTAGTGTATGAATACTACACCAACCCCCTATGTGTTCCCTCTTGTATCTTGACACAATATATTGGGATAAATAGAGAGTAGATAATGTACCCATCACGGTAATAATGTTATTTGGTGTGCTTAATCTACTAGACTAAACCCTTTTTTCCGTAGAAGACCTTTGAAAATGCTTGGAGTGACTTGGTCTTGTTAAGACATTGCTCTAGGATATTTGATTGCTTGAAAATGGATGAAGATAGACTCTTTGATCTAGTTGAGTGCTTCATAACTGATGTAGTGGCTATTGTAAATGACATGCAACTGCTTTAGCGATATATTGGAGAGCCTTGAGTAATTTAGTATTGATATTTTTAATAAGAGATTATGAGAGTGTTAGGTGAGTTATAAATTGTAATTGAATTTATTATATAAGATTATATAGGTTATATATTCACATTATGGCTGACAAAGGAAGATAAAATGACTCACATAATGATTTTAAAATTGGAATAAAAAATGTTAGATTGAAGGGTGTAGGACAATATAGTTCGACCAAGACCATAGCTCATTATGGAACAAAAATGTACCATTTTGACTAGGAAAATAGTGATGTAAATGATAAAGTTTTGGAGTGAAACATGGGGTTGAATTACTAATTTGGATCATTAATATTCTCTATATGAATGATAAAGAAATGTGTGAAGATAATAAATTTAGGACACACACACACACATAGGGATTAGAATGTGAACATTTGTCTTAACATAGGGATGGAACCAAAATTGTCATTTCCAAAGGATAAGTTACCAAATTTGAGTGTCTACACACCTAGCATGTATAGAGGAGAAGATACATACCATGATGTTTAGATAGTCCTATAATTTCACTAAAAGGTAGATGTTAAGATATGACTAAGTTTACCCATTCATGATGTATAGAGTAGTGTGGATAAAAAAAATTTAAATAAAAATTCCTAGATGTGGTAGGGAGCCTAAGGTAACAAGTAGGTAATCATAGTAAATGGGTGTTTGTGAGGAAATCCCAAAGGTATTACAATGTAACTATTAAATTGGTAGAAAAGATCCATAGTAAAAGATATAATAAAGTAGAGAGTAATATCCAATACGTAAAATAGGGTGATAAAGTTGTGAAGCATCAAAATACCATGAGGTAGGTAAAATTTGAGATAAATATATGACACATAGGTTTTGATGTGTTAGTCAAGATATTAATCAACCAAACAAAAAATCATGTAAAAATGAGAGGCCGTGAGGTGCTAGTCTGGAAATGAATTGAATGAACTAACATTCCTATGAAAAGAGTAGGTTGTGATGTGTTAGTTGAGAAATAAATCAACTAAACTAAAATTCCTAAAAGAAGAATTTGTTGTGAAGTGTTATTCGATAAATAAATCAATTGAACTATTAGTCTTTGTTAGCAACTATCTTGTCATCAATCATTAAGACATGCTACAATTGTAGTCTAGGATATTTGACATAATTAGAGCACACTAAAATCCTAAAATAGGGAAAAACATAACTATGAAAAACACTATTCAATTACACAATAGTTACAAAAATGGAAATAGTAGAAGGAAAACATGCAAGCTAGAGATAAATATACTTCACATAACTGGAATTAGATTATTGTAAGCTCCAAAACTACTAATATAGTAAGATTTATAATTCAATATTAACAATCCAACCTTCTGCGCAATGTGCTTACATAGTTTTATACATTCCAAGGTGACTTTCAACCTTTTAGTGCCTTCATATTCCCTTTTGTGGTTAGAGGATCTCTTCACATTATTTGCCTAAACTACAGAAAAATTACATGTCTACTCTTTTTCCCTATGTGGAACATACACATACATTTTATATTGCACATATACAAAACTATACAAAATATATTAAGTCATATTTTAGGCCTTAATACCCTTCCAACACATTCCCAAACTTAATTAGTAGTATCATTCCTAGAAAAAAGAAGCTTGCAAAGTCCTAAAGTGTTTTATATTCATTTTACAACCTCTTGACGCTAGTTTCTATGGTGCACACTTATATTATCTATTTAAAATCAACATATAGAACACATTTTACTTTTTTTACCCCCTACACACTACTAAATCACCCTTTTGGGTTTTCAATTAAGTAGACTTTCCAAAAAACCACCCTTTTAAGTTTTCAATATGTTGAAATTACTTCATAGATCACCCTTTCATTTTTTAACATATGTGGGCCTAATTACAAATATCTAACAAAATCACGTAATTCCATCCAAAATTTTACTTACAAAATTGTGTACAGATGTACTTCCTTTAGTTTCTTAGGGTTTTCACTCAATGTTTCTCAAATTTTTGTGAGGTTAAATTCCTAATTTTTAATCATTACCCCAAGTTATGTATGGTTTGATGGGTACATATTGTGCGAACATTTCATGTGGATAGTATGTGTCATCAACTTCAATAACCCTTTGGCGCTTTCTAGATAATGAAACATAATGGAAGAACAATCCATTGATACATGAACACTTTGCATGTGGATTGTACAAACTTTTGCATATTATTTTAGAGCTTGTGCTTTAAAAATTATCTCTAGTTAAATTTTTCACCTTGTTCACGTGATGATAATATCCATGACTTCTAATGATGAATTATTGTTACTTCATGTTTCCATAGGATTTAATTGTATCTAGAGAATCCATCCAAAGAGATAGCATTTCATGGCTGGTGGTGAGTTCCACAAGCTGGTCGATGTTAGGAAGTGGGATGTCATCTTTTAGGCATGCGAGGGCAGATCTTGGAAGTCTGTGCAAATGCATAATCTTCCAGAGGCTTTAGTTATAGGTACGATATTGGAAACCCATTGTATATAGTCAATGGGTAGTATGAAGTTAGCAAAAAAAAAAGATGCCATAATTCTTCTTTGATGAGGACGTCTGCTTAAGGGTGCATCCTATGTAGTTTTTGTTTGACATGTTTAACGTTAGGGATTGTGATGATGTTTTGAATGGATATGTTAGGTTCAATGCCTGACATGTCGCTATATGACCATGTGAAGGCCTGACTGTGTTTAGAAAGGAAAGTGGTAGAGCCTTGTAATTCTTCCAAATCTAAGGATTGACCAACTTTGACTATATGATGGTCTTGTGAAGTCCTTATGTTGATTTCGATAGTGGATTCGTTAAGAAGTTTTGATGTGTCAGGTGGTAGGTTCTTCTGAAGTTAATGATATTTTTCCCCCATATAGGATAAGATGGATTGGTCATCATGACATTGAATAATATCGATGGTAAGGGAGTCTTCCTCTTCTATTTCAAGTAATAATAACAAAAGAAACTTAGTGCCATAATTATTTTGGTAAGTGAGCAGTCCTAAGGTGGTTGTTTTGACTAAAAAAAAGTCATATGGGATGGAAACAAAATCATTTGTGTCGATAGTGTGGTCATGTGAGGGTGAAGAGGATAACTTCGGCTCTACTACAAATCTAGATGTGGTGATCACAGAAGTGACTAAGGATGGTTTGTCGAAACCTAATTCGTATTTCTCATGAGGTTTGCGAGATTGAACAAAGACCAAATCATGTATTCCCTATTCGTAATGACCCAAGATGAAGCCTTTCCAGACACAATGATGAAGATACATCTGCATGAAGGATTGATTATATAAATGGTTTAGCATGGTGTTGATTGTTGCAATATGGGGAAGGAAGATCGATCCCTTCATAAAAGAGATTAGTTTTAAGATGAGGAGGGCCGAAGGAGATTATATCTCCAACATTGGGTTCATATATCGGTTGTTAATCAAGCCTTCCATACATATTTGGTGTAGGAAACGAGTTAAGAGCTAGGAGGCGATACTCCCCCAGGGAAATTCGTTGCATGACATCCTCAAAGGAAATTTCATCTAGTAATTTAGATGCAACGATGGAAAAACTAGTAGAAGTCTCGTTAGAGGAGCCCACATTCATTTTTATAATGAGCACATCATTTGGTCGGTAATTCATATGACATTCTTTAAAGGGGTTCAAGTCAGCTGGGAAGGTGAAGGTTTTACCCTCATGTTCGTATTTTAGACAACGATGTAAGATGGATGGGATATAATCCATGACACGTATCCAAAGTTGTCCTAGCAACATATTGTATTGAAATTATCCTTCTACAAGATAGAAGATCTCATGAAGAAAATTAACACCTAGTTTAATAGGTAAGATAATTATACCTAGTGTAGGTCAATAATGTCATTAAAAGCATGCAATAATGCAGTTGATTGAGCAACGATAGTGTTAGGTAGTTAAAGCTAGTTAAAGCCATGAGAGGATAATATATTAATGCTAGTGTCATTGTCGATCATAAGTCTCTTGATGAAAGTATCATCAATTTGGGCAGTGACAAAGAGAAAGAGATCATGATTCTCAAGTTACAAAGATGGGATCTCAGAATTGTTGAAAGCTATAGCATCAGACATTGTGAGGGTACCGACTAGGTTTTCGAATGGTTTGGGATCATCTAATGGTACCAATATGGATTAAATGGCCTCAATCATCACTTGTCGATGTTGTGGCAAGGTTTGGACAAGCTTGTAAAGGAACATCTTCATGGGAGCTTGATAAAGTTGTTTGATGATGGTATTTTGTACATAGGATGTGGATTGGGAGTGTGGAGAGGCAAGGATGGATACCTTTATATTAGAAGAGGGTGGAGGATTAGGTGATTCATAAGCAAGAGTGATAGAGACCTTGGGCTTGTTTTGATCTGAATCCTTAGGGTCCTATGTGTGTGTTCTAGTAGTTATGTGAACGACATTGATATGATGAAGTGGGGTCTTACAGGGAGATGTCTCACTTTTTTTGGATGTGGATGGAGTGTTGGATGATGATTTAGAAAGCGTGGCTTTAGGATGAGTTTTTTAATTTGATTTGGATGTGGTATATCCATGGGTATAAACACTTTGCTATCAAGGCTTCGAATAGTAGCGTGGAGGGCTTTACAGTCATCGGTAGAGTGTCCTGAAGTATGATGATACTTACTTAATGCTTCTAAGTTTTAATAAGAGGGTTTTCACCCTCGAGATCTAGATGACTTGAGAGGGGGTAATGTTGTGATGGATATTTAGATGAGATGTTCAAGGGTTCTAGTATAGTACCCTGTCAGAGTTGATGTTGAGGGGGTTTGTGTTTCATCCGATGAGTTGGGAGTTGGGGTGGATGAGGTCATTTTTTGCTTGACATGTTTAGGAGTCAGTAGAGGAAAAACCTTAGATTCGGTGAAAATGACTGTGAATTTGGATAGAGGATGAGGCCCTAGGGTGGAAGGTAGAGGTTTTATATTTTGTGATGGGGTAGTTTGACGACTTTGTGATATAGTTTATGTTTTCTATATAAGTAGGTTGTGGGTTGTATGGTGGGTTTTTTGAGGATCTTCATGTGATATCGGTGATGTGGTCATCGAAATAACATTTAGTGATTTCCATGACAGGTTTGTTTTATAAGGCATTTGAAGAGATCACGGGTGGGTTTGAAGTGAATGTGGTGGATGTGGAATGGCTTGTGGTCTTGTCGGTGGCAAGACTAGAGGAGTTAGATGATTCTGTTGGTGCTTCCATGATAGAAGCACTAGGTGTTGGAGGTGTAGCTAGGAGATATTTGATAGTGTTGATGGTGTGATGAGAGTTGATAACATTGGACTGGGGTTGACTAGTGGATGGGGCATGATTAGGAAAGGGTTGATTAGGAAATGGTTGTTTAAAGACATACGAGTTATGATTATCAAGTTGTAAGTCACCTTTTTCGATAAGACCTTAGAGGACGTTTCTAAATGAGTAACACCTTTTGATGTCGTGACCTCGAACCTAGTGGTATTTATAATAGTCATTTTCTCAATACCATGAGGTTTTTGAGACTGATGTGTTGATGGGACGAATAGGAGGGAGTGTGATCATACACTCGGATGGGATCTTGTCGAAGACCGAGCTATAGGATTCTCTGATGGGTGTATAATTGTGTTGGGGGCAAGTGCATTCATAATCCAAACAACCTTTGGATGCGGCTTTTATGAAGACCACATTTGCTAAGCTTTTAGATTTTTTGTTACTAGAAGAATGTTTAAACGAGGACTCAGGTTTAGGTTTCTTAGATCTGAGTTTGACTTTACCATCTTTGAGGTCAAAAAGTTCTAGCTTACGGGCCATGGTAAGGGCTTCATCAAATATTTGGAAAGATTGTATTTGAATTGTTGACGATATGTGTTTAGTACATGATCGAGAAAATAACTCGATCAATTTGGTTTGTGGGAGAGAGAAAGACAATTGATAGATGATCCCACGCTAGTGGGTGACAAAGTCTACAATAGATTTATCTTCAAACGGTTTAATAACATAAAGGTCTGTAATGGAGATCTTACAGGTGATATTGATGGAGAAATGTTCTCATAATAGTTACACGAGATGGGTGAAGGAAAAGAGGGAATACTGCGGCATATTTTTATACCAGTCAAGTACAAGCCTAAGGACAAGGTAAATATCCTCAACATGAGGTCTTGATCATGTGTGATAAGGTAGCAGCCTGATAAAAGGATCAAATGTGCTTTTGAGGGTTCTCCTTATTGTATAATTTAATGAATTTAGAAAGTTCTCGGTGTGGGGGATAAACTTTGAAGGGTTCACAACACCCCTGAAAGTCTACAACACGATGGGTTGAGACTCTCAGTGCGATTGCATAACATGGAGCTTTTTCCCAAGTGTGGGACCTCACGAAATGAAAAAGCTCTCCGGATGAAGGCCGGTTCCTATTCCTCTATTCAGATGCACACGTAGAAAATGCAGAGGGTTTACTCAAAACCTAAACTAACTTGCCAAGGAGACAGGGTAAGAAGATGCATAAAATAAAACCTAAACTACAAAGGTGATGCACCGAGGAATGAAGAAACACCTGTCTTGCCAATAAACACAGACCATTAAAATGCAATGTAAGATCATGCACAGATAGCCAGATTCACAGTGAAAGATCAGTAGGATGAAAAAATGAATACAGAGAGGGTTGAGAATCATCCACAGACATGCATTAATTTTCTCCAAAGATTGATACAGCACACTGCAAAATGCCAAGAGGCAGAGTTGCATTACAGTTTTAAATGGGAGGTTTGAACTCCACAAATTCACCTGCCAAAGAGAAGAAGGGAGGGGCAAAACAAGAATGTCCAACCTTTAGAAAGAAGCCCCTCCTTACAATTTATAGGAAGAATGAGAGAGAAAAGAGAGAGGAATTCGAAATCTACCCCAACCACCTCCAGAATGCACTTAACTCATCTCATTATGATGGTAGGTGAGAACCCCAGCGAACCCAAAAGTGGCGAACTGTATTTTTGCATTTTTAAGAATTTTTTCTCACCCAATTAAAGATATCCAGTCGTAGTTGGACAGAGGACCTCGTAAGCTTTCCGAAAAGTCCAACCTTGCATGAATCCGAGCTCCCAGTCAAAAGTTATGGCCATCTGAATATCTGCGCCAGGGCCTGCTTCCTGTCAGCGCTCAAAATGTTGCGCCTCCTGAAGGTGCGCCTTGGCGCATCCCTGTGTGTGTCGACATCCTCTTACGTGCACCAAGGGTGCATACATTGCCCTGTCGACACTCATTTCCATGCGCCATTTCTGTGCGCCAAGGGCGCATACATTTCCCTGTCGACACTCATTTCCATGCGCCATTTCTGTGCGCCAAGGGCGCATACATTTCCCTGTCGACACTCATTTCCATGCGCCATTTCTGTGTGCCAAGGGCGCATACATTTCCCTGTCGACACTCATTTCCATGCACCATTTCTGTGCGCCAAGGGCGCATACATTTCCCTGTCGACACTCATTTCCATGCGCCATTTCTGTGCGCCAAGGGCGCATACATTTCCCTGTCGACACTCATTTCCATGCGCCATTTCTGTGCGCCAAGGGCGCATACATTTCCCTGTCGACACTCATTTCCATGCGCCATTTCTGTGTGCCAAGGGCGCATACATTTCCCTGTCGACACTCATTTCCATGCGCCATTTCTGTGCGCCAAGGGCGCATACATTTCCCATGCCATTTCGACACTCATTTCCATGCGCCATTTCTGTGCGCCAAGGGGATAAATGTCAGGATTTGGATTTGAGCTTCTTTGATTTCTATAATCTTCTGCTTGTCTATATCTACCTGGGGGAAGATATATACAACAATTTGGTGACTCAATGGGATTACCTGCCTGCTAGGTAGAAGATCAGTGACCTTTTAGCAATCCGTTGGGCATGGAGTCATAAGCAATAACTTGAAACCAACCTGATATCTGATCTCGAGCCTGATACCGCAACTTCTTCTCTGACAGCATTCTGAACTGTAGAAATCAACCTGAGAGCAACAAAACCTGTGCCGGAGCACTTAGGGAAACAGAAACCTAACTACAACAAGACAATGTGCATACGCACTTAGAGGAATTGAAATCTAGGCTAATATTTACAAGGGTAAACCTTTTCCTTTTAGTAGCAATGTTTAAGATAGATTCCGTTAACCGGAATCGGGAGTTCTCCTCCATCCAAAGTAGACAATTGGAAGGCATTGCTATTCTTACATCCCGTGACCATGTAGGGGCCACTCCAAATGGCATCAAACTTGGAATGCCTTCCTGGTTTTGCCCGATCTGCATCCCATTTCAGAACTAGGTCCCCTTCCTGGAAGGTCCTTGCTCTTGCTTTCTTATCAAACCATCTTTTTACTAAGGCCTGATCTTTCTCAATTGTTTGAACTGCATGTTCTCTAATTTCTTCCAATTCCATCAACTCTGCATACCTAGCCTCCATTGGTTCGAACTCAGCCAACTCCAACTGCTTCATGAACTCCAATGTAGGCAGTTCTAATGATATAGGCAATACTGCCTCTTTTCCATAGACCAACTTGTAAGGGGAATTACCTGTAGACCTCTTTGGTGTTATTCTGTCAGCCCATAATGCTGATTTTAGCTTGGTATGCCATGTTCTTTGATTTTCATCCAGAGTCCTCCTGATGATTCTTAGCAAATTTTTGTTCGTGGACTCTGCCTGTCCATTACCCTGCGGGTAATAATTTGAAGAGGTGCTCAAATAGATTCCATTCTTGACAGCCCATTCTGTAATCTTGGAACCTATAAATGCCAATGCATTGTCTGATATGATAGTGGCCGGCACACCGAACCTGGTCACTATTCCTTCATAAAAGTCTAGTATGTTAGACTCATTTGCCTCTTTGAGCGCTACTGCTTCGGTCCACTTGGTGAAATAGTCCGTTGCCGTGAGAATCCACTTGTGGCCTTGGCTTGAGTTGGGATTGATGACCCCGATGAAGTCCAATCCCCATTGTATAAATGGTTGGTCAACCAAAATTGGGTGCAATGGAAGCGCTGCTAGTCTTTCTTTGCCTGTGAAGAGTGCACATTTCTTACACTTTCTTATCCATGTATAGCAGTCACTGAACACTGTCGGCCAATAATACCCTGCCTTCATTATCTTGAGAGCTGTTACTCGTGGGGCGAAATGTCCTCCGGAATCTCCATCGTGAAAATCTCGTAACACCCTCTCAATTTGACCTGTCCCAATGCACCTCAATAGAACTCCATTGATGTCTTTCTTAAACAAAACACCACCAACAAGCACATATGGAATGGCTTGTAATCTGAAGTATCTCCTCTTTGCTTTTCTCATTTCTGGAGGGCATAGGCCTGTCTGTAGGAAGTGTATCATATTCTGAGTCCAACAAGGAGTAGGCACATCATCATTTTCTTGTTCTTGACCATCCTGTAGTACCAAGACAGTCTCTTTTTCATCACCTGCTTTAACTTGTTGACTCAAGGCTAGCTGCTCACATAGTCCCTTCCCACGTACTAGTTTGGTGACCTTGATCTCGATGTCATATTCCATGACACGAGTTATCCATCCTGCACGTTTCTCATTCAGATCCTTGTTTAGAAGGAAGTCCTTGACTCCCGCATGAGAGACCAATAATTGGATCTTGTTGTTTGAGACTAGGTGCTTGAATTTCTTTAAGCTCCTGATTACTGCAAGGACATGCTTTTCAATGAAAGAGTACCTAGTTTCGTATTCCTCCAAGCCTTGACTGAAGAAAGCAACTGGTTGTTCTAATCCTCCTTTGTTTTGTTGTACCAGGATTGCAGAAATTGTGTCCCCACCACCAAAGGCATATAGCACGAAGTCCTTGGAGAAGTCTGGATTGACGAGAGTCGGAGCTTGAGATATAGCCTCTTTTATTGCCTCAAAACTTGCCTTGCCTTCAGATGTCCACTTAAATGCCATGCTCTTCTTTAACATCAGCGTTATTGGCTTCACAAGAGCTGCAAAGTTTGGAACAAACCTGCGGACAAAATTGATCCTTCCCAAGAAGCTTTGAAGAGCCTTCTTATGACTTGGCAATGGCAATGCTCGAATTGCTTCAACTCTTTCTGGGTCAATCATCAACCCTTCCTTTGAAACAATATGGCCTAGAAGTTTTCCCTCGTGAGCCAAGAATATGCATTTTTTGGGATTCAATGATACCCCAAATCTTCTACATCTCTGAAATACTTGCCTCAAATGACAGAGGTGATCCGCTGCATTTTTTGAGAATACAGTGATGTCGTCAAGATATATCAGAACTATTTTATTGATCAACCCCTTAAATGCCATATCCATTGCCCTTTGGAAAGTGGCCCCAGCATTTGATAGCCCAAATGGCATCTTCTTGTAGGCATAGGTCCCCCATTTGGTGGTGAAAGCCGTCTTGAATTGGTCATCTTCTTTCACCATCACCTGATTGTACCCTGAGTAGCCATCTAGGAGAGAGAATCTCTCTGAACCGGATACTACTTGCAATATTTGTTCCATTGAAGGAAGTGGGTAATGGTCTTTGAGAGATGCCCTGTTTAGGTCTCGGAAATCCACACACAACCTGATTTCTCCACTCTTCTTCCTGACCGGAACCAAGTTTGCAACCCAGCTTGAGTGCTTGATCGGGAATATAATGCTTGCCTCTATTAGCTTATTTAGCTCTTTCTTCATTAGAGGCTCAATGTGAGGGTTGACCGGTCTCTGCTTCTGTCTGACGGGCTTAGCATCTGGATCCAATTCTATGGTATGTTGTGCCAAATTTGGATCGAATCCTCTTAAGTCTTCATAGCTCCAAGCGAAGACATCTGGAAATTCTTGGCAAAGCTGTATGAAATCTGATTTCTCCTGCTCAGTGGCCACTTTACCAATTTGAAGTGTTTTGCCTTCCCCAACCGGAATTGGCTCTGAATCTTCTCTCTTGACCTGTATGTTAGCCTTTTCCTTACGAAACTGGTCGTTAGGGTTGAAGATAGACTCCAATGTTACCAAACCCTTAGGAAGCTTGTTTGTCCGCAGCTGCACTACTTGATCCCCATACTGCTGCTCTAATCTGTCCTGATTCCTAGCTGAGAATTCAGCCTCTTCTTGTAAGAAATTGACGATCTGTTGATCGTTCTCAAACACCTGCCAGCTTGTGTTATTATCTGGAACTGCTGGCCTCACAATCACATGGATATGTGGCTGTGTTTTTCCCCTTCTGATGTTGTCAACCACATCAAACGTTGCTCCAACTGCTGCGAGCCTATCTGCGACTTCATTTTTCTTCCTGGGTATGGACACAATGTTGAAAGCTTCGAAATCCTCAATGAGGTCCCATACCCTATTCTTGTAGCTCCTCAGCAAGTCGTTCTTTGTAGCATGTTGTCCCCTAACTTGGTTGACGATTAGCTCACTATCTCCAAACACCTGCAAGTTCTTTATGCCCCTTTTCCTGGCCCAATGAATTCCATGAATCAATGCTTCGTATTCAGCCGTGTTGTTTGAACAGGAAAACTGGAAACGAAAAGCTGAAAAATATTTGATGTCTTGTGGTGAAATCAACATTGCACCACCTCCAGCACCTTGTCTGCTTCTCGAACCATCAAAAAATAATTTCCAAACTTTGTTTTCATCCTTTTGTTCAGGCTGAATGATGTCGGGAATGGGTGAATTTTCTTCGTGTATACAATATACGCCCAATTCAGATTCTTCAATTTCCTTGTATGGGTCAAATTCATGACTCTTGTTTGCCCATTCATCCAAAGTTAAATCAGGAATTCCCTCGACCTTAGTACCTGTTTCTAGATCACTTGAACACTCCTCCTGATCAAAAACTGAGCAATTTGCATTGATAGGATTTGGTACATGAGGCTCAATATGGAAATTGGCAATTGGTTCTGACCTGATTGTTGCTTTGGCTCCATACCTTGTCCTAAAAATCATGTGTGACCAATCTGCAGATAAATATCCACCGATTTTTGCAGTGAAGTCCCTTGATAGACACAACGCAAAGAGTGGCGGAAGGTCAATCACAGACACATCTTGCAGAACTGTAACATTAGGACAGGAATGTAGTGTTAGGCTTAACCCCTTGATGACCCCAACTGTTCCTACTGCCGTTCCATCTAGCTGTACTACTCCTTTCAGCACTGGCTCATACTTCAGATCCAGTTGATCCGCTATTTGCTTTGGCATCACTGAACTACTTGCCCCTGAATCTATCATGCAGTTGTGTACCAAGTGGTTTCCAACAATCAATGAAACATAGAATGGTGGAGGCTTCAAATTTTTTCTTGTCTGGCCCCCATCATGTTGCATTGTATTAGTGAGAACTTTCTCATGTCCCTGGTTTGATACATTTGTGGCAGACCAATTAGCCATTGCAGCTTGCAATAAATCTCGTTGCCCTGGGATCGCCAGTGATTCCCACATGGAAATGTTCACATGTGTCTTCTTCATTTGATCGATGATGTTTAAGGGGGATGAATTGTCCTTTTGTTGTCCCTTGCTTGGCGCAACCTTTTCTGGAGCTTGAACAGGTGCATGTGTTGCTACAACAGGTACCTTAGGTTGATTCTGCACATTTGGAGCTGCGTTTGGTCTACTGACCCCTTGTTGTGTAGGAGTGTACTGAGAAACAACTGGATCACACGGTTGTCCCTCTCCTATATTTCTCTTCTTTGACCGTGTGTTGGCAGCCACGCCTTGAAAAGGCTGTTGGTTAACTCCACAGAAGTCTTCCGTTTGCCAATTGGCCAATGTGGTTTCTGTTGGAGGTCCTTCTTGTTGCGTTTGTTGCTGTTGATTCTCCTCCTGGCTTGGTTCTTGAGGAACACCAATGGTTTGCACCATCAAGGCCTGATTTAGTGCACCATTGAAACATGCTGACTGATTGTGAGGTAGATTGCAAGGGTAACACCAGTCGTACTCCTGTGCCATGTTATTTTGTGTCGGGACCAAGGCTCTTGAGGACGTCATTGCATTTGGATCATACGGTCGAAATGGCCTGGCAGCTTGAGGTTGTCCTTGGTTTTGGTTTTGATTTGCAGCCTGAGGTGGTGGTCTATTTTGTTGGTATGGGGGCCTAGCTTGGTACTGTGCTTGAGGCTGATACGGTCTAGCACTTTGAGCTTGCTGTCTTTTGATAGTCACAAGCTCATTTCCAAGGTTCTGTAGCTGTTTCATAACCTCCTGCAATTCCTTTGAAGTATTTGAAGAAGTCGACGCCTCATTATTGCTTTGATTTCTAGGAGTTGGAATGGGATTCAACTCTGGTGCTTGACTGGTTGTAGGATTTCCCATATCCGGATAGAGAGGCATTGGTGGCCTTGGTGCAAGCTTGCCAGCTTGGATCAAACAGTTCTCTGCTCTGATAGCTGTGTCGTAGGCCCCTGGCAGCGTTGTCCCTCCCATTGATTGGATCATCATGGCTATGTCTGAATTTATAGCCTTTAAGAAATAAAGGAATGCTCCTTCGGCGGTTGGTCTAACAGCTATTGGAATCCTGTCCCATGTCCGTTGGAATCTGAAGTTGAAATCTGTCATTTGTTCGTTAGGAGCCCTTTTGATTGTTGTCAGTTGTTCCAATAAAGATAAATTGTCCGCTCTCTCCCCGAATTGGCTGCAAAGAGCAGAACAAAGTTGGTTCCAATTCGTAATAGACCCTGCTGTAAGGCTCCTAAACCATTGTAAGGCCTTGCCTTTGAAAGATGAAGCCAACAGCTTGACTGCAACATCCATTTCATTTATTTCGTGGATTGCACATGCATTAGCAATATCCTGGATGTGATCAATAGGAGTAGTATGATTTTCTCCTGTGAAATAGGGTATGTTCTTTAGTGCTGCAACTGGAATTTGATTCTGAGCATTTAGGGCAAGTGGACTACTACCCGTGAAATTGACAAAGGGATTCGGTGGTAGATGTGCCATTATGATTGGCCTAAGAACCCTGGTCGATGCGAGAAAAGGCCTACCAGGTGGAGGTGTAGACAAAGTCCTGTTAGGTGGAGATGGTGATCTTTGTGGTCTTCTTCCTCTCCTTCCTCTACCTGGTGAAAGTTGCAAGTGGAAAAATAGCCCCTCTTCTCGAGTATTGGACCTGGTTTGAATTCTTCTCATATGCCTGGGCAACCTTTGCTGCTACACCGCTGAATTCTATCCCCTTCGGAGTCGCCAGATGTGTTAGAAAAAATGAGCCTCAAAAGGCAGACTTCTGCCAAGTTACACACCAAACCTGACAATATTTAAAAATAGAAATTTGAAAGACCTGTATTTTTTGATATTTTAGAGTTTGGAATTTGATTTGGAATGACAGTCCCGAAAATCCAAAAATGCCAGACTTCCGAAAACCTGAAATCTGAAAATCAAAAAACCATGAAATTTTGAAAGTCAAAATCTCAAAAATCTAAGAATACCCTTTTGAAGATTATCCCCGATCTATCAACTGGTGAAATTTTGACTTGTTTCGAGCAAGTTAAGTCCTTGAAAATTGATTTCAAAGTTCAGCCTGGAAGGTGAAAAAAAAAACTGAAACTGTAAAACCTGCAATTTTTAAGGCCGAATTTCATGAAAACTCCTTCAAATCTTGTGGAATGACCTCTTGGTCCCACCGGGCGTGCCAAAACTGTTGATGTCGAATCACAGCACCCCTGAAAGTCTGCAACACGATGGGTTGAGACTCTCAGTGCGATTGCATAACATGGAGCTTTTCCCAAGTGTGGGACCTCGCGAATTGGAAAAGCTCTCCGGATGAAGGCCGGTTCCTATTCCTCTGTTCAGATGCACACGTAGAAAATGCAGAGGGTTTACTAAAACCTAAACTAACTTGCCAAGGAGACAGGGTAAGAAGATGCATAAAATAAAACCTAAACTACAAAGGTGATGCACCAAGGAATGAAGAAACACCTGTCTTGCCAATAAACACAGACCATTAAAATGCAATGTAAGATCATGCACAGATAGCCAGATTCATAGTGAAAGATTAGTAGGATGTAAAAAATGAATACAGAGAGGGTTGAGAATCATCCACAGACATGCATTCATTTGCTCCAAAGATTGATACAGCACACTGCAAAATGCCAAGAGGCAAGGTTGCATTACAGTTTCAAATGGGAGGTTTGAACTCCACAAATTCACCTGCCAAAGAGAAGAAGGGAGGGGCAAAACAAAAATTTCCAACCTTTAGAAAGAATCACCTCCTTACAATTTATAGGAATAATGAGAGAGAAAAGAGAGAGAAAATTCGAAATCTGCCCCAACCACCTCCAGAATGCACTTAACTCATCTCATAATGATGGTAGGTGAGAACCCAGCGAACCCAAAAGTGGCGAACTGTATTTTTCATTTTTAAGAATTTTTTCTCACCCAATTAAAGATATCCAGTCGTAGTTGGACAGAGGACCTCGTAAGCTTTCTGAAAAGTCCAACCTTGCATGAATCCGAGCTCCCAGTCAAAAGTTATGGCCATCTGAATATCTGCGCCAGGGCCTGCTTCCTGTCAGCGCTCAAAATGTTGCGCCTCCTGAAGGTGCGCCTTGGCGCATCCCTGTGTGTGTCGACATCCTCTTACGTGCGCCAAGGGCGCATACATTTCCCTGTCGACACTCATTTCCATGCGCCATTTCTACGTGCCAAGGGCACATACATTTCCCTGTCGACACTCATTTCCATGCGCCATTTCTGTGCGCCAAGGGCGCATACATTTCCCTGTCGACACTCATTTCCATGCGCCATTTCTGTGCGCCAAGGGCGCATACATTTCCCTGTCGACACTCATTTCCATGCGCCATTTCTGCGCCATAATGCGCCATTTCTGTGCGCCAAGGGCGCATACATTTCCCTGTCGACACTCATTTCCATGCGCCATTTCTGTGCGCCAAGGGCGCATACATTTCCCTGTCGACACTCATTTCCATGCGCCATTTCTGTGCGCCAAGGGCGCATACATTTCCCTGTCGACACTCATTTCCATGCACCATTTCTGTGCGCCAAGGGCGCATACATTTCCCTGTCGACACTCATTTCCATGCGCCATTTCTGTGTGCCAAGGGCGCATACATTTCCCTGTCGACACTCATTTCCATGCGCCATTTCTGTGCGCCAAGGGCGCATACATTTCCCTGTCGACACTCATTTCCATGTGCCATTTCTGTGCGCCAAGGGCGATAAATGTCAGGGATTTGAGCTTCTTTGATTTCTATAATCTTCTGCTTGTCTATATCTACCTGGTATACTAGCAATAATATATAGAAAGACAAAAACAAATAAGCATGTACAATATGAAACCATAAGCAATAGAAGGATATAGGGTGACTTAGAAAATTTTCGAGTGATCTAGAAGTTGTCTGAGTTGGGGAAATGTTGAAATAGAATGGGAAGAGTGTTGTCAAGACTCACTAGAGGTTCTGGAACTCAGAAATGTACAGGACAAAAGCGCCCACTGGATGACAGGAGTGCTCACGTGCTAGTGATTGAATCTGGGTGCTAGTGTCCACCCAAATGCTTAGGTTTTGATGTTTTATGTACAAGAGGAGGTTCGTTGTTGATCTATATTT
This sequence comes from Taxus chinensis, assembly GCA_019776745.2. Classification (NCBI taxonomy): domain Eukaryota; kingdom Viridiplantae; phylum Streptophyta; class Pinopsida; order Cupressales; family Taxaceae; genus Taxus; species Taxus chinensis. The sequence goes on from CM034153.1 coordinate 219,276,184, forward strand.
GTCACTTTGGACTTGTTCCAATGTCATTGTTCACACTGGTAACCTACAAAATAGATACCTTGTTGCACATACCCATAAACCACATCAAACCTAATAAATAATATGTAGAATGGGGAGTCAGACTGACCCCGGTGGTCACCCAAAGTGTGATCTTACGACCAAGCATTACACTACATCTCATACTCCATTTAGTTTTGTGCGTATGTGTGTATAATGATGACCTAGGTTTCCCTTATGCAAGTTACATTATGATAGCGGGATAGATCTAGAATGTTCCAAGTATGCAAATGTGTGGGATGGAATAAAATGAACTTTCCCTCCTATGTTGTGTATGCAGAGTGATGCAACCCTTGTCCCTTGTATGAGTGTTAGATGGATGCCTTTGAAATGCTCTTTGTGCCTTTGAATGCAAGCTTAGGTGATAGTAGATAATGCTTAGTGTTTGGCTCCTTATTTGAGTGCAATAACTAAGTATATATATGATTCCCTTGTTTGAATTTCGTAATTGACAACGGAAAGGCTGACCCAAAAGTGTAAAAGGTGACCAAAATGTAAAAGTGGCCCAAAAGAGTGAGAAAATTATAAAGAGAGTCATGACCACCTAGGAGGGACAGGAGCGCATGGGCGCTTTTGTTCTGACTAGGTGCTAGTTTCCTAGGGCATAAAAGATAAATCAATTAAATACCGACAAGGTTGTAATGTTTGTAAGGCCAATAAAATTGCAAGAGATAAAACAAATGGCCTACAAGAATTTTTGAACTATTAGTTTTCTTGCTTATGAATCGTGTATACATTAGTATGCTTTGGAACCTAGAAATGTGTGGGGAAACCCCCAAATTTGGAGTTGAGCATAAGCTCAATAATCAATTCAATTCAATATATTATTTATCCACACAATTCTTACATAAATAGAAGGAATATCTCTTATAATTAAGGATATCTTTCTTATTACACTTCTCAACAATATATCCCTAAATCTCTCACATTCCCTAATAATCTCACTAAACCCGTATTCTAATGTGAATGCTAAATAAGTAACAATCACTTACATTATTTTTTCTCTACTTATTATTATCCTACACACCCACAATATTATAATATTAAGTTGTTTCTCAACAACTTAATATTAACTTACATAACACTATAGTATAACACACTCACAAATGCACCCATGTCAGGACTAATTCCTAACATTTCCCCCCTTAGTTTTAACATGGGGTGAGGAACGCTCTAGAGCCATATAGTGATGATTGGCTTTGGCCATTCATTGCCTCTGTCTTTTGGGTTGTTACAGTTGATTGATGTCTGTCTGTTTTGTATTCCCCCCCCCCCCTCTTAATGTAAAAAGTTGTTGGATGTCGGTTTTGACCAATAATGCATCCAAAACATGATTTCCCATACAAATTTTTTGAAAATATATTATATGTCCTTTACAAAAATTTCCCCCTTTTCCAAAAAAATCTTATTCTACAATTACCTCGCTTGGAAATTGTTCATATTAATGAAAATTCCTTTAAAGTAAAATTTTAACAAAAATTTATGTTTAAGGGTGTTCTTAGAGGATCGAACCCTCAATGTATCTAGCCCATAATGTCTTATCAAAAGACTCTCCTCCAAATGGGTTGTTGACTGCTTCAAATGCTTAATTATAGGATTTTTGTTTATATTTTGAATTCTTGACCTTCTGAATTAAAAAATAAGAAGATAGTTTTCTGGAGTAGGAATATGGTTTGTTTTCAAGGCAAGTTCAGTCTTGGATAAGTTTTTGTAATGGAACCGCCACCGATATGTGTTGAAGTCGTTTGTGGTCAAGAGAGGAAAGATCTTCAAGTTGAAACCATTGCCATAGTTGCAAGGAGAGGTCCCACAACCTTTGTAGAATATGCCCCCCATTTTAGGTCGAGCTAGCTTTAGGGTTCAGGATCTAAATTGAAGGATTTTTGGAGATGTGCCTCGACTGAGAAGATAAAATATGTGAGGAGATCAGATCGATCACGGTGCCAATTTTTTGGAGTTTTCAGGGAGATAATTGTCATCATGAGTTGAAAAGATTGACTCATTTATCCACCATTGAAGTAGGTTCGAGAGTAATTTGTGCTTGGTTAGACGGGATCTAGATATGCTACGGTGGAGAGAGTATGGATATGTGACCAAAATATTGGTGTCGTGTTTAAGATCAAAGAGCGAGGGATGCCGAGTTGTGACTAGAGTGGATGCACCAAAAAGAATGAACGACCAAAACTATGTAAATATCAAGCTGGGTTATGAAGGAACTCACCTGATCTACAATTTAATTTGTTGATATGGACTCCAATGCAAGAAATATCTTATTTTTTCATATATAGATATGTATAAAAAACTGAAACTTGTATAATGTTCATTCTGTAACAAAAAATTCTATAAAAAAACTGAAAAAAATAGATCTATCTATTTTTTTTTTGAGGTATACAAATCATGAACACGCTGAATTTAAAACTACAGAAAGAATGTACATAATGGAGAGAAAAATATGGTGCACACAAATGGTGGATTTCAATGGGTTCACTGTAAGGTCCGTGGTATCCGCTAGTACCATTGACAAATATGCAAGAATTATGGACGTTACAAACATCAGATTTTGTGCGAGGTATGTGGTATCCGCTAGTCCTTTGTTTTCACCGCTTGACTTTAAAACAAATGGATGACACATAGATGATAGAAAATGGGTTTGCACGAGGTTTGCTCTACTCACCCATTTCCATTACCTAACTTGACAAACGAACCATGAGTGGCATGAAAATCATAGAGGCCTCATACAAAAACCAGCTCTGATACCAAATGTGGGGAAACCCCCAAATTTGGAGATCAGCATAAGCTCAATAATAAATTCAACATATAATTTATCCACAAAATACTTACATATATAGAGGGAATATCTCCTATAATTAAGGAGATATTTCTTATTACACATCTCAACAATATGTCCCTAAATCTCTCACATTCCCTAATAATCTCACCAAGCCCCTATTCTAATGTGATTTCTACGTGAGTAACAATCACTTACATTATTTTTGCTCCACTTATTATTATCCTACACACTCACAATATTATAATATTAAGTTGTTTCTCAACAACTTAAAATTAACTTACATAACACTATATTATAACACACTCACAAATGTACTCATGTTAGGACTAATTCCTAACAAAATTACCGAAGTGCATAGATTTTGTGTCTATAGTATGTATTGGAATGGAAAGGAAGTGTTGATAAGTGGTTGTGATGGTTGTGTTATATGGTGAGAATAAATTTGTGAGACAGGGGCAGTCGATGCCTGTTGTGAAAAAGCGTGAGTGCTACAATAGAACTAGTATTAATTAGAGGTATAGACACAAGAATGGAGACTAAATTCTGGATGGAGGATGTGTGTTTTTGGGAGGGGATGAGAGGGGTTGTATTGGTAATAACAACCAAACTTACCGGAGGTGGAGGATAAACACTAGAGGCTATAGGACTAGACATGGAAGGAGACGTGTTAGTGTTGTTTTGTGAAGATGACGAGTCAGATGAAGGACCTGATGATGGAGATGGTGATTGCTTAGAAATATTTTGAGACGAAAAAATACTAAGTTCAAAATTGATGATGGGGGTTGAAGAAGCAAGGACTAATGTTCTTGTTTCGCCAACAGTAGAGTAATGATGAATTTTTTGGATGACTGGCTCGTGTTTAGGGTCGATAATCTGGGAAGTATCGAAGGTGACAGTAGTGATGGGAGGTTATTTTTTGGGTGTTGATTGTTGGAGGAACACACCTTATGCAGTAAGGTAAGAGTTGAGGGTTACCGGATTAGAATCCATAATTTCTGTTAAAACTAGATCATCGCTATTGAAAAAGCACGGGATGGATGGATCAGGTACTTCTGATGTGGTTGACTGAGAACGAGGAGAATGTGTGGGTTCTTGATTTTCTATTGAAGGTGGTCAGAGTTGTTCCATCATGTGTAATATATCTTGAAGTTGGGCTTCGAGAGAATCTAGGGCTCTTTGTCATGTTATTAGTGTTTTTTAGACAAGACTATTGTCTGCTTAAAACAATGAACTAGACAAACAAGCACTAAAGAAAAAGAAAAGGCTAAGTGGTTGATTACAACAAATGCAAACAAGTCACACATAATTTTTTTTATTATCTTGAAATGTGAAAAATGGTTGAACAGGTACTAAGAGAAGGTAGTATAAGGTTGGTTTTAGGTAAGTTAAAGGATAGAGTCCTATATATATCCAAAAGTATGTGAGGCCCAAATCTATGTTGGTGTCAGTATGATGCGTGGTATTGGGGCCTACCCCCTCACTTCACGATCCTGTGGTGATAAGGGTGTCAGGTGTGTTAGGAAATTTAGATTTTAAACTAGATAAATATTATTTACTGAGTGGTAAATAATATTTTTATGTCGTGTATATATATATATATATATATAGTTATAACAATATATATTTACGAACAATTTATTGGTGGGCACTTTGTTAAGAGTTGTTATAGGAGCTACTATATTTTAGGAGATACAACTCCTATAAATTTGTATCATGTAAGTGTGATTTTAACAAGTATTCTTTGTATACATTGATAATTATCAATTTACTATAGTGTAACTTTCTTGTTCTTTTCATCTGACATCAAAGCAATAAATTTCTGAATATGTTTATTTAATATATGAAGGGACAATTTTTTTATATCGCCCCAACAAATGCCAAATAAAATTTCAGTGAAAAATCTCTACAATGGAGGACAAATATGCTTCCCTGCAGTGAGCTCGATCAAAGCTCCTACTGAGCTCCCCAGGAAAGTTTTCGATCGATAAATCCAAGAGACCGAGTAAGGTTGAATCCCCATGTTGGCACCTCCCACCGAGCTCCTGTTTTGTGCAGCTGGGTCCTCGCGCTAATACCTACACCAGCAAGTTCCAAGCCAAAAGAGCTCTTACACCGAACAATCCCTCCAGTGCTTCCATGATGAGCCAGTCCTCTTGTACAGCCAAGTTCCCCTACATCGAGTTTTCTCTGCTCCAAGCTCCATGCCTACAAAATATGGAGCCAAGATATCCAACGCAACCCTATGACCTACAAAATGCATGGGAAATAATAAAAATATCAATCCAAAGTATATCATTGTAATATGATTATAACGTCAACCCTAATTACGCCAAAGGTGTTACCCCTATGGGAAAAGGATTTGCAGACATTCATGGGACTATGTCAAATTTGACAGCTTAAATGACAATTTTGCTATTTTTAACAATTTTGCTTTTGTTATTTTTAACAATTTTGTTATTGCTATTTTTAACAACTTTGTTTTTCTGATTTTGCATGTTGCTTTGGCTTTACTATTTTTAAATTTTATTTTATAGCTTTTTTATGCATTAACCTTTAAATACTGGCTATAAGCTAGGAAAAATACACTACTAACAAGGAAGTAAAATACCAATAATCATACCTCCTCCTTCGTGTTCCATAGCAAACCTCGGAATGGGCTAGGAAACTTGGATTGAGCCCTGATTGTGTGATATGTAGGTGCTTTTCTTCAAGACGGAGCAAGGCCTTCCTACAACAATGATCCTCTTACTTTGCACTAGATGGGAAAAATGATTATGATGCTATTTGGGCATTAGGACGAGGTAAAAGGATGTTCTTTGCTCAAAGGATGCAAGAACTTAGATATGGCATTCAAGCTTATTCTCTATGTGTTTAGAGGGGAGGGGTAAGGTTGTATTTATAGCCTGGGGGAGTGATTAACTTAGAGTAATTTAAGTAATCATGGTTTGAAAATGTGGGCAAGATTAAGTGAGTGGTTTTGAAAATGTGGGCAAGATTAGGTGAGTGGTTTGAAAATGTGGGCAAGGTTAGATGAGTGGGGGCCACGAAGAATGGGTGAGGATTTGAATTATATTTTTAATTCATAAGTGGAGGATTTTAGGTGAGTGGGGACCACGAAGGGTGGGTGAGGATTTGAATTTAAATTTTTAATTCAATAGTAGAAAAACATGGAGAATAATGACATGTGGTGAGGATTGGGTTATTTTTTGGATTTTGAAATGGATAATTAATCAAATTATATTTGATTAATTTGAAGTGTATATTTGTGGGAAATGAGGAAAGGGATTAATTGATTTAGGACATATGTGAAATTAGGGTGTCTACATTTGCCCCTCTTTGGAAGGGTACTATAAAAGTAGTGTCCTTTCAAAGAAAGTAGATGGGATGGGGGAAGAATTCAATCTACTTTTTTTAAGCAAAAGGTAGAGCGAATGTTTGTTGGGGAGAATAGAAAGTGGTGAGTGATGGATGTCATAGTATCCTCCAAGACAAAAATGTCATGAGAAGATGTGATTATGGATAGATGTGGTGATGCCCCCTTGAGAGGATTGATGATAATGGAATATACGACAGAACTCTCGAAAAGAAGAGAAATGAATTCTGCGGAGAAGAGGATGATAATGGATTGGAAGTGAATAGAATGACCACACGATGCAAATGGAGAAAGGATTAAATCGGCCTTGAATGCTAGGTGTGAGGGTGTGTGGGAAAGAGAAAAGGGAATGGATAGGATTGGGGGTTGATTACGAGAAGAGGAAGGGAGATAGAGGAGGGAAAAAATATAATGGAAGAGGTAGAAATAAGAGAGAGGGATGATAGGGGAAGAAGGGAATGATGAAGGACAAACAAGGCAAAAATAGGAAAATGACAGAGTAGAGGGTGAAGGGATAAAATAGAGAGATGTGCAAAATGAAGGAAGCAACAAAGATAGTAAAGAGGGATGCGTGAAAGTGAAATAAATGATAGAGCTAGGAAAAACAAGAAATGGGAAAGGATAAATAAGAAGGAGAAAACAAGGTGGGAGTAGGGGGTGAAATAGATGAAAATGGAAAGAGGATGAAAGAAGAAGTAGAACGGAGAAAAAAGAAAGTATGAGGGGTGAGGAAAGTGTGAAAAAGAGGAGAGAAAAGAAGAGAAATAGATACAGAATGAATGAAAAGGTAGGGGTGGTAGAGAAAAGGAGAAGTGGTTAGAAGAAATGTGAAAATTGGGGGAGAGGAAAGGAAGATAGAACGAATACAAGGAGAAGATTGAAGGAATCGTGTCATTGCAAGGGAGACCAAGGCAAAGAATATGGAACAGACCGTATGGAGATGCATGTGGAGGGTGGTATGATAAAAAAAGATAGGACAACGCTGAACAACCAGGTTATCAATGGGGAAGTAAGGAGGAAACATGATGGAAAAAGGGGAAGAAGATGATACAGGGGAAGGGAAATAAGACGAGGGGTGGGAGAGAGAAGAGGATAACAAATAAAATGATGTAGAAGGAATGGAATACATAAAGGGGGTAATAAGTGGAAAGGGAACAGTATAAGGAATGTTCAGAGAAGAAAGAGGGGAGAAATGACATCGATTGGAAAAGATGCGGAGATGTATGAAATGAGGATACTAGGATGACGAGAAAATAGAAAAAGGATGCATGATGAAGACAATAAAGCTATTGAAGAGGGCGAAGAGAAGATGGAGAGATGGGTAAGAAGTGACAAGAAAGTGTGGGATTGAGAGAAAATAATAGGAGAGAAAAGAGAATTGGGGATAGAAGAGACAATTCCAATGAGGGGATGTTAGGGAAATCCCCTTTACAATGAGTGGTGGGGAAGGGTGAGAGAAAAAATGAAGAAAAGGAGAAAGCTAATGAGGATTGGAAAGGGTAACGCCAATAAAGGGACGTTAGGGAAATCCCTTTTACAATGAGTGGTGGGCTTAGAGGAGGGAAGGAATGAAGGGAAACTCTAAAAGGTTCACGGGAGTGAATGAGGTCATGCGCAATGAGGATTGATGATTTTTAGGGAAATCCCATTTACAATTGTTAGCGTGGGAATAGAAGATGATGATGAAATAATGATAGAGGAATGTGAACAATAATGGTGAATGCATGTGTGGGTAGAAATGTGGGGGGAATTTGAGAAGATGAAGTGGAAAGAGTATAGAAAATGGGAGGGATGAGTTGGGACTAGGTGAAAGCGAGGAGAGGATGAAGAACCAAGACATGAAAAGAATGGGAAGAAATGGTATGAAGGATGATGGATCAAGAAGAGGAAAATGGGGGGAAAGAACATGATTGTAGGAGGAAGAGATTAGATGTATGTTATAAAAGGATATGTGGAGAAATGATAATAGTAGGAGGGAAAAGTGGGTAGTAGGAGATACCAGGTGGAAGAAGTGATCAACAAAGTGAACGAAGAATGAGGTGGGGGAGAAGTTCACGATGACAAGTTAAGTGTAGGGAGGACCTAGACATAAGATTGTCATGTGACGGAAGTGGTTAAGTACGATTTCCAAGCGAGTGAAACTGGAGATGACAAGTGGTCAAGTGAGAAGCGGTGTTTGTGAGAATCGATAATGACGTGAAAGGATGTGATAATGGGGAATGCTAAGAAAAAGTGAAGGGTGAAGGGTGCGTAGTGATGGGGAAAGGCAAGGAGACAGATCATCCTTAAGAGGGACTCTTAAGTGAGATCGCCATGTCATGTGAGTGGTTAAGTAAGATTTCCAAGAAGAGGAGGGTGATAGTGGTGGTAAAAATATGTGATGATGGGGAATGAAGAGGAAATATGGATGGTGAGATTGTAGAGTGATGGGCGAGTGTAAGATGACATGTCATGCTTAAGAGAATCTCTCAAGTAAGATCGTCATGTTGTTGGAGGGGTTTCGTAGGATCACCTAACCAACAGGGATGATATGTAAGGAGAAAGACAAGATCATATTGGGGACATAGGTGGAATTGTAGGTTGAAGAAGATGATCGCGACGAGAGGCAGGAGAAATAAGATGGGGGAAATATGATAGGATGGGGGAAGGCCATAGGGCAGATCAACCTTAAGTGGAAGTCTTAAGTAAGATTGTCATGTGGCCGGAATGGTTAAGTAAAATCGCCAAGCTAAAGGAGAAGAAGGATGATGATAGAGTTGGTGGCAATATGGTATGACAAAAATAGACTGAAGGGGAAGCCTCAAGTGAATTTTCTATACTACGAGAGCATGTAAGTAGGATGACCAGGCATAAGATGGATTTGGGGAAGGATGAGAAAAGAGTGAGTGAGGTATGCCTGAGTGGTATATGATATGAGATGAGGTGATAACAAGAAAGAAAGGAAACAAAGGAGTGTAACATGAATGAATGAAGGAATATATGAAGTGGAGGGTGGAGAGTGTGAGGGGAATCCTTAATTGGGATGCCCATGTGGTGAGAGTAATGATGCAAGAATGATAAGCAGAAGAGGTGGAATGGGAAGATGTGTTTGGTGGTTATTGTTGTTTGATGAGATGGGAGGTGGTGAAGAAGCTTCTACAGTGGGAAGATCTTAGGGAAAGAGTAAACCTCCACCGAGGATCCCATATAGAAGGGGTTATTAAGTAAGATTGTCAAGCAGGAAGCGAAAGGGGGAAAGGAAATAATACAAATGGGTGAGAGGGGACAAGAATGGTGAGAAGGGTAATATGGGTATAAGTGGTGGAGGAGTAAAAATGAGGAATGAGGATGAATGGATCAAATACATGGTGATCATGGTGGGGGAGAAGGAGCTGATGGATAGTGAATGCTACTTGAGAAAGATCATCAAGTAGGATTCGCAAACTGCAACGGTGATCAAGTAGGATTCCCAAACTGGGGAATGTATTAGTATGGGTGAATGGATGGGGTGCAAAGTAAGATGTTGATCATGTAGGAAGATACTCACATGATAAAAAACATCTTAATTTTAATATAGCACATAACAGGATGCATCGTGATATAAAAGATCAGGATGACTAGACTGTAATATGCGTGATAGCATATATAGGGGCCATCAAAAAGGTTTGATGCCCCAGTATGATATGAAAATGGAAGAGAGCATAGACAGAGGCCATCAAGAAATTATGATGCCCCAGTATGAAATGCAATTAGATAACATAAGAATATTAGAGAGAACGCCAGGATACATAAAATTAAGATGCCCCCTGTAATATATCAAGATACAATAAAGTAATTAATAATTTATAACTAATAATGCAACACAAGAACTAATAAACATATCCCTAATGTGTTCCACAGTGAGGATTGATCATATGTGCCCCCAAAGCAGGGGTACGAGGACATAGTAAAATATTGAGTCATTATCCTCAAACAAGGAAGCAATGAGAGTCGGATTTGCCCCAAGCGAGGATTCACACGAGGAGAAGTGGTTTGAATTTGGTAGTCATAAGGTGATTGGATCATTCGTTGGGGATAATAGTTCAAAGGTTGAATTGTGTTGGTTATTTTAGAGTTTTTGCGATTTTGTGGAGTTTACAATATTTTTATTTTTGTTTATTATATATATATATAGATTTTCTAATATTTTTTTAGATATTTGACGATTTTTTCTAATGTTTTTGGATTTTTAGATTTTTACATTGTTTTTGGATTTTTGACAATTTTCAAATATTTTTGGATTTTTGATGATTCTTGCTAATGTTTTTAGATTTTTGACCAGTGTTTCTAATGTTTTTAGATTTTTGATGATTTTTGCTAATGTTTTTAGATTTTTGGAGTTGTTTTTAGATTTTTACAATGTTATTGGCAATTTATGGACCAAAGTGCAGACTTATTTTTGAGAGATGATAAACCAGGATATTATCTGTATGTACAGTGTTTCGTGTGGTAAATTATGCTTAGAATAACACAAATTATCTTTCCATTGGCAGGATATGGTGGTGATGATATGATGAAAAGAATTCCAACTCCATTCTTGACTCCACACAACTAGTAAGATGCGTGGGCTCAACACCGAGAATCAAGAAGGACGTAGGAGGTAGATAATGAATATAGAGACAAATGCTAACAACAATCCCTTTGGAAAATTGTGACTCCATTCTTCATAATGGTATTGAACCAGTTTCAAAAATGGCTTTCACTTTATGAGTCACGTGCTAGACTTAGACAATTATGTGGCCTGCTGATTAGTAAGATATGAGGTGAAGGGATAGTTATCTCTTCACTTAGGCATCTAAATTACTTCTTTGGGGATTTTATAATTTGCAAGTACTGTAAGATTTTGTATTTTTGAAATGATTCCCTATGCCTTGCCCCATGCTACTAGTGAGAAGCAAGGGCTCGTCACCAAAGGCAAAATATAGGCAAGTGAATTCCCTTTTTGTCTTTTTTGTTTTGTTTTGTTTTTTTTAATATTTTGCAATGTTTTTACGCTTTTATGAGAATGACCCTCTACGCTTTTCCCCATGCCACTTGTAAGAGGCAAGGGTTTATCACCGAAGACAAGACGTAGATGAGTAAGGGCACCTTCCTCTATTCCCAGTCTCACACTACCAGTAAGAAGTGTGGACTCAACACCAAAGACTATGAAGGATGAAATATGTGACAATGAATTATTCATAGGTTATTGAATTGATGGATTTTTTTACAATAGTGCTTTGTATTTGGGAAGAAAAGTCTGCCCCCAATCTTAGCCCCACACAACTAGTAGGACGCGAGGGTTCAACACCGAAGACTGAGATGGATGACCAAACGAACTGGGTAACAAAGTTTAGAGCTTAGTTATGAAAGAGAGAATGTATTTGAAGGGAATATATTACCATCAGTAAGCTTCTAGGTATGACCATAGAGGAAAGTGACTGAAAATGGAAGAATTATGACGCTCACAAACTTAATAGGATTTATACTAGCACTTGTCTCATGATGATAAATATGAAGATGTGATTTTGATAAAGAAAATATCTGCCAATGGAAATGAATAAATTTAAATTATTCGGAGATAAGCAAGACAAAAGGAACAATGTGCACATTGTATCCTAGAATAGTGAACATCTCAAGGATTAAATTTCTTTAAATGAACTGCATTCATTGGTTCATCAAGATCTTGACTATCTTCAGTGGCCAATTTATAGGCTCCAGAGCCAAATTTAGCTGTGATTACATAGGGTCCTAACCAATTAGGCTCAAATTTTCTTTTTTTTCTCGTTCTTTAGTGGTATTCTTTTGATTTTCTTTTAAAATGAGGTCACCAATTTCAAATTCTCTGGGTCTTACCTTTTTATGATAACTGCGTTGCAATCAGTTTTGATAGACTTGAAGATGATTGAGAGCATTAAGTCATTTTTCATCGAGAACCTAAATCTCTTGAATTCATGACTGTCGGTATTCATCCTCATTAATTACATCTTTAAGGGAGATCCTTAAGGATGGGATTTCTATCTCAATAGGTAAAATGGCTTCACAACCATAAAAAAGGAAAATGGGGTGGCTCCGGTAGGCGTGCGGTAAGATCTACGGTAAGCCCAAAGAGCGGGGTAAATTTGAGTATGCCAATTACGTCCATGGGTGTTGAAAATCTTTTCCATGATGGATTTTAAGGTCTTATTGGTTGCTTCTGTTTGACCGTTGCCCTGAGGGTAGTATGGAGTGGACCATTTAAGTTTGATGTGAAAACGTTTGGCTAGGTCTTTCACATCCTAGTTTTTAAATGATTTTCCATTATCTGCAACTAGAGCGGATGGAATACCAAATTGACATATGAGATTATTAAAAATGAATTTCGATATTTGGCTACCAGTAACATAAGTGAGAGGCATAGCTTCTACCCATTTAGTGAAATAATCGGTAGCAGTAATGATGAACTTATGTCCATCGAAAAATGTTGGTTTGATTTTACCAATGAGGTCAAGTCCCCATTAAAAGAAGGACCATGGTGTGGTTATCGATTGTAATTCCTGGGAAGGTGCATGGATAAGATTTTCATGCTTTTGACATGCTTGACAACGTTTGACAAAATGACATGCGTCACTTTCCATGGTGGGCCAATAATATCCAACTCGCAGGATTTTCTTGGCTAAGGTGATACCATTCGTGTGTGTTCCATAGATACCAGAATGGACTTCAGCTAAGACACTCGAGGATTCTTCCTTATTAAGACATCGGAGTAGGGTGCCATCATATCCTTGTTTATAAAGAGTTTCTACTAAAATTGTGTAACAAGAAGCATGTTGTGCTAAAGCACGTTTATGAATTGGTTTCATGTCGGTAGGAAATGTTTTATCATGAATGAAGGTATAAAGATCGTAGTATCAAGGGTTATTTAGACCCACGATCTCACATACCATAGTGTTTTCAAGAAGATCATAGGCAGGCATTAAGAGATGTTTGACAAGAAAATGTCCCTGGGGTTGACTAGATGCTATTTCTAATAGGGATCCAATGGTTGTCATAGCATCGGAAGATTTATTACGAATTCTGGGAATTTGATCAAAGATAATTAATTGAAAATAGCTTCGAAGACTATCCACCATGCGTTTATATGAGATAATTTTTTCATCCTTAACATGCTTGATGATAAGTAAAGAATCACCAAATACAGCTAATTCTGTAAGATTCTAGAATATAGCCAGTTTTAATCCTATGATGAGAGCTTCATACTCTGCGATATTGTTGGTACATGGGAATGCTAAGCGAAATGATTTGGGGATAACATGTCTGTTGGGTGTGATAAGAAAAATACCAGCCCCTGAGCCATGGAGATTACAAGATCCATAAAAAAATAGAGTCTAAGCTGGCACGATGTCTATGTGTACAATATCTTCATCAAGGAAAAGAGAACTGAAGTGGTTCTGTGCTAGGAAGGGGTGCCTCGGAAAGTTGGTCTGCAAGGGCTTGTCCTTTAATTACTTTCTGCGGAACAAATTCGACATCGAATTCACTAAGTAATACGACCCAACTAGACATTATTCCTTTGAGAATGGGTCTGGACAACAAATACTTTAGAGGATCAATTTTGGCAATCAACTTAGCTGTGTGATTGAGCAAGTAATGACGTAACTTATAGAATGCAAAGGCGACCGCTAAGCATACTTTTTCGATTTGGGAATAACGTACTTCATGCTCAATAAGTGTTCGACTAAGGTAATATACATCATGTTCTTTTCCTTGATCATTATGTTGTGCTAGTAGAGATCCTATGGCATGTTTAGTGGCATATGTATAAAGCAACATGGGTTTATCAGCAACTGGTGACATAAGAACAGGTGGACTAGAGAGGTATTCTTTTAACTTAGCAAAAGAGTCTTGGCAATCATGGTTCCAGTGAAAGTGTGCATCTTTCTTGAGCAACTAATTAAAGTGATGGCACTTGTTAGCCAACTATGATATGAAATTCTGAATAGATTGTATCTTTCCCTGAAGATTACATAATTGTTTTAGGTTTTGAGGAGGCATTTCCATAATGGCTTTGGCTTTGGCAGGATCCACTTCTATGCCTCTTCGTGAGACAATAAACCCTAATAATTTACCATAGGTTGCTCCAAACACACATTTCTTTGGGTTAAGACGAACCTTATACTCGCGTAATCTATCGAAAATGTGTCTCAACACACTTGGATGCCCTATTCGTGTTTTAGATTTTGCTAATATATCATCAACAAAATCTTCCATGATATCATGGAAGATGACAGTCATTGCTCGTTGATATGTGACACCAACATTTTTCAAGCCGAAAGACATGACCTTATAACAGAAGGTGCCCCATGGTGTAGTAAATGTCATTTTATGTTGATCTCCTTCAGCAATACGTATTTGATTGTAACCAAAGAATCCATCCATTAAGGAGAGCATTTCATGGCCTACCGTAGAATCAATAATCATGTCTATATTTGGCAAAGGAAAGTCATCTTTGGGACAAGCCTTGTTGATGTCATGGAAGTCTATGCATATCATGAAGCCGGGAGTTTTCTTGGTGACGGGAACTATGTTAGATATCCATGTCAAATAATCAATAGGTTTGATAAATTCAACTTGCAAGATTTTCTCAAGTTCGGCTTTGACAAGCAATGTAACTTGGGGATGCATTTTACGTACTTTTTTCTTTACAAGTTTTACATCCGGATGTACTACAAGAGATGGGTTTAAGCCTGGCATGTCCTTATATGTCCATGAAAATATATCTTGGAATTCAATAAGGAGTGTTGTGAATTCCATGCATTCTTGGTCAGACAGACTAATGCCAAGTTGTAAAAATTTTACCTGTTCAGTGGTGCCAATGTTTATGTCTTTTGTTTCTTCTACAAGCATTTTAGATGTATCCTTTTTGGAGAACGATGTTAATGGTTGATGTAGGTCATCAGTGTCAGGTGTTTGTTAGAAATTTTTGTTGACATGTTTAGTGGATAGGGTGGCGGTGAGGTTTTGAATATGGGAAATCCTTTGTTTGCGCTTTTGATCCAAATTTTCTTAGGGTGAAGGATCTGAATATTTTATCTCTTCGCCAAAATAGGTTGATTCATTTATATTGATTTCAAATCCTTTTCTATGGTTAGAAGTAGGGATTTGGTCGCGAGTTCCAAGGAATTCTTCGATGGCTTCATCATTTTGGAACATGTCCATGGCCGCATGATGTGGTTGGCCATGGTCTATGAGACTCGAATGTGTAGGCTCAAAATTGATGACATTAATAGATAAATGTTCAAAGGAAAGATGTGTTTTAGCGAGGTCCTCAAAAAGACTACACGGAGACCTGATGTCATTATCAGAACTGGTGTCATCATTTTCACTTGAAATTATTATGGGAGCAACATCAAACACCTTGAAACCTATACCATGTTTACCGTGATATTGTGTGTAATTTATCGGGTCTAAACGACCTTGTTCATTTGGACCAAGTCCTTTACCCTTCCACCGCATGTTTTTCATTATTCGGTGAGCTTTGGTAAATTGAGGGGACTCATAACATGGAGCAAAGTCATCATTATATAACCAAGATCCTGAAGAACTTGGAATATGTTCATTGTCAAGATAACCAAACTTTTTCTAAACTAACTGTCCCATTTGGTAAGTGGGATGGATTCTCAAATGTGGAGCGTTAGGTTTGCCATAGCTATGTGGGGATTTGGTGATATAAAAAGAGTCTGCCATCTTTTGAAATTGATATTCACCACATCTAGTGTCAATGATTTTAAATGTGTGAGATGGGGGACCAATAGGTACCTCATGTGGTGGGGAAGTTAGTTTGGTAGTCTTAAAAGATGAAGATAATGGGTTATAAGAAGAAGGGGGTGGATTGAAGGATGAAGGTTGGTTATTCACAGGAGGAGGTATCTTAATAAAGGAGGTGTGGTTGGATGAAGAAGATTGGCTAGGTGAAGAAGAAGTGGTGTGGTCAAAGAATAATTATTGTTGGAAGAAGAAGCTTGATTAGTGGAGGAAGATGATTGATTAGTGGGAGGAGGACTGGTGGAAGGTGATTGACTAGTAGATGATAATGGATTAGAAAATGTGTTTTGGTTATGAGATGATGGTTTCAAATTATTGTTAGGGAGTGTATTAGGATCAATGCATGTTTCATTAGGGATTATATGAGGTGGAGCATATTTATCTGTTGATGGACAATAGTGATCATGTTGATACTGTCCTTCGAGGAATCTACAATACTCAAAAGGTTGGGGATTTGCACGTAATGTAAATTCCTTGTCCAAATGAGGAAACTTAATGCATTGGTGGAATGTTGATGGGACGGATTTCATGGCATGAATCCATGGTCGGCCGACAAGAATGTTATATGCAACTTCTACATCTACCACATGACAGACTGTGTCTAAGGTGATGGGTCCAATTTGGAGAGGCAACGTGATTGTCCTTTCAGACTTTCTTTCGCTATTATCATACCCACGAATGGTTATGATATTGTTTTGCAAATCATTTTCAGTGTAACCTAGACAACGTAAAATTTTCATGGAACAAATATTTAATGTTGATTTATTGTCAATTAAGACGTGCTTGATTTTACGATGAGTTACATAACCCTCGACGTATAAAGAATGATTATTAGCGATGTTGGGATTAAGCAGGTTAAAGGGACCAAAAAATAAAATATTATTGGGGATTGTAAGATGTGAAATTAAAGCCTGGAATTGTTGTGAATTGACGTCTTCAGGAACATGAGCATTATTCAATGTTTGCATAAGGATGCGTTGTAGTGCGGGAGAAGAATTAAGTAGTTTCATGATTGAAATTTGTGCGGCAGTCTTCTCTAATTGTTTGACAATATTAAACGATGGCGTAGGTTTTGGAGAGGAATTGGCGGTGGAATTAGATGGCGGATTAGGAGGTGATGCCGACGGACAAAGTGGCAAATTTTTTTATTGTAGGGACCCACATTTTTTTTCTATCTAGTGGTGATCACACAGTCAGTTCTAATCTTTATAGTTGCCACTAAGTCTTGGTCATAATCTATGGTCGAGATGACTGAGTCATACTTGACATTTCTTGATGATTGACCCTTATCTTTTGAATTGTTATCATGGTTAGGGAATGGATTTTTTGAGCATGTGAAGTTTTTTTATTAGGTGTTTTTTTCTTAGAAGTGTTTTCAACTTCTATGTCTCCACGTTCAATCAGGTCTTGGACGTAATGGCGGAGTTGCATGCATCGATCTGTGGAGTGCCCTTTTATGCGATGGTAATCACAATATTCATTTTCTTTATACCAATTTTGTTTGGGTTATCCTTCTTTGAAGGGTCTGACAATGGGATATGTAATCATATTAGCATTTTCCAAATGACAAAAGACACTAGATAGACTTTCTCCAAGAGGAGTGAACTCTCTTTATCGATCCCGAGAAGGAACTTCCTTTCTAGGGATAATGATTGGTTGTTCAGATTTTAATGTGTTGGTGGGATGGTTTTGGACATTTCAGACATGGCGGGAATCAGTAACGCCATCGTTGACGATATTTTGATTCGGGTTAAAGAATTTAGATTTGTCCTGATTTTGAGGAGTGTCTCGATAAGGTTGGTCTCTAAAGGGTGCTTTAAGTAAGCCCTTAGAAATGAGGGCTTTGTCGATTTATGTCCCCTTTTCAATGACTTCTTCAAAACTATTCAGACAATGCATTTGCATGTGGAATGATAATTCGGCATTGAGATTAAGGACAAAAATACTAACTAGTTGTCTCTCAGGTACTGAGCAGGGGAATCGGCTTGCAATTCCGCGCCATCGTTCTAAAAAGGAGGCAAAATTTTTGTTTGGCCTTTGCCTAGTGTTGCAGAGATCAAGCATGGTTATTTCTGAGTCTAGGTTATAGGAAAAATGTTTGAAAAATTTCTCTGATAAGTTTACAAATGTCATGACCGACCCTTTTGGCAGATGGAAAAACCAGTCTAAAGCCTATCCTCCTAAACTTTGGGGGAATAATTGTAAAAGGTACGTGTCTCAATAGAAAACTTCCTGACATTGCATGTAAAATTCCTTGACATGTTCATGGGGGTCACCTTTACTTTTGTATTTATCAAACTTAGGGATTTCAAAGAATGACGGAAATGGTAATTGTGATATCTCTGTATCAAATGGATAAGGACACAATTCCTTAAAGTTGAATTGTTTCAATTGTTTTTGTAGTCCCTGAATGGTGTATTTCATAATTTTCCATTCTTGTGAGAATGGAGAAGCATGGGATGGTTTATCAAACATGTCGTGAGTATTTGAATCTAGATTGAGGTCTTTTAATCTTTTAGCTCTAGTCGTTGCTTCCTCAAGTTTCTTTGTTAAGTCTTGGATTTTAATGAATAATTCTTCGGCTAAAGAACCATTTTGATTGTTTGGTATTTCGTTGTGATAACTTGATTCACCATTATCGATGAGTTTGTTTAAATTTTCCATCCCCAAGTCAGGGGGTAGTTTTGCCCCCATGGCTAAGATGCGTAACAGATATTTATTTTTGTTTTGTTCTATCACCCTATTGACTTGTTCTTGTTTTTCATTGGTGAGTTCTGGTTGTGCAAATTCTTCATCGTCATTTTTATGATTGTGATTGCGAGTGAATATCATGATGAAATGTGCCTGATTAAGCTGAAAAGTGGGTAGGAATTTTGAACAAGTGTGAGGAAATGAGAACTCGATTATTTTGGATTTAGCTCGAATAAGATCGTGATGACTGATAAGGAGAGTAACTCAAACAAGTTATCTCAATATGATGATGATGTAACTTAAGACGAGTTATTACATGATTTGTTGCACGTTGTGTAGATTTGGCTTAAACAAGCTCTGGACTATTGACAGGGAGAGTAACCTGAACAGGTTAATCGCAATATGGTTGTGATATAACTCAAAATGAGTTATGAAAGGATTTGTGTTGGCTGTGATTTGGATAAACGTGATGGTGGACAGAATAATGAGTGAACTTAAACAAGTCACCCAATATTAGTTTGATATAGTTGGAAACAAGCTATGAAGGATGTTTTGACAATTGACGATATGGGTAGTGAATGTTAGTCACTCAATATCAGTTGGATATAGCCAAAGACAAGCTATGATAGATGTATTGTTGGATGAAGCAAATGTTTTGGTTTGTGGTGTTGGATTGTTTGGATGTTTTCACTTGGTATTGAATTGGTTGAGAACTGATTTGTTTGTGGAACACAACTATGATCTGAACTTTTACAATAAACACATTGATATCAGCCAAGTTTTATGATAAAACAATGCTAAACTATTTTTTTTTCAAACATCAAGCAATCATGTGGATTCAATTGTTTTGGCTTATGAGGTAAATTCTTCAGGAATGATCATTGTTTCATACAATCATACAAGTATGTTGTGAAATGGTGAATGTAGGCTCTTATTACTCCAAGAAGATGCATCCTCCGATATAACCTAGTCTTGATATACTTAATTTTCTACGGGGATAGAATTGGTACGGGGAACTCTTAGAGCACTGGAGGAGACTCACCAATTCTTACTTTCCTTTTTTGGAGTGAATCACCACGTCTAGATCAGGTTTGTGAAAAGGTGGAAGGTGATGGCGGGATGAATGTGTATGGTGTCCTTTTAACTCCCCGAAGATTTACAGGACGATGCTCAGGCTTCGTTGTTACAGCTATTTAGGTGTGACTCTCATGCACTACACGACAACATTACCTGTAAGTGAAGATCAGGGGCGAGGTAAATATTGAACGTTGTGATGAGACTAGGTCTCAAAGTGCAATGCAGATGCAAATATTGTTGGTGCGTGGTAGTCAAGTCCACGTCACTGGTGTAGCTTTGGTGGTGATGAAATCCACCTCGTTTACGTGTAAAAAAAAATGATAAAGTTATTAAACGTAAGGTTCTTTCCAACTTGAAATAACTCACTAGCAAAAAATAATTACGTACCTGAGCGTACTTTTTTTTTTGGGTTTCAACAATTTTCTTTGAATGGTGGTATTTTTGTGAGATTTTTGTTGTTTTTTATTTTTGTTTTTGACAATATTCCAGCAACGCAGTTCTACAGAAAATAAATTAGTAGTTATCCTACAAACGAAATGTTAGAAAAGTAATTGTGGTTGTTTTTTATTTTCTAGATCGCTCGAAGGCGTAGGAAAAGAGCATACACAAACAACGACCAAACAAATATTAATAATATGATAAAGGAAAATAATTATTGAAATGACAGTTTGAAAACAAAGCTAGAGGATCTTGCAATGTTAGAACAAGAAACTAAAAAAATTGTGACCGTTTATGATTTTCCAGATCGCTCGAAGGCGCAAGAAAAGAGCATACGCGGATACAATTGAAATAGATTTTTTTTTTAAATGTTAATAATTATTGTAATTAATTATTATTGCGAAATAGTGATAATGATTATTTTCACAAAAAAGAAAAAACGATGACAGAAGAGTGTGAAAACGTTACCTAGAAGTGTTGTCGTGGAAAATTGAAATGTAAGGCAAAAAATTTATAAAAAAAAAATATTTTGCAAATCCCGAGTGGCCTCACGTTTCTGATTTCCAAGATCACTTTTAAAGTTCAAGGAAAGAGCATTGTGTGAGGTTGTTACGTGAAATAAAATAAAAACAAAAAACAAAAAAAAAACTATAATTTTGTTATTTTTTGTTAAAAAGATAGGTGTGAGAAGAAATGAAACCAAAACTTTTCTGTAAGTCTAAATCAAAAAATTATTTTTCCATTGCATAGATATTTTTGATACCTTTCCGTTAAAAAATAAATTAATTCATTCCGAGTTCGGGAGCAAAAGTTATGGCTTCTGGAAGATGGGCTATGATAGCACTCTGAATGAAAATTTTGAACGTGAGAAAAATGTCCCAGGAGCTAGTTTTTTTAATTTTCTAACTTCTGTACTTCACCTGAGGAGCTAAAATTTTGACAGCAAGGTTAAAAAAGAACAATAAATAGACAAAAAGAGTTAGATCACAAAACTATTGACTAAAATAAAAGAAAAAGAAATGATTAACTTCCTACAAAGCAATTATTTTAGCAAAAGTAAATAAATAAATACATTTTCTGGATTGGTTGTCCCATGACAGTAAGAAGATAAATGAATAACTAGTTCATATGTTTCTATAGATTACGAGTGAATATCAAAATCAGAACTGGGAACTAAACACCAAGCACCGAGGAGATCAAAGACATGATGAGCTTCATAGTTTCATTGTTGTTATAACCTGCAGATACACCACAAGACACCACACAACAAAAACACTACCCAAAGCGTGAAGGTTAACCAAAGAAGGCCATAAGGAACAAAAAATGAAATAATAATGAACAATAATAAATAAAGAATAGATAAAACCACTAATTGGGAAATTAATGGTAACATATCGAAAGTAACTGGGCGTGCCAGAATGTAAGCTAGGAAAAATACACTACTAACAAGGAAGTAAAATACCAATAATCATACCTCCTCCTTCGCATTCCGTAGAAAACCTCGGAATGGGCTAGAAAACTTGGATTGAGCCCTAATTGTGTGATATGCAGGTGCTTTTCTTCAAGACGGAGCAAGGCCTTCCTACAACAACGATCCTCTTACTTTACACTAGATGGGAAAAATGATTATGAGGCTATTTGGGCCTTAGGACAAGGTAAAAGGATATTCTTTGCTCAAAGAATGCAAAAACTTAGATATAGCATTCAAGCTTATTCTCCATGTGTTTAGAGGGGAGGGGTAAGGTTGTATTTATATCCTGAGGGAGTGATTAACTTAGAGTAATTTAAGTAATCATAGTTTGAAAATGTGGGCAAGATTAAGTGAATGGTTTTGAAAATGTGGACAAGATTAGGTGAGTGGTTTGAAAATGTGGGCAAGGTTAGATGAGTGGGGGCCATGAAGAATGGGTGAGGATTTGAAATATATTTTTAATTCATAAGTGGAGGATTTTAGGTGAGTGGGGACTACGAAGGGTGGGTGAGGATTTTAATTTGAATTTTTAATTCAATAGTAGAAAAAAATGGAGAATAATGACATGTGGTGAGGATTGGGTTATTTTTTGGATTTTGAAATGGATAATTAATCAAATTATATTTGATTAATTCAAAGTGTATTTTTATGGGAAATGAGGAAGGGGAATTAATTGATTTAGGACAGATGTGAAATTAGGGTGTCTACACTGGCCACTAACACTATAATTTCATTCTTCATGCTCTCCAAGTTCCAGTCAATCCCCTGCGTTAAATTGAGTTCTATAGGTATGCATTTAAATTTTGTTTATACTTATATGTAGCAATAGAACTATATTTCTTAGCCTCCTCTTATGACCAGTTCTACAACTTTGGTTCTTGGTCAATGAGGTTATGTTTTGTGTTGTGCCTGTTTAGCTTTTGAGCCGCATGAGGAGGTATTAACCATAGACTTGTCCAAACTATCATCTTTTGTCACAAAAACTCATCTTCCAGAATTGCCAAAGGAAACTTGATCATCCTTTGAAGGTTCATAGGCTGCCACATTTGCTAGCAGCTTCATGTCCCTTTCATCGTAAACAATATCAGTTACTTTAGGAAGGCGTGGACGGTTCTTCACTAAGACTGTTGTTGTCTAAACTTTTTCACATGTTTTAACTATTTCTCCATCAACTAGATCCTTTGTTGGATTACTCTCTTTACATGATGTTGATGATAGAGTTGTCTTTGATGTTTATGATGTTTTCTCAATTTCCCCACCCATTCCACTCCGGTCTTCACTTGGAATACCAAGAGATGATTTGTCTCCATCCTCACATTCTGTGAGACCATCTTTGAATTCATTTCTCTAGCAAGACTTGTTATTTACCTCTATGACAGTAATACCACGAGAAACATTAATCTTCACTTTCTTTACTCATCATGTAGGATGTCCCACAGAATTTTGTTTACCATGTAATCATAAAACAACAGGTTTCCAGATGGAGAAAGTGAATATCCATACAGAATCACAAGATTCCTATGTTTAATGCTTCCAATTGTTTCAATCTCAGTTCCAACTTCACGCAAGCTTTGTGGGTAGTGACTGTGTAGTCTCTTTATAGCAATTCGATTACAATTCTTTAGAACATATTTATAAACAGTGTTTGTAACACCATATCCAATTATATATTTCTCATTTATATTTTCTCTGATTCTCATTATGTCATCATACATGTGAAGAGCCATTTCCATAAATCATTCCAACCAATGGTGTAAGGTTTAAGACCATAATTGTTTGTTATGTTTCTTTTCTCTTGTGCAGAATCAAAAGCTTCTTCAGAATCACACCTAAAGACATCTTTTTCGGTCACACTATTCTAGAAGGCGAGTATGCTAGTGATTGCAGTGTATGGGTGCAATATATGTATAGAGTGTAGTGTAGTGATAATATGCCAAAGTAAATGAGAGGAGGTGTAGTTAGTTACAAAAGCAAGGTATTTGTCAACAACCACCTTTGAAACAGGGTATGCAAATGCATCAAAACATAATGAAAGAACATTTTTGATAGATAACATAGTTTCAAATTCCATGGTAGCCCAAAAAATGCTCGACATCATTGCTCGTTTCTAGATTTTTACATTCCTCCCTTTCAATTTAGGCACAACTTGAGATAATTATTTTCTTGAAAGATGTACATTGAATATTCATGTGTATGGATCGACCATACAAATTGATTTGGTACAAATACCACTGGTTTTAGACATCTATCAACTTAATAGCAGGTCCCTCATAATTTACCCCCTTTTGTCAATCATAAGGGGTTTTAGTAGGTTTTTCCACTTGAGATATTGTTTTCTTGAAAGATGTACATTGAATATTCATGTGTATGGATCAACCATACAAATTTCTTTAGTACAAATACCACTGGTTTTATACATCTATCAACTTAACTACAGGCCCCTCATAATTTACCCCCTTTTGTCAATCACAAGGGGTTTTAGTAGGTTTTTCGTTCAATAATTTGTTTTCAAATTTGTATTATGTTTAGTTGTCTTTGAACATTTTTGGATAAGTGAATTAGAATGCTAAAGAAATAAATATTGAGAATGAGCTTAAGTATCTATATAATGCAAAAAATAATTATACCTTTGTTTTGCTAGTATGGAATAAATGAAAGAAAGATAATATTTTAATAACATTTACAATTTAGAAAACAATCTATGGAATCAAGGGTTGCCATGAAAATTATCAATCTTATAAACTTTACAACCCTTTTTGATATTGGATATTTTACTGTATATCTATCTTGATCGCACCAAGCATTTCAAAGCTTCTCCTACTCAAACAAATTGTTTGATTTGCATAGAAACATGCAAAGCTAGAATATGTAGATAGACGCATCTAATAGTATCCATTTCATCACTCAATTTGTATAGCTACAGTTATATACTGGCAGAAGAAATAACTACAGTTATGTACAACTTTAAAGGAGCAACAACTATGGACTAGTGTTAAATCAAGGTAGCTCAGTAGAAACATGACATTATTAAGGACCTTCACCTATCAAGCTCAGATACAAATAGATATCAAGTGTACACAAATTTGTCTAAATCTTATTACTTGGTCACTTTTTCATCTCCCCCTACCCCTGCCACCTCTCTATTGTCCTTGTTCCAAAAACTCATTCGGGGCATGTGCATTCGTCAATGACATGATTTGTAGTGTGCTGAGGGGCTTGTTCCCCAATGAGGCCATTTCGAAGCATCCCAAGTTGGAAGTTAGACTAATCGTTGACAAGGCTTTTTAAGTTGTCTATCATACCTGAAAACATCTTCTAAAACTAACATAGTTCTTTTCCCTCTCCATTTTAATATGATGTAGACTAGAAACACAATTCCCCTCCTTACAATGGGACTGACATTAACTACGCCTTTCTTGTAGAGGGAAGAATATTTTAAACGTATTCAATGTGTTGTTAATGTTTTGCATTGTAGGCAACTGAAACCACCTAAACCAGTGATAGTCGAATTGATCAGAGATCGCCTCCACCTGATGCCAACATCCTCAATTTTTCTCTCTAAAATCTGAACAATTGGAGATCATTCACGAGGCTTCTGATCAATTTATGATTCTAACAAAGATGCACTGAAATATGAACCACCCCAAAAATTTAGGAGAATGGGAATTCCAATCGAGGCATCTACAATTAGACAAAAATACAAGAAACGTGCAAAGAAAATTACACAAGAAAAAAGCAAGAAATTTGATTTTAAAAAATAGCTTGTAGTGGTTAGTTTATTAGTGTTTTTCTATAATTGTTTCTGAAACAAACTGTAACTCATTCCAAATAATTCAATGTATGTATTGTGGCAGTATATATCCGACAAAGAATCAAACTTATCAAACACATGTTCATTTTTTGTTATCCAACAACTATGCATTCCTAATTTCTTTATCATTGCGTCTTCATACAAAAACCTATAATTTTCTCACTTCAAGTGTACATATTGTTCTTATTGTTTTCCATTTTATTTGCTTAACATAATAATCTGTAATTCATTTCAAATAAATGCATGTATATATTGCGGCGGAACATATGGAACACAGAATCTAACTTTTCAACAAATGTGTTCAATTTTTCACTTTTATACAATTGCAATCTACTTTATGGAAACCAACAACAATGCATTTTTTATGTGTTCTTCATTATATCTTTCCTTTATACAATTTTTCACTTCTTTATGTAAACCAACAACAACCATTTTTAATGTGTTCCTCATTATATCTGCACAAAAATACATATAGTTTTAAAATGCCAAGAAAGAATCATGCATTTTTTAGTTATTTTCATGCAAATCTTTGTACATTATATCACTTTTTTGCATATTGAATTGTTAAAGGGTTAGACCTCATGTTTGCACTTTTTATAAAATATAAATGAAAAAGGAAGCAAACTTTAAAGGTTCTCATTACTTACAAATGCATGCTTTCCAAAACACATCCTTCATTTCATCTTTGACTACACTACAAGTTTACATTTTACACCATACATTTGTAGAACTTCGACTATCTCGAGCATATTTTAGTTGTCATGGAAATAAATTTGACACACGAAGGAATTTCTCAATTGATTGAGTTCAGTTCCATTGTTGACCCCACATTTCAGATATTGCACTTGTCCTCCCTAAGGTCCATTCTCAACCCGGCTGTCCAACATCGTGTTGACCTTTTATATGGGAAACATTTTCAGACAACACTTCTACCCTCCAAATTTGCAAACCGTGTAACCGAGAAATCAATACAAGAAGGCTCCATTGTGTGCTTACACAAATCCCACATTAGAATAATCAAAAGTGAACTGTAAGCTTCACCTCCTACTCAATTACCAATGTATATAAACTCCCTATATTAATTATAATTTCTTTATGTTTGTTTTTTTCATCTGTTGCTCAATTCTAATTCTATCATGATTTTCTTTTCCACTACAAGATTATTCTTATCATTGAAATGGATGTTCTTTTCAAAAAAAAATTGATAATTGGTGCTCCAACCTGACTATCAACAAATGCTCTCCAAAATAGTCACTTGCCTCAAATAGATGCAAGTGTCAATCTGGTTAACAAATATTTTGCAAGAACACTAACTAAAATAAGTGGATTGAATACATCTATGCACATGTGGTCCGTAGAGGGTCGTGCCCTAGAAAAAAAAATCCTTTGTGAATATCACAATGTAAGGGGAGATGGTTCTATGTCTGGGTTTGATTTTATGGATCAGGAAGGAGGGGAAATCCACATCACTTGTTCCAATGAGGCCACGAAAGCATTCTATGAGCAGATTGAAAATGGCAAGCTATATACAATTTCCAATGGGAGGATTGTAAGGATTGCTGATGGAAAGCTATGTTACAACCATTTGAACAATGCTTCAGAGATTTTCCTGTAACCTTCCTCAACCATATGAAACAAACACAACTACAAAAGTAAAAACTATCCCTATAACACAAATAACATATACCGTTTTTTGTTTGCAAAATGCGTCAAAGAAATGTGGTCTCATGGAATGATATGATTGTAAGATATGCATAAAATAACTCTAACAATGATGCACTCAAACTCGTTGAGGTAATAAAGAAATTTGGAATGTACCATAACCATTTCAGATTTGTTTATACATGATTGCACATTCTGTCTCATTTTAGTTTCATGGATAGATAATATGTTAAAGCACTTAGTCATTCGTTCAATCTACTTTGACAACAACACTTCACATTCAATACATTCTTCAGAGTGATTATTAGCAAACTTGCATGTCTCACTTGCATTCGTATTCAATTATTACACAACTAATTGTTATCTAACATCCCTTCTAATGTATTTTGCAACATTTGCTCTAGCTTTAGTAGAAAATCAGTATTGGCAATCACACCCCTTATCAACATCAACTATAAAAGTAATAATTGTCTTTCTAAATCGAATAACATATACCATTCGGCATTCACATTGCATTGTACACATGCGATTGCTAGTATTTAGTATCTACCCCCACTGTCGCATGGCCACATGGTCATTCAACTGACTACCATGTTGTTTTTCAAAACAAGTTAGCTTTTATAAATTTTCTTTATATAGAATTTCCTCCAATTCACATCGAATGTGTTATAAGTGCTTGTCTGGTTAGCGCAAGTGTTTTGGGTGGAAGACATCTCGAGTTCAAGCCACCCCTTCACCTTGGTATTTTAATATTTTAAAATTTGGGGGAAAATTAGTAGGGTTACCAAATATAGTGGTAGGAAACCACCGATAAAGTGGTTAGTTTCAGCTAAACTCGCCCATAAATTTAGCAGATAAAACCATAATTTTGGGATAAAACAAATTCTTCATTCTGGTCAGAAAAGTGAGTATGAGCCACTTTTGTTTGTACATACGCATTTTCAGTCGAATCCAACATCTGAAATACATTAATGAGCCTCACAAGCCAAACTCACTAAGCTAGTAGCTTGTCCACTGGAGGACGGAGAAGGAGGTCATTCAACGACCTCTCGTCATTCGCCATCAACAAGGCCACATATCAGTTGTGGTGACATATGTTTGGTGTGAGGTTTTACTTTATATTCTGAATTCCAATTTTAGTTGATTTGTTTTTTGTGTTCCTAGTTGTGAGAATAAATGGAAATTTCACATTGCGGGGGGAGACATAACACCAATGTTCCATTTCCATTCTGCACCTAAAATGGCTAAAGTCAAGGGAAACTTCCAGTGGTAGTGGCAGTTTCCTATGTTGTTCGAGATCGAGTGACAGTGATTGATAACATTGGCTACAATTAAGAACATTGTGATTCTTATGGAAAGTAATGTGAAATTTTTCCATATTTCAGTTGTTTGTTTCAAGTGGTGTGTGGTTTCATTCCCTTGCTATGATTGAAACATGGAGGATGTGCATTTTGGAATCTGTGAATGGTTGTATATGAGGGAAAATGACTGCAGTGATCCTTTAATTGTTGAGATTCTTCTACTGTCATACTTATTAACCGATCATTTGGTGGAAGTGTAATCATCTGGTAAGGGATTCACTATGGTGAAGCGGATAGGTCATGTCCAACAAGATCCAAGCCAACAGTATACAGACCTAAAGTATGTGGAGGCATACAATTTTGTTTCCAGATTTTTAGATGTGATTTCTTCCCATGTAAACACTAAGGGGTGAATGTTAGGAAATTTAGAAGTTACATTAGGTAATTATTATTTACTGAGTGGTAAATAAGTTTGTAATATTGGTTATATTGTTATGTTGTGTCTGTGTGTGTATTGTTATAACAATAAATATTTACGAATAGTTTATTGTTGGGCACTTTATTAGGAGTTGTTATAGGAGATCCTATATTTTAGGAGATACAACTCCTATATATTTATGTCATGTGAGTGTGATTTTAACGAGTATTCTTTGTATACATTGAGAATTATCAATTTATTGTTGCATAAATTTCTTGTTCTTTTCAGGGTGCTTAGTTGATATACTTCCCATGAGATTTTTTATACTCGACCATAACATCAAGTTGGCTTATCCTCTTGGTGATGAAATTCAAGTAGGTCCACCTGGGAAGGAGTTTTTAGATGCAAGTTAATTTTGACGTGGTTTGGTTGTGTGAAGGGAATTTGGTGAATGCAATTCTTTGAACTCCTAATTAATCTATGTGAGCAAACAAGTATGAATGTTCATTTTAAGATCCAAAGGAAATATTTTAATTCAATGAGAAAAGACACACAAAATGTGATGCTAAAAGAAAATGATGAAAGATAAGAGCATACTTGTAATCACTTTTTCTTTTTAATTTTTGATTTTTTAAGTTTTTAGGCAATAACAACATTGAGGTGCTCCAAGCTGAAAATTTAGATGAATTAAACAACAAAAGAAATAAAAGATATGAAATCTAAATCAAATAAAGGGAATAAAAGGTCCCACTAGTCGTTCCACGATGTTTAAGGTGATTTTTAGTTAGGTGTTATAAATGCTGAAAATACCGAAAACACGAATAGGGAAGGGTTTACTGATACCTGCGTTGAAAATCGCAATGTCGGGATGATTGAACACAAACAATGAAAGAGCTCCTCCTTTCACCAAGTGAGAAGACCCAAATACAATGACAGCTAGATAAATATGATGATGAGTTGCTCAGAAAATGTCGATCCCAAGAATCCAAAGGGCTTCCTTGAAGGGTGTCAACTCATTTGATACAATTAAGTATTTTGATAATGATGGGATAAATGATAACAAAGATATATCAAAATTCAAGGGGGTAGGAAGATCCAGTTCAACTTCATAAGTGGCCAGGGTTAGGGAGGTATCAAGCTCGAAGTCCTTGAAGTAGTTGTACTAGAACTCTTCAACAACTTCTCACTCTTCTTCAATGATTTTTATCTGCTCCTTAATATTCACGATGTTGGTAGAGAGTGTGATGGCATACAAGCTGATTTCTTGGACAATGTCAAATTTTTCCCACACGAATGGTTGTTGGATAATCGACGGGTCGTATATGTTGGTGATTGGGTTTGATAGACCTGGAACAATCATCTACAAAACATCCATCTTGCAAATAACTTGTTTGACCATAATTAGATAGCAATAAGTATGATAATGTTAAAAATGATTAGAAATGACAGGGATTGACAGTGATCAGGGATCAACAACGATCAAAGATAGAATTCTTGTTTTGATAAAAGATAGATGAAATAGACAATGATAAATGCCAGAAAAGAGATGTCTAGGTAAAAAAATCTAGAAGGAATCTAAGAGCCTATTGATGCAGCCTAGAATTTACCATATAACACCCTAGTCACGCTGGCACATCACTCAGCCTAGACTGAGCGCTCACTTGAAGCGTGCAAAGGTACCAGGTACCTCTTTAGGGTTGTTGTAGCAAGATGTTAGCGTGATGAAGGAAGAAACATATGTCTGTAACTAATCCACCATTCTACCATGCATGCTACATTCATATCTATGAAAGAACAAGCTTAAAGAGTAATCATGATTGAATCAATAACATGCACTACTCAATTACACATGGGATTGACACTTAGATTCAGCTAATATCTTCCATCCATTAATAAACACGGAAGCTCCTTACAGTAATGTCAATTTATACCAAATGTGCGCATGGATCTGATATAGTAATCCAATCATATGCACATACCTCTATACCTTCATACATCAATATCTCCATGTTTGTATCTTCTACTATGTGCTTCACATCATATATATATATATATATATATATATATATATATATATATATATATGGTGTGGACTATCCCTTCACTTCTTATCTATTCCAGAAATAGGCCGCATGCTATTAATAGCCACGCGTCATTTACAAGCATAGCCACACATGCAAGTGTGTTATCTATAGACCTCTTACAGTTAACTGAAGAGACAATCCTATTCCTATCTTGTCTCCATACAAAATGCTTGATTTGATCCTCTAAAGATAGACAATGCGTGGTGCGCACGTCTCTGCATCATTGGTGTGTTCCGCACGCCATCTTCTTAAAAGAGGTCTTCATGCTCAAAATCGGCTAAGTCCCAACATCTGAACTTGCCCTCTGCATGCGGGTTCTTCCTGTCCCTCTGCGCCCTTGATCCTGGCCTTCTCTCCTACACAGACTTCTTGCATGATCTCTAACAAGTATTCTCTAATCAACATTACCCCACACTAATCTCATTGTCGTCCCAACAATGGTTATCTCCAAAAAAATGAAGTAAAGAATAGAAGAATGGAAAGAATAAGAATGAAAGAATGTAGATAAATAAATAAGTTTTATGAGGCTATGAGGCAACCTCCTATGTATCAATTTGAAGTATCAACTCTAGATACTCCTCCTTTATTTCAGCCTCCAAGGCTTTTCATTCAGTGAATGCTTGTTCTTCTTTTTCTGGAATGTCCACAGCAATGGACTCTAATTCATCTCTCGCAATCTCTCTTTTTTCATTATGTAGAACCAACACAATGTTGGACATTGATGTCATTCTTCCTTCTAAAATATCCATCTTCTATGTAATGAGCTTCCCAAGCTCTTCCATTCGAATCTTATGCGGCTCTTGTGCAGCTGTCAGGTCCTTGCACTTCTACTTAACTATTGACAATCTTTCTGCGTGGCCTAATGTCTCGTCCTTCATTGCTTTTTGGACCTCATTTTTTTCTTATAGGGTCTTCATGTTGATAAGTGCCTCTGGATTTGTGCATATATTCAAAGCCTAGTATGTTTTCTTCAATAATTCATGTAGCACTTGTAACATCCCTTCATAGGATGCAATCTTTCGCATCATTGAGGATTTCTCTCATTTTTCCTCTTTCTCTGACTTCCTTGGCGTTGTCATGCACAGAGGTTCATCTTCAAGCACCAGGTCCACCAAGTTTCCTACATAATGTATCGCTGAGGGAAACGTCTGTGGTACCTTTGTCTCCAAGTGCAGCCTTGCTCTGATGACATTGTCCCCAATCTCCTCTACGATGCTAATAAATACTTTGTTCTTCATCTGCGTGAAGTCCCTCTCTTATGTTATGCACGCTATCTCAGCATCCTTTGTCTTTAGCTCCTTGCACAGCACTCTGATTGTTGCAGCTTTTTCCATGTTCCTTCTATCAACTTCAGCAGAAACCTTCACCAATGTGTTGCTGACCTGCTCATCCGACATGACAGTAGGCTTTACCATCATATGTCTAGATTGTGGTGCCTTCTTCAGCCGTCTTGAAACACATGACTCTTTACATACATCAAAGTCGGGATCATCCATGTGGGTGTGCATTGACCATGATAGTTGCTTTCGAGTGTGCACAGTCACCATATCCTCATTCATTAGCTCCCAGCTGAATAAATCCTTCTGTGCTATCGTGCTCTGGAAGTGGGCGTGGACAATTTTACCTACGTCCTCTGCATACCCCATGGCTAGTGGAATGTGCTCTCCACTCATCCTCTTCAATCTAGGACCCTTGGGAATTCTAGCTTCAAGGTTAGGATACTGTCTCGTTACATCCTGAGCAGTCGCATGTGTGGATCCGAAGGTTTCCTTTTCTTTTTCTTCTTTGTCCTTCATCTCTTCATATTTCTGCTCTTCCTCGTTCTGTGGCTCATCTTCTTGCTCGAGTGGGGTAGGAGATGCACGCTCGCTTTCTTCTGATTCCTCTGCTTCTCTATCCAACTTCAATTTTCTTCTCTTCTTTGGTTCAGCGGTCTCCTTTTGTGGAGAGAGACGAGGTGATTTCATTACTGTTTGTGGGGTTCCACTTTGAATCCCTATGCATCTAAACACTTTCTTAAATCTATGCTCCCCCTGCTCAACCTTTGTATATTCCTCTTCATCTCGTCCTTAGGTGGAGTGGCCGTATGTTGTGACTCTTCTTTCATATGGTTGCTTTATTCTGTGCTCCAAGCCTCCACTATCTTCACGCTCCTCCTCTTCAACCTCTACTTCAACAACTTTTGTGGGCCTTTGTGTCGGTATGTTTCCTATTGTGTGCTTACCCTTCAGTAGCCCTTGGAGCACGAATTCATTCACTATATACTTATTGTTCTCCATCTTAGGCTTCAGCTGAAGATACACCAATGTTTCCCCTACATCTGCTACAGCCAAACTTATTGGCTTAATATTCAACACCTCCGAAATGATCCTCTCGGTGTAGGCACTTCTTCCAGGATACACATGCTTCTTTCTCAATGTATGGTAGTCACAGTCTACCTTATCTGCATTGAATACCAGTTGGCACGTGTCTATAAATATGTGAACAGATGCTTGGAAATACCTTGCAGTGAATGCGTAAGGCAATTTACACCAAGGGCTCTAGACTCCATCTCTCATTGGGATGTGCACGATGCAGAAATGTTGATATATAGCAAACTGGACTTGTTTCCCTACTACTGAGGGTAGGTCCTTTGGGATGCGCCACTCTTCTCCAAATGTCGCGTGGAGCCTGTCGTACCATTTCTCTGCCCTTTTCTTGACGTCATCTAGCATGGCCCCTTTACATAGGTACTTGCTGAACCTTTCAGTTGGTGACTTATTCTCCATGGGGTATTCCCATACCTTTTCCTTTAGGCCATGTCTGGTACTCCAATTTCCATGAATACTAGTGATAGTAGAACAACCCCAAAGCTGATCTTCCCTCCTGTGCGTGCTTCCTCGACTATTTGTTCTGCAATGTAGCCTGCAATATTGTAGATTGTCCCTTCTGAAATCTTACACATAACGTGTAACCACATAGTATTTACCTATGACCACTGCTCCTGATCATTCAAATTTGTAACAAGAGAGTGTTTGTTGCTTGCACAACCAGACAGTTCTTCAATTTGTCTATATCCATACCGCGTGGGACCCTTCAGGTACCCCAACTCCTGTCTGGTCTTTAAGATCGTGGCTTTATCTATGAGATCGTTCTTTATGTCCTCTCCTGTGGCCTTTAAACTTGTAACTTATGAGATAAGCGCATATGAGATTCTAACTCTGCGTCATGCAAAGTAGAAGAATTCCTCATGTACTCTGCTCATGAGCCACCTGATACAAGGGCTCATACTTCCCGA
Organism: Taxus chinensis; assembly: GCA_019776745.2. Classification (NCBI taxonomy): domain Eukaryota; kingdom Viridiplantae; phylum Streptophyta; class Pinopsida; order Cupressales; family Taxaceae; genus Taxus; species Taxus chinensis. The sequence continues at coordinate 219,310,436 of CM034153.1, forward strand.
AATATGGAAGCTCAATATAATTGTTAGACCCCGATTCTCTTCAAAAGCTTCTCACCTATATCATCATAAACCAGCATGTCATCTGTCATACGCCTTGTTCCTCCTTATAGTGAGCAGGGAATCGACCTCCTTCTTATTCTCCCTAGTCTTGTGATAGTATTCGCTCACTTTTCTCTTTGTGATAGGTGAATCCCATTCATGGCCGATGATGACTCCATCTGGATATTGCATCTCTGAAAATCACTTTTGAGTGTCATATCTTCCTCCTCGATGACCACCTCTTATTTCCTTTTGCTCCTACTACAGCTACCTTCTTAGGTGCCATTTTTACCTTGCAAAAATCTCCTCTTTAACTCTATAGCTTACGTCAAAACCTAGCTCAATTCAATCATGCCCCAACTCCTCTTTGTCTCCCTACTTCACTCAAACCCTTCACCACTAGGGAAACAAGCTTATTTTCACACAGATCTATTTTTACTCGTGGTTTCACACCCTTCACACCTTAACCCGATCACTCGGCTCTTCCACTTAGCTCTTTCCTCAAATTCTCTTAATTAAAAAGGTAAAAATGAATCTGCATCCCATCCTTATATAATTTTTCAAATTTTGATCATTTATTGCTCCTTCACCTACGAAGTATCCTCTCATTCATTAACCAAATTCATTCATTCTACGCAATACATCTTTGTGCCCTAGCTATAACCTTCTTACACGTGCCTCCCTACCCTCTGGTCATAGGCTTCTCTTTAGCACGCATGCCCTTGCACCTGAGTACCTTGTCATTTTACCTTCTTCTGGTATTTATCATGGCCTCCACTTACCTCGCGTTATACTGTCCTTTCATTCATCTCCATCCTTGGTCACTTTTGAGAAGAAATCTTCTTTTGGCTTAAAGCACGCTTGTAGCAGCTTATTCCTTTCACATTTCAATTCTCACATTCTTTTACTTGGATAACTACAACCACCCCACACTAAAGGTATGTGCAGTCCTCTACACATAAACATTCGTCACATAGTAATTAGCTTCAGCAAGCATGCTTATTACACAAGAACACCAACTAAATTGACAAAGCATAATGACAATGAAGGAAATACATTAAGGAAATACAAAATTTAAAACTTATTCTAGATGGCAATACTTCCTTATTACAAACACCAAGGAGACTTATTTATAGTAGGGCTTTAGCCTACTCCCGTTAAAGTAACTAGGTAGTTGTGTTCCATCAAGTGCTTCTAATTGGCAAGCACCTGATTCGAGTATATAAGTGATGACATATGGCACCAACCAATGTACTTTGAGCTTGCCTAGATGGTGCAAGAACTTAGAGTCATAAATAAGTACCTTTTGTCCATTTTCAATGGAACCAATGATGCAGCCTAGAATTTACCAGATAACACCCTAGTCACGTTGGCACATCACTCAGCCTAGACTGAGCCCTCACCCGAAGTGTGCAAAGGTACCAGGTCCCTCTTTAGGGTTGTTGTAGCAGGATTTTAGTGTGATGAAGGAAGAAACATATATTTCCATGATTAATCCACCATTCTACCATGCATGCTACATTCAGATTTATGAAAGAACAAGCTTAAACAGTAATCATGATTAAATCAATAACATGCACTACTCAATTACACACGGGAATGACAATTAGATTCAACTAATATCTTCCATCCATTAATAAACACATAAGCTCCTTACAATAATGTCAATTTATACCAATGTGTGCATGGATCTGATATAGTAATCCAATCATATGCGCATACCTCTATACCTTCATACATCAATCTCTCCTTGTGTGTATCTTCTACTATGTGCTTCACATCATATATATATATATATATATATATGGTGGGGACTTTCACTTCTCCGCTTATCTATTCCAGAAATAGGCCACATGCTATTAATAGCCACGCGTCATTTACAGGCATAGCCACACATGCGAGTGTGTTATCTATAGACCTCTTACAGTTAACTGAAGTGACAATCCTATTCTTAGCTCGTCTCCATACAAAACGCTTGATCTGATCCTCTAAAGATAGACAATGCATGGTATGCACGTCTCTGCATCGTTGGTGTGTTTTGCATGCCATCTTCTAAAAATAGGTCTTCATGCTCAAAATCGGCTAAGTCCCAACAGCTGAACTTGCCCTCTGTGCGCGGGTTCTTCCTGTCCCTCTACGCTCTTGATCCTAGCCTTCTCTCCCGTGCAGACTTCTTGTGTGATCTCTAACAAGTATTCTCTGATCAACACCTATGAAGCTCAGAGAATAGAAATTTGGACCTATTTATAGGATAAATGAAAAAGAAGAGGCTATGGAGACCAATCGATGGCAATCAGAGACAAAATGCTAAATTAGAAAAAATACTGATAAAACAGATACTAATTGATGACTGAAAGACTTGATAGTATTTGGGGAATCTATAAGGAATCAAGGAGGCCAATGAAGGAAACAAAGGTCAAGGACCAATCGACGGTGATGGGGGATCGAAGACAACCTCTATGGAAATTGTAGATATTGTAACGTTGGTCTAAATGATCAAAACAAGAGATAGAACTCAAAAGGGAATGTAAGATGATACAAATGAAATAATGTAGACTATAGTTAATGTAAAATAAATTGACAAGATGATAGAAAAATGGTACTAACCTTGATGAATGTTCTGGAGGTGATAAATCTCTCCAAAGATTAACTGGTGATATGATGCGACTCCCGATGGCTTTGGCAACAATATGTTGATGATCCTGAGTGTATTGATGTTGTCATATGTGTAGCAGTTCACCCTCAAACATAGATTCTGATTAGTTGTGCAAGGGAGAGAGAGGTTGGCTAAATAGGATTGATGGCATCCATAACAATCGTCGATGATTATGGATCACAGCTGATTTTCCCCAAGAGATTACAAACCAACAAAGGCAAAGATGACAATTGGTTGAAACCGCTTGTCATCCAAGATTTTAGGTTGTTTAGTATGTTGTGTGAGGTAAGGGATTCGAGTTATGAGAGGTTAGGGGTTAGGGTGGCTAGGGTAAATTAGGCTAGGTTGGTTTTAGGTGGTTAGGAGAGGTTAAATGGGATTTACACTGATGATTTAGCTTTTACGATGGTGATTTTAAAGTGTACTTAAGATAGTGATGATATTGGCAATTAAGATCATGTGATTGATGTGTGTCGCGTCACCTAGGGGTGAAAAGGTGTTGTCTACATTCTCTTAAAACCTTCAAAGCTTGCAACATATACAAATAGCCCCAATAACCCAGAGAATAAAGTCTTGAAATCCAAGCATATAAATCAAATGGGGTATCCAAAGTATATACAATAAAGCAAGAAAAACCCATGTTTCATTTTAATGAAAACCATTTCCAAACATGAACAGAAAGTCAAGAGAGGGGGTCATGCATCCACATGATAATTTCTAAGAGATTATTCACACATCTGATCATTTCGCAACTCCAAACAAGCACATCAGAGTCGAAAGAAATCTATCTAGAGGACTAAAAATGAGTCAACTGGCCAATCTAAAAACCAAGGCCTAGAGCATGGAGTCTCTACAAAGATATACCCCCAGAACGTGAAACAAGTCACACATTCGATGTGATTGTGAGGTCATAGAAGAGGAATCATCATTCCACATAAGGCAAGTGTTAGGAGGTATATCATGGCCAAAAATAGACAAACTCATAGAGTCATATGTCCTTTTCAAATCCCAATCCAAAACAAATTATCCCAAGTGAATAATTTTTCACGACACCCCTTAGAACGACGAACTGAGGCCCATAAGAACCCAAAATTATAGAAGAGTTAACCCCAAGGCCAAGGGAAGCATTCACAACCACAAAACTTAGCAGATGCATCAGATAAAAAACATTCAAAATAACTTGAGAATTATCAAGATACTTAGAACCCATTTGCAACATTTATCCCTTGACCGAATAATCAACTAAGCACAAGTTTTAGCAAGTCAGTGCTTAACCACTCATATCTAAACCCAAAGGATTGCACTCACCTTTCTCTTGCTCCTCTGCCAATAGAATGGGATGAAGGTAAGGGAGGAGGTGATATATTAATTCTATTGCACATATATGGCATTTTAGCCATTGTAGGGGGAATAGAAATAATTATTTTCAATCAAAATATTATTTAGATTGTGGTCATCAAATGAGGGACCTAATACTCTGATTTTCTCTTGATGGGAAAATTTTAACTCAACTCCAGTATTGGCTAAAATATTAGCCACATTATTGGCCTCTCTTTGGATGTGAATTAGTCTTTGTTGCAGTTCTCAATTGTCTGCAATCATCAATAATGGGACTAAGCTTCTAATGTTTGTTATTGCTTTTATTGACTATTTCCACTATGAGCTTAGAGTCACCTTCAATATCCAAACTTTCCCTTCCTTTTTCTTTAGCTAGGAGTCCACGCCAAAATGATTTGGCTTCCACAAAGTCATATGTCAATTTCCCAAAAGCTTCAAAATAGGCCAAGATTGTATTTGTGTCCTTGTTTCTGAAAATTCCACCACCCCCAGCCTAGTTGGGATTGCCTCTAAAAGCTCCATGAAAATTAATCTACCTTCTAGAGGAGACCAAGTACAGTGAGCAATCTTCTTCCCATTTCTTCCAACCCCATAGGGATTCTTTCTTTCTTTTCACATGTATCAAACTATACCTTTATTGCTTTCATTAAAGACAAAAGAAACTCAATCCCTTGATTTTGGTTTTCTCCATTAAACGAGGCCTCTCATAAAAACATCTTGTAGAGACTTGTCTATTTTGTAGGTAGAAAGCATAACTTCTTTAATTTTAAAAAATATTTATGTTGTATAAAATAGGATATAACCAATGTCAAATCATGTTCAATATTAATATAAGCTCCTACTGATAAAATATTGGACATTCAAGAAAAGGACACATTAAATATGGTGCAACCCTCATTTTTTATTTATGTAGATGCTTGTGTGTCGGGGGTGGCTAGGTAGGGTGGGATGTGGAAATCTAGACCTAAGACCCATGCTCAAATGCTCCTCCAGTAATTATCAACCTGTTGGTCCGAAAATCTATCGCTTGGGCAGATCTATGGATAAACGAGCCAACAGTGTGCAGGGCATAGCCCCTCTTTGAGTCAGCAAAGCGAAACTGGTTTATTGCTATTCTACCAGCAGGAATCTATGCAAGTCTCACAGATTCTGCCTTCGGGGGTTTGGGATCTCATCCCAGTGGGGTGTTTCCGACTGTGAAAAGAAAGGAAAGGAACAGGGGATGAGGAAAGAGTAGGTCCGAAGGAAGAAAAGAAATGAATTCCAAAGCAGAAAGGTCAGAAGATTTATGTTTTTGGGTTGGTAGTAAACAGAGCCAAACCTACTTGCATAAATAAACAAAGCAATACTGATGAGCAAATGACAAAAAAGTAGATATGAATCTAACAGAATAAACACATACAGATCTAACATAAGAAAGGTCTGATGCATAACACAGGTATTCAGCACAAAGTCTCAATATTTGTATTACTGTTTTCTTCTGTTACAAGAAAGCTCAAAGTCTTTCTCTCCTCACCTCTATTTTCATCTAAAAAATGTTCACACCTTTGAATACAACAAGTATTCCAATATTTATAGAAGAGGAGAAGGAGAGAAGGAAAAAAGGAGCCAACCACCTATTTACAAAGATATTTACAAAATATCTAAAAGTCATGTTGACTTTTGACCACTTGATGGATGACATCATCCCATGATGCAACATGGATGATGTCATCATTTGTGCCAACATACTTTAGACATTTCCAACAAGAAATTCGGAGAAGAGGGAGAAGAAGAAGAAGAAGAAGAAGAAGAAGCAGCAGCTACTCGTCGTCGTCATCCTGCAGCCGAAAGGGGGTAGCCTACTTTTGTTGCTGCTCAGGTGACGAGATATGGAACTGAGCGCGGTATTCCAAAAACTTGTTAATCATTGGCCCAAATTGATCCTGGGAAGGATCCTTGTGCCACTCGCTTGGTCGCTTCACAAGTCTCCCGCTCGTCTATGAGCTTTTCGGGGAGTTTGGAATAAGTCCTTTTCTACCTCAATGAGGAACCCGATGAAGTCCCTACAGGCCAGCAGGTTGTTAATAGATTCTGTGTCAAATGTGACCTCTGGCCCCGTTCCTTGAGAAGTGATCTCCTTGAAGATCCGAATGGTTTCATCAACTGAACTTAATGGCAAAGGAAGGAGTGAGCAACCCTGGAAACATGTTGAGAACAATTCACTCCATTTGATGCATTGATATCCAGGGCCTCTTCCTTCACCTTGTCGATCTTTTCCAGAACAAATTCAAGCTGATCCACCCGGTAGTCCAGAGTGGACATGGTTTTGTTAAGGGCCCTTGGATGGCCGAAGACGCCGAACTTGACCAGATCTTTGACTGAACAGTCGAACATTTGTTGAAAGGTCTCGTGCTGCAGTCTGGCATGTTCCAACTCTTCTGATAGGGGCCCTGCTAACGCTTGGAGCTCCTTGTTCACCTTATTGATATTTAAGTACAAGTCGGAGAACTCGACGATCACTTTCTCGTTGTCTTTAAGGATTTGACTGCTCCAAGTGGAAACAGCCATTCCCTGCTCACCGATCTTTGCATATTTGTTGATTTTCTCCTGGCTGAGAAGCTCAGAAGTCTCGGCGGCAGTTGTGGGAGGCACACTACCCATCTTCTGTAAGGCTTGGAGCAGATATTTGTTTTGCTCCTTCAGTTGCCTTTTCTCTTCTTTTGTCTCTTGAAGCTTTTTGACAGAGGGCATCAAATGTGGAAAGAGCCTCCCCTTGAAGACTTTCAGAAGATGTCCCCATTGTGACTTGGGTCACACTAAAATCTGTCGGAGACAGATCCTTTTTCTCTTTGAGGGGATCGGGGTATGCAATTTCCATGACTCTCTCTCCTGCAGCACTTTTAGAGAATCGCGTGTAACGGGCTTCTGCTTCTTCGCCCCCTTAGATGGGATCACTGAAAAGTCCATCGGAGCGATGGGAACTTTCCTCTTTTGCTGGCTTAGCTGCTGAGAGATCCAGGCTGGACCTATGGAAGAAGGACCAGAATTAGAGGAGGAGGACAGCTACAGTAGAAGTGGGGAAAAACGTGGAGACACGTGGCGGCAGCATTGAGAGAATAGCCGAAGAAGTGTCCACGGGAGGAAGGGAAGTTGCGGCTGCGGAAGACATAGGAAGGGAAGGGAGCCCGGAGATGAGGGAAGAAATGGAGGAGGACAGATCAGTGAGGGAAGAGAAGATAGATGAAGAAGTGGGGGAAAGAGTAGAAGAAGGGACAGAAGACACGACCAAAGGGATGGTCACTTGAGTCACTCGAGAAGGGGGAGGAAGAGAAGAAGAAGGGATAGAAGGGACCTCTGTTGTTGTAACAATGCTGACATCCTGAGTGGATGGGCCCATGGGACTATCCTCTGTTATTTCTGGCAAATCCAGAGTTATGACTTGTTCTGGTGCCGTGGAAGGAGGACTTTTAGGGGCTTCTTCCTGAATGGTGCTGGATTCACCTTCTACACCTTTGCCTTTAAGCTGCTTTTTGGATCGTGGAGGTGTGTTGCCCAATGGGGAGGTTGTGAAATCTACCCCGAGGTAGATTAGCCCGTTCATTCGGCACCAGTGCTCTATCCTACGCAGAGTTTCCTTGACCCTCTCCTCAATTGTCTGAGGAGCTTTTGTTCGATCAATGGCCGGGAAGGGCCAATTGTCCCCATCTGTGTCAGTATATACTTTGTCTACTTCATCTTCCGTAGTTTGGAAGCCTTTGGGGACAATGGCTATCCCGTATTGGATGATCTCTACCAATGCTAGGCAAGAATGATCCTTTCTCCTGAGTTCCACCTCATGGATGATGTCAATGTAAATGTCCTCAATTTGAGGGACGTGGATTGGATCAAGCTTTGCCCTTGGCAGACAACCGCTTGGGTCGAAGGTAGGCCTGGCTGGGAAATCATGCTTCAAATTAAGTAACTCCAACTCTGCAAACATTTCCTTCGCCTTGTGGTGGGTAGAGCATGTATATCGGCCCACTGTGAGGGGGGAAAGGAGTTCCAACCTTCTTTCTTTTAAGGCATTTTTCGTGGTATGTGACCAGCTGCCTTGATAGCTCCAGCAGAATCAGTTTCGGCCCAACATACCTCGGTAGCTTGGTTGGCTCTCCCAAAAAGTTGACAGCCCTTAGATAAGTGAATGTGGGAAACTGGGTGAATAGGGCCCCCCATTTCTCCGTGGCTACCACTATGCTTTTGGTCGTACGACCACAAGTCATATTCGGCCTCAGCAGGCAGATGATGTGATAAAAGAATGCATTGTTAATTTTGGTGAATTGGGGGATGCTATTCTCCAGCCTCAATTCTGGAGTAATATTCGTATATTTTGACCTGAGGCCAAACTCCACTCCGCGTCAGGCCTGGATAATCCCTTTCTGATGCTGCAAGCGTAGACCACGTAGGAGTTCATATGGAATACCCCCATTGTGCTGAATTGTTGTAGCTGCTCGGAGATGGTGCTGCTTATAATTTCTCCCCAGCAAAAGTGCTGATCAGGCATATTCTTGTTCATCGTTTCCAAGTACCTCAACATCCATTTATGGAAGTAATGGGCGTCAGAATTTCCTGAAGACCCTGCTCAGGAAGGTAATGGTATCGCTGAGCTCTTCTGAGAAGTCACTGCGGTGGATGATTTGGGGCCACCGGGTTACTACCTTCTTTTGTTCTTTAGACAGACCTTCGTTCATTAGTTGCATACATTGATCCTCGTTGTCTTCCCAGGCCTTAATGCACTCTGCTTGGCTGACGGCCACAAAGTGCCAGTGGTGAGGAATGCCGAGTATGATCTCAAAATGACGGGCAGTGAGGTTAATGACTACCTCGCCCTTGCTGTTTTCGACACACCTTGTGTCTTTGTTGTAAGACTGGGCAATCACCATCATAGAATTCATTGTTGACGGCGCTGACTGGGATTCCTCCGGCGAAGTGCAGGGCACTGCCTATTAGTTTTTCCATCCATGGACTCCTTGTAACCTTCTGAGTTCTAGCCCAGAATTCCTCCATGTCGATATGCCCCAATTCTGAGTCTCTGACGTCCATGCTACATTCGGCCTGGGACTCGGGCATTCTGACCCTCTGATATTTATATTTCATTTCTTCCTCTGTAAGCTTAGCCTTTCCTTTCGATTTGATAGGTCTCTTGCTGGATGTTGAAATATGTTTCTTTCCAAGTTTAGTTGTACTGATCTGCATGAAGAAGAAGCGAGACCCAATCCGTAGAAAGGTTGTATCAGTCATTTGATCTTCCCATTGGAAGTGCTAACAGAAGAAAGAGTTCGTAGATTTTTAGGCTCAGGGCGCAGGGCGCACGAAAATTGCAGCTTACAGGGCTAAATAGGTAAGGTGCACAGGAAGAGGGGTGTTGCAAGGGTAAAACTGGCGCCAAAGGCGCATGGCGCATAGCATACTGCAGAGCTTGCATTTTAGTAAAGGGCTCATGAAAACTTGCATGTTACATAGTGACAGGATGCGCCCTTTGGCGCATAGATTTTTCATGTTGCATTGGGATTTGGTGCGCCCTTTGGCGCATGGGAATGGTTCATGTAACATGAAATTTTCGTGCGCTAAAGGGAACATGGCGTGGCGCATGAAAGATTTACACAACATGAATGTTGCTGTAAGGAGGGATGCGTCTGCGCCTTTATAACTTCATACTTGGCGCAGATAAATCCGGTGTTACATAGATGCTGGATGCGCCATTGGCGCATGGAAATGTGATGCAGCAAGGAAGGATTGGTGCGCCTTAAGGGGTGCAGAGTGTTCTACGATGCAACAAGCATGATGGGTGCGCCATTGGCGCGGGTTTTAGTTCATGCTGCAGGAGGGACAGATGCGCCATGGGGGCGCAACTGTTTATAATGTTGCATGACGCGCCGATGCGCCAAAAGGGAAAAACAGAGTTTTTACATGGTTCAACCCTTCTTTCATCCTTTCATTTCCAAGATTGTTTTGGGAGATATAATGGTTCAATCCAAAGGGATTCAGACCATGCCTTTTAGACAACATCCCTCCTACCAGCAGTTCTAGAAAGAGGAGGAAAATGAAAAGACAGACAGCAAAAAAGAAAAAGGGGGGGGAAGGGAACGGCATAGCTCAATATTCCAGATGCATTCAAACCAAAACCAAGCCACCAAGCACAACAAGAACCAGAAAACGTAAAACGCACGAGAAGAGGTAAGAACCTCTTACCTGGATAAGTAGTAAGAAGACGTGGAAAACGGGTCCACAAAGCGTTGAAAACTGACAAGGCAGGGGCTGACAGGCCTCTGATAAAAGAAAACACATGATTTACGTCTGAGTGAAAATGACATTTGGGCGCACAAATCACATATATATATAGGTGAGCTGGTCATTAATGCGCCACCCACTTTTTGAAAAGCGCATGAAAATTGCTGTCGACAGGGAAAAGCGTGCGCCCTTTGGCGCATGAAAACGTTTTCCAGCAGGAAATTAAGTGCGCCTTTGGCGCACCAAAAGCCATGTCGACACGGGATTATATGCGCCCTTTGGTGCACCAAAAAGGGGCGCAACAAACGTTGTGTTAACACGAAGGCGCATGCGCCTTGGCGCACGCAGGGAAGGCTCAACATACTTTGGTGCACCAAAAGGTGGTGTTACATAGCAATTTCATGCGCCCAGCCAAAAAAGGCTCAAAAGACTAAGTTCGAAAAAACCAGATTTCCCGGGAAGGGATTTTACAACGTTTCGAACGCAAGGGATCCCTAACGAGGGATCGGAACAAAATTTTGGTATGGTTATCGGTAAAATTGCCCTTGTCAATTTTACGGGATAACACAACCTTAATGAGGTGATCCTCCTCAACTCCCACGTTGTTAGTTGGTACTTAATGATACCATTTCCTTCTCATAAATTCTCAAAAGTAAGTACTCATTTATGGTTCTACACTCTTATAACACCACAAAGAAAATGAATTTACTTTGTGTCTATCATCTTTTCTTGTAGTGCATGCAATTTGAGGTTTATGCAGCCCACTTGGTTGTAATGCTTCCAATACCAAAAGTCCATATAAATGTTGAGATGTTTATGCAAGGCACATATAAACACAGAACAGGAAAAAGATACAAATACTATTGTTTGTAACTAAATCATGTTAGGGTCTTGTTGTCCAAAATAACCCTCCTGGTAATTTTGACAACTTGTAGTTCCATTCTAGCTTTGATTCAAGTTTTCAGGCTGCGTGCACCTCTGGTTCCCGTCTTTGGTGAATTTCCTTGGTTGTCATTCTTCGCGTGCACCCTTGCACTCTCTCCTTGCTTCTTTCCCTCCTTTCAATTTTTTTCGGGCATCTCTGCTCGCTCTCACCTTCCTTAATTTTATTTTACAATTTTCCTTCCATTTTCCCCGTGCGCACAGTCCTTCATGCATTCACCCTTTCTTCTCGACTGTTACACATTCTATTGCACACGCTGAAGGACTTTCCTTCCATCTTTGCAAGTCCTTGGCATGCTTTCCTCCTAAGTCTTGTGCATCTCTACATGTGGAATTTTTCCCCTTGCGTGCTCGCATTTCTTCCCATGCACCCTTACGCTACACATTTGTTATTTCCTCTTAGCATGCCTCGCGTGTGCCACCTTCTTCCAAACCCATGTGCACTCCTTTGTTGGAAGCCCACTCTTTCCCTGCACATTTACATGTATAAGAAAATATACACCCTTCTTCCGAGTCCTCACACACCCTTTTGCACGTCGACGGACTTCTTTATTCTTGCTTCCTTGCCTCCTGCTTTCACGCATGCACCCAAGGCTACAACTTTTTTGTGCCATGTGTTCAATTCTGGGAACCTGTCAGATAAAGTGCACCTCCCACGACAAATATAAAAGCGCCAGCTACGCACCAAATCCTTATGGAGAATGAACACACGAAAAGTGGCAGAAAAATAACAAACAGACAATCTACCGACTCTTGCGACCAATCAAGGCGCGCTTCATGTCTTGTGTGTTCCTCTTCCACTACAGAACTTCAAATCGTCTTAACTTCTTACACAGAGCTCAAAATCATGCGCACCTAGTCTCATTGGAAGGCTACTAATGTGGGTTACACTCTTGGCTGTTCAAAATAATATTTTGGTGGTGGGATTTAATAGGAGTAAATGGGAATGCACCCATCAAAATCATTAGCCCTTGGTCACGTGGTATGGTCATATGAGAGCTTAAGCTTGTGATTCCTACTAGTATGTGCTTAACTCTAACCCCCATTGATTTAATTTGTGTGGTGAAGGCAAGAGCATTTATTTTTTTCATAGTGTAAAATGAAATAAATAGTAGAGCATAAACTTAAAAAAGATTGTATCTTTTGATCGGTAACTCGGATTTGAGTGTCATTTTTTGTAAAAGTGTTTGTTTTTTCGTGCTTGTTCTATTGGAACTATTTATTTTGATAAATGCATTAAAATTATAAAGTGTCATATTGTAACACGCACTTAATTATAAAGTGTCAAATCTAGGGGATCTTGTTGCATTGTTTGATTCTTGCATTTTTGGTTTTTTTAATGATGACATCTTTATCTACTTTTGCACTATATCAAGTTGAGCATTTTTTGGTGATTTTTTTAGAATGACATTTTTTTTATCTCTAGGTTTGACTTCTACTTTTAACATTGAGGTTGGAGATTCTTCCTTTCTTTATGTTAAAGGAAAAGGTGACATATACCTTTATGGTGGCAGTATCCAAGATGCATTGTATGTTTCTAACGTCACTACAAATTTGATTTATGTATATCAAATTTATCATTCTGGTCAAGGAAAAACAATGACTTTTACACCACATGGGACAGAAGTAGGAACTTTGCTAAAGCCTTATTCACTTGTTGCTCAAGGTATTTTTGATCATAGTTCTAGACTATATCACTTTGAGGGTTTCGATGACACTTCCTATATAGGGACATGATTGGTTTATCATGCAGATTTAGAGAGTAAACTTTGACACAAGAGATTTGGACATCTCAATTATAGATATTTGAAGGAGTTGAACACTCATGGTATGGTTGATGGTCTTCCTAGAGTTTCATGCCTTGAAGAAGTTTTTCCTGGTTGTGCATTAGGGAAACAACACCAAGATCCAATCCCTAATAATTCCAAGAGAGCGTCTTCACCACTTGAGCTTGTGCATAATTACTTGATGGTTTTTCCTACCCCCTCTTTCAATGGAGCTAAGTATGCACTTACCTTTATTGATAATTTCTTGAGGCATACTTGGGTTTATTTTCTCAATTACAAAAGTGATGTTTTTCACACTTCAAATTCTTCAAGGCTTTGGTCGAGAAATAGTCTTCTAGTTGTATAAAAAAACCTTCACACTAATAATGGGGGGAGTACTTCAGCAATGAGTTTTCTAATTTTTTGGCAACTCATGACATTATTCACCAGCATTTTGTTCCTTATACTCCACAACAGAATGGCTTAGGAAAATGGAAGAACCGAACTTTTAAGGAAATGGCTAACTACATGATGCATTATAGGGATTTAGCTCGTATATAATGGGCAGAAGAAGTTAATTGTGCTAACTACATTTAGAATCACACACCACATAGAGCACTTGAGCATTTGACTCCAGAGGAAGCTTGGTCCAAAACTAAGTTCGATGTCTCACTTTTTCGAGTCTTTGGGAGCCATGCTTGGGCCTTTGTGTCGAAGAAGAAAAGGAAAGACTTGGATAAGAAGAGAAAGCCCTTTATTTTTGCAGGGTATTGTGAGGACATGAGATCTTATCGACTTTTAGATCCTGATACTCATGAGGTTATTTTTCAAACAAATGTTCAATTTGATGAGCGCTTCTCTCCTCATGATTCTTCACCTTCATCCATGCCTTCTTCTTCTTCTTTATGTCATCTTGATGATCCCTTATTTGAGGAGGTTTCTGAGGTGGTTATAGATGCAGACGAGGATCTTATTCCCACTGATATTGTCATTATGCCTAAGTGGGCTTATACTACAGTTTCTGAGGCAACACCTTTCATATAGAATCTTCCACCCACTAGACATCATCATGCACATTCTCCAAGTTCTAGACTTTTGTGTCAAGCAGTTTCTGAGGATCCACAGTCTTTTTCACAGGCTCGTGGGATACAAGAGTGGGATGATGCAATGGCAGCTAAGTATTCTTCTTTGATGAAGAATAATACTTGGGATTTTGTATATCTTCCTAAATGAAGAAAGATGGTTAGGTGTAAGTGGGTATATCGAACCAAATTTGTAGCTAATGGGTCCATTAACAAGTATAAGGCTCGTCATGTTGCAAAGGGTTTTTCAAAATTTGAAGGTATTGATTACTCTAAGACTTTTGCACTCATTGCCAAGATGGATTTTGTACACCTTGTACTTGTTATTGTTGCATCATAGGGGTGGCTTGTATACCAGATGGACGTGAAGAGTGTCTCCTTGCATGGAGATTTACAAGAGGAAATATGCATAGAGCAACCTGCTGGATTTGTTCATAACTCTTCTCTTGTTTGTAAACTTTGAAGGTCTCTCTACGGTCTCAAACAGGCCCCTCGGGAATGGTATGAGAAGATGGATTCTTTTCTTCTATTTATTGGTTTTGTTCATTGCCACTACGATCATATAGTATATCTCCAACATGTTGGCGAGGATATTGTGATACTTGTCTTATATGTTTATGATTTGTTACTTATTAGGAGCTCTTCTTCCCACATTCAGACTATTCATAGGGCTCTTTCCACACAGTTTGACATGAAATATCTCAGGTTATTGCATTATTTCTTTGGTTTACATATTTCTCAGACATATTCAGGGATTCATTTGAGTCAGTGAAATTACACCCATGATCTTCTTCATCATTTTGATATGGTTGATTGCAAGCTAAGTCCATCTCCTTCTCAGTCTAGGATTACTCTTACTTTCATATGTATCACTCCACTTTGTGATCTTACATTGTATAGGCAGTTGGTTGAAAGTCTCATGTACTTGACCCATACTCGCCCAGATCTTTCATTTGCAATAGGGCTTTATCTCGATTTGCACATTCTCCTCATAGTAGTCAGTCGCAGGTTGCTAAAAGGATTTTGTACTATTTGCATGGCACTTTCCACTTTGGACTACACTGCACTCGGTGTTCTACTCAGTTGGTTGGATATAGGGATTCAGATTGGGTAGGTTATGATGATGACAGGCATTCCACTTATAACTACCTTTTTGTCTTGGTTCTTCTCCAGTTGCCTGGGCATGCAAAAAGCAACAGGATATTGCACTTTCATCTTCAGAGGCAGAGTACAGGGCAGCAATTACAGTGAGTCAGCAAATTCTTTGGCTTCAATAGTTGTTGACAGAGTTTGGATTCCCATAGGATTCACCAAATATACTTTGGTGTGAAAACCAAAGTGCAATTCACATTTCTTGCAACCCTGTTGAGCACCGGCGGACCAAGCATATTGAGATTCGCATACACTTCATTCATCGGGACATTTAGGATGGATTTCTTTGCTTGGAGTACATTCCGACTCAATAGCAAGTTACTGACATATTTACGAATTTTTTTGCATCACCTCACTACCTTGAGTTGTGTGGCGTGCTTGGGGTTTCAGAAGATGTTCTTGGGGGGTGTTTGTGAGAACATCTTCCTTCTTCTTTCTCTTTCCTTCTAACAGGATTTTTTCCTACTTTTGGTTCAATATTTCTTCATGGATATATTGCACATGAGTACTTGATCAGGTCTAGTTGTCAAGACTCATACTGTGGATATGACACTTTTATTTTGGGCCCCTAGCTTCACTTAAGGGTGGGTGTTAGAGTAGGTATTTACCTCAGCTCATGTTCACCTATGTATTTACTTTTATTTACCTTATTGTTTATTTATCCTCACCCACTTATGTGTGTGGATATTTCTTTTATCTTATTTAAATATTAGGAAGATATTAACTAGTTGTTAGGTATTGTTCTTTCCTTGATCTATGGTATTGACTAGTTCTTTCCTAAATCTATGGACTTAACTAATTCTTTGATGACTATTTTTTTCCTTAATTTATGGCTTGATCTACGACCTTGACTGGTTCTTAGATTGATCTTCCTTGCCTATATAAGCAAGGCTCTTTCTCCTTGCATTTCATAGTGTTCCATAATAATATATGATATTGTTGCTCATTTATTTGCAAAGGTCTTATAAAGTTATTCTAGTGAATTGCTTTCATCTTATTGAGTGTGGTGTTTAATTAGTATCTAAGTTATTTGTGGCTTGGTATGATTTGTTTATCGTTCCTTTTATCAACCACCCAAATTTCATGGGATTTGGCATATTTCCTTCTTCCACAAGCAAACTGATGTGAAAGAGGTGGATTTGATAGAGCTACAAGTGGATTTGTAGGCATTTATTGCATGTTGTTGGTAGTTGTGAACTGAAAATTCAAGTTTTCCCTCTCTTTTTCCCTCTTGTTCTCTCCCATTCTTCTATACATTTTTGAATAATGCCCATTTGTAAAGGTTGGACCCTCTTGGATTGCAAGAGCATTATTCATAGTAGTGTTCCTTTGCATTTTGAGTTGCAGGCCTCAGATCTAGGCTCACTGCGTGTGGATTCTTGCATTCCTTCCACCATTGTAATCGACTGTGTATTCATTAGAAGCAATAGAAGTTGTCTTTTGTGGATATCTCCTTCCCTAGCGCATGTTTTATTGCATCTTCTTGCCTTTCCTTTACAATATTGGTATGTTGTGCATGTTTATGTCTCTTGCAGGGTTTCTTTTCTGTTGTGCTCCATGGAAATGAGAGTTTAAATGTTGTTTTGGACTATGGCACGCATGTCTGCCCTTCCTTTATTCATTTCTTTCATTTTCACTCATCTAAGAGTGTTCATCCCCTTCTTTCTAGTGTTATCACCTCCCTTTAGCTTAGGATTTCATTTTATGCATCTCCTTCTCACCTTGGTCCCTTGGAATCAGAGTAGAGTTAGATAGTTGCATTTCCCTTCCTTAGAGTAGTTGTAGCAGTAAAAATAAGTCGAGGAATTTGGCCTTCTTCGGAGGTTAGTATCAAACGCAAGGTCCCACAACTTGGAGACAGCCCCATGTTGCCTCAAAGCCTCATATCATACTAATTCGGGACAAGTGTAATTTTGAGCTCCAACAATTTTTGGCACACCTGGTGGGACCAGTACTCAAATCTCACATTTCATTGTTACTAAGTTTTGGTGTGTGACTTAGTGATTTCTAGCCTTTGGAGGCTTGTTTCAACACATCTGACGACTCCCCAACATTTGTATCTACTATTTCAGCAATAGTCAGCATGCCTCTTTATGAAAAGAGTGCAATCAAAACATTTTTTCCCGCAAGACACGTGCAATAAAAGGTAAAACAACCAACGCGCAAAACATATTTAGGATTACACAAAGAACATATGTGCACACAAAACATCTAGCAATAGAATGCACAAAAAACAAGTCGATCGTGCACGTGAAGAAGATACAATGCCTAGTGTGAAGCATGATTCGCGTAGTAGGATGCACTTTACAACTTCATTTTCCAAGTTGATGTGTTCTTGGTAGATTTTCAACCTTTGGAGGCAATTCTAAACACATCTAGTGACTCCACTGATTCAAACCAACCCATTATCTCATTTGCAGACCTTTCCCTTCATATTTCCATCCATTTCTTCCTTTCCTTTCACCCTTCAATTCATTTTCATGTTTCCCCTTCACTCATGGCTCTTCATGGAGCTCTTCCATTCTCTCATTTCAATTCTTCTCCCTTCTATTTATAGCAGTGGGATGATATTCCCAAAACAGTTATGATAAATTTGCCTCTTTTCAATGGAAATGGAGATCAATCTCTTATTGATCATATCCAAGATATAGCCAACCACTATTCCATTCACAATGCCAAAGAAAAGAATGTTTGCCTCAAATTACTTGCTTTATCATTCAGAGGCAAAGTAAGAGATTGGTTCAGCAATTTGGCTCCTCAATCCATTTCCACTTGGGATCAGCTGGGAGAACAGTTCTACAACTGGTTCAAGGAGAATGCAGATGTCATTTTTCTCATGGAACATCTCAGCACAATACAATGCGCTTCAATGGAATACATCTCAGACTTCAACATCAGGTTCACAAGGACTTGGCACATAATTCCTCAAGAATTTAGACCCTCACAAGGTATCGCATTCTTGTATTATTTGAGGTCCTTGGATTTTGATGTGGCTGTATTGATCCAAGCTCTAGGAGGCAATACTCTTCCTCAGGCATTTGACATTGCCACATTAGCTGAGAAGAGTCTTATTCAGGTTGGTCAAAGAAAACCCATCCCTGTCGCACACACTCTTATTTCTCTTCCCTTTCCATCTTCTCTCCAATCCTCTTTGTCTAACAATGCAATTAATCAACAGTCCCTCACTTATGTATCATTCCCAACCAGTCTCATCATGTTTGATGATTGTAGAACTATTGAAGAATAGTATGAATTCTGATTGGGAAGATGAGATTTTGTAAAGTGAAAAAGGAGGGCATCTACTTCAAAATAGAATCAGTCAAACTCAGAGGATGTAGTTTTGGAGGAGGCAGAGTTGTTTGTAGAGGCATAACAGAGCACAATCCAGCCAGCAAACAGTCTCTTTCAAGAGGAAAATCTGCAAGATGTCCCCATTCATGGGGATGAACCTCAAACAAGTGGGAAAATCCCAAGGATCAGCCCATGCCCAATCAAATATTTGGCTAGTTAGAGCCAAGAAATTGAGTTGCCACCAGTCATGCTCAATTCAGAGCATGAGGTAGAGCTTCAGCGCACCAAAGATCAGCAGAAATGCCTCCCAAATCCAAATACAAACCAATTAAAGGAGGTATTTGTTTTATTTGTTGTTGATACCTTGAAGAGAAGGGTGGAAAACCAACTTCTAGATAATTTTCCACTCTTATTAAAGACCATGTTCAGCGCCAAATCAGTTATATGGTCTCAATTTGTGAGGAAAGGCAACTACTTCTCCCTACTTGTATCACGCTTTGTTTAAGCTTCCTTTGCCTCTTGGTTAGAATAGGTTTAGTATAGGTTTGTTTCAACAAAATAAGTGCTTACGCATACTTGCATGTTTCCTTTTGAAGCAATGTATGATTTTCAAATTTTGTACATAGTTGTTGTGTTTCTTGTTGCTTGGCGTGCTACTTTCGGCATTGGTTTCTATCTCTCGCACTCTTTTTTTGCTACGGGATGGTAGTCTTGTACTTGATCAATGTGGTTTCAGAGGATAAGAGATATTTAATGGTTCTTGCACTGAGATTCCAATAGTGGTCCATGGAGAGTTCAGACAATGCTTCAGGTGACTTCAGGGGTGAGTTCTTCAAGTTACAGAGCAAATTTTCATGTTTTAGGTTGACTCCATGCCCAATGGATGCTTCAAGGACACTGGTATCTTCATCTAGCAGGTAGATGTCCCTAAAAGTTGTCAAACTTTGTCCAAAAAGAAACCCCTGGTTATTTTAACAACTTGCAGTTCCATTTTGGCTCTGACATCAATTTTTCAGGTTGCACGGGCCACTGGTTCCCTTCCTTGGTGCATTTCCTTGGTCACGGTTTTTCGCATGCACCCTCACGTGCTCTCCTTTCTTCTTTCCCTCCCTACGCTTTCTTTCGCGCATCTCCATGCCCTCGCAGCTTCCTTGTGTTCTACAATCTTCCTTCCATTTTCCCCTTGCACGCAGTCCTTTGTGCATTCGCTCTTCCTTCACGACCATTGTGCATTCTATCGTGCATGCCGGTAGAATTGCCTTCCATCTTTACAAGCCCCTAGCATGCTTTCCTCGCACATGTCTTTCCTCTTGAGTTTCGCGCATCTTTGTGCACGCACTCGTTCCCCTTGCATTCTTCCTTTAGACACTCACATTTCTTCCTGTGCACCCTTTCTTTGCGCACTTGTTATTTCCTTTTGGCATACCTCCTGCGCACCACCTTCTTCCAAACCCTTGCGCACTCCTTTGTTGGATGCCCACAATTTCCCTGCACATTTGCATGCCTTAGCAAATATGCAACCTTCTTCCTAGTCCCCGTAGACCCTTTGGGAGGCACCGGCGGACTTCGTCATTCTTGTTTCCCTGCCTCCTACTTTTGTGCATACACCAAAGGCTGAAACTTTCGTGCACCACGTGTCCAATTCTGGGAACCTGTCAGATAAAGTGCACATCCCACAACAAATAGAAAAGTGCCAGCTATGCGCCGAATCCTTATGGCGAATGAACGCGCGACACGTGGTAAAAATAAAACAAACAAACTATCAGTCGATTCTTGCGACCAGTCAAGTCGTGCCACGTGTCTTGTGTGTTCCTCTTGCACTACAGAACTTCAAATCGCCATAACTTCTTCCATAGAGCTCGAAATCATGCACCTAGCCTCATTGGAAAGATATTGATGTGGGCTACACTCTAGGCTGTTCAAAATCAGATTTTGGTTGGATTTTGTAGGTGAAAATAGGAAAACATGACTCATAGGTCATTAATGCACACTTCTAGTCAACTCAACCACCCAAATTTCATGGGATTTGGCTTCTTTCCTTCTTTCACAAACAAACTGACATGGGTAAGCGGATTTAACATAGCTACATGCGGATTTGTAGGCATTTATTGCATGTTGTTTGTGGTTGTGATTGAAAATTTGATTTTCCCTCTTGTTCTCTCCCATTCTTCTATTTATTGTTTAATAATGCTCATTTGTAAAGGTTGGACCATATTGGATTGCAAAATCATTACTAAGAGTAGTGTTCCCTTTCATTTTGAGTTGTAGCCTCAGATTTGGCTCACTGTATATGATTTATTGCCTTCTACTCATTGTAATCCACTGTGCATCATTTGGAAGCAATAAAAGTCAGTTTTGTGGCTATCTTCTACCCTAGCTCATGTTTTATTGCATCTTCTTTCTTTTCCTTTGCAATATTAGTATGTTGTGCATATTTATGTCTCTTGCAGGGCTTCTTTTCTATTGTGCTCCATGGAGACGAGAGTATGAATGTTGGTTTGGACCATAGCACGCATGTTTGCCCTTCCTTTCTTCATTTTCCCTCATTTTCACTCATCTAAGAGTGTTCATCCCCTTCTTTCTAGGGCTATCACCTACCCTTAGCTTAGGATTTTGTTTTATGCATCTCCTTCTCACCTTGGTCCCTTGGAATCATGGAGTACAGTTAGATAGTTGCATTTCCCTTCCTAGGAGTAGTTGTAGTAGTAGAAATAAGTAAAGAAAGTCCACCTTCTCCGGAGGTTTGTCTCAAGCGCAAGGTCCCACAACTTGGAGTCAGTCTCATGTTGTCTCAAAGCCCCAAATCACCCTGATTTGAGACGAGCGCAATTTTGAGCTCCAACAAGTCATTCAGACCAATTATATCCAATTGGGCCAAGACACTAGTCAATGAAAATTCACATGATACAAAAAACAAAATTACACAAACAAGTATGTCGTAGTGCATGCCATGTTCATCAAGAGTCATTATTACCACCATATCACCACATATCCATATTATATTCTTGATCATTGCCCATGTTATAGGTCATAGTGCTTATGAATGCACACATATATCCATATTTATGATTATTACATGATATCCCTACTAAATAACTAGCAATCGTATGTGAAATGTGCGATGGAAACATTGAAGGGGATGCGTTGAAGAAGTAAAAATTAAGGGAGATGAACATTAGAGGAGGAAGCGGGGGTACGAAGAAGGAGATTGGAAAATGAGAAGTGTATTGGAGTGGAAATAGGGTAGGGGAACCTATGACCTATGCAAAAATCCCCTTTCTCACAACAAGGAATGTATGTAGCGCATGCCATTTGTGTCAATCGTGTGAAGCCGAAAGGGGATGTTAAGAGATAGTCGACGAGGAGACATACTTTAGATATATATATATATATGAAAGTAAGGTATGGTTGATTAATAGTTTGAAGGGAAACTTGCACAAGTTTGAATGTCGAAACGTACATATGTTTTACATTGAACCTCTAAGTTTACCGTTTGTCATGTCATCGATTACATGCATAATTGCGAAAAAAAAGTTTCTATGAAGTGAATAAGGTAGCAATTAGGGTTTCCCATCATCAGTGGTGCTGATGAAACTTTCCGACAATGATCACCGACACAAAACCTTGTCCTCTCATTCTCTTGATTCATGTAAAGAAAAGTTATGGAGAATCGTATTTGGAATTTCCTATTAGCATAATAAATTTTTAAAGAATTGGCATGAGAGGAAAATTATTTTTTGTGCAAACATCTTGGTTGTGTTTCAATCCTAGAACACATACAAGATCATAAAATGGAACATTTCAATTTAAAGATCATAATTCGATTGATCAGTTACAAGATTATAATTTGGTTTGTTGGCATAAGGATTATTATCTAGTGATGAGGCAACAAATCTGAGAACATGGAATTTGTTGAATGCATAGATGTAAGTCGAGGACAATTGGAAGAGCTTCCACCCTGTATGTCGATGCATGAGGGTACTGCAATCTACATCATCTAGTTGTTTGGAGAGTCAACCAATGTAATGTCCCAAAACAAAATGTAAATTTAATACTTATCAAAGTGAAAAAATGAAGTCAAACTCGGTAAAAGTTCAATCTTTGATGTTAGCAATAAGAAAAGTGAAACGAAGAGAACTTAAATTGTCCCACACAAAACAATATTTGCTATGTATGTTCCACTTCATTGTCTCGATCTTGCTCGCATTATTCATAAGCCCGCAATTTGCAAGGAAAAGAGCAAAAGAAAACCAAAAAAATTCATTAGGTTCCACGCGTGAAATCCAACCACACCTTCAACACATCGACATCATCCGTACACCAACTATTTACTAAATGAAAAGCTTAGAAATAAAGGTGCGTTTATATATGCAATGACACAGCACCAGTTTTCGAGACACACCAACTAATATGATTTGACAACTGTCCCACGCGTGGAAGCACAAGAGCGTAATAATGCCACCACCAACTATAAGACGCCCCCGCCTTTCTCATCTGCTTGAATAGTTTTGATTAGAGCACATTTTTGCAGGAAAAATGAGTGAAGAGCCAGCAAAAAGACAACCCATGCCATAAGGGGATTACTTTATTGTGGAAGGGGAACTGAAAGAGAGCTATTTTGAAAGAAGATATGGTGGCGTTGCAGAGAGAGGAAAATAAAGCATACGGAAACATTGGGAGGCCGCTTCATACTTCAGTAATGGAGTATGCCGCTGAACAAAACATCTGCATCTCGAATCTTCCACCGGAAACATTAAGAGGGCGCTCCATACTTTGAGACTTTTTTCCATTTAACTATGAACATAGTATCTACGTAGAATCTGATCCATGCATTTCTAATGGCTAATAAGAATGAAACAATATATTTATATTAACAAGCTGTCAACATATGCTTCCCTATTAGACATGTTTTGTCAAATATCAACCAATATTCTAACATTGTTATCTACCTCAAAGTTATATTTGCATTGTACAAAGACATTGGATCTCTATAGGTAGCTTACAAATGTGAAGCAGAGGCATTTTACAAATAATTTTCACTAAATTTCTAGTAAAAAATTTCTTTAAGACTCCTATGAGGATGTTATCACGTTTTGGAGAAATTTTAAAACTACATTTAAGACGGTACAAATTATATGCCTCTATTCTTCAAAAGATGGCCCGGATGGTGGATTCACAGAATAGGAGTGGTTTTGTTTTATCAAGGTGCTGCAACTTCATTTGATTTTTCCAACCGTATTTTGCGGACGCTGATGATGATGGATAATAGTTTATTTGAGAGTGAGGATGAGATACAATTGAATATAGGTTTTAATTAGGAGGACACCATCATCATGTCAAGACAAACAAGGACATGCTAAATTCAGACTGTAATCTGCAACTACTTTATAATGCATGGTAAGAATTGTGATGGTGGTGTTGGATTATTAATATGCCTGTTTGATGAAAAACACAAACAGAACAGTTACCCAACAACCCAAAAAGTTGCAACAGAATTTGCCAAGCAATGAGCATCATTTCCATCTGCAAAAAAACTTCACACAAGTTCCATATATTATTGAGAAGATGTATTTTACATCAGGTATCTCCATATGGCAGGAAAATTTCTTTAGATGTTGAAATCCACCTGCAAGTCATGCTGAAAGGCACCTGTCCGTAATACCTGCTGCATTGTCCTGATGAGCTGTCTTGGTTGCATTGGGCAATGACTGTGGCAAGAAAGGGCTATACGTAGACCAGTGTTCACCTTTAGATTTTCAACGCATGTACGTCAACATAGTCAGCTCCGTCGATTTGCTGAAATTCATCAGTATTTGCATGCCTCCACCCATAGATATTCTAATAGTATACAACTTCGGCATAATAATCCGTACATCCCAGCCATGAATATGATGATCATTCTGAACTTAAATAACAGAAATTCTCAAATGCCCATAAAATACAAGGGGAAGAAGCCAAGGCATACGAACAGGAAATGCATCTGTACCATGTGAGTTTGAAGACAACTTTTGGAGGTGGGGTGATTTCCTTTTTGGGAGTAGATTTTAAGATAGTCGCCGTGAAATATTTATACCAGTTAGTTATTTCCACAATGTCCGTCCACCACATAAGTGATCTATAATTGCCCTGGATATTCTAAGGAACAGTTCTCTAACACAGATCTTATGTGGAAATAATTAAAACTACTTGCAGCAATTAATTGTTTTCAATGCTCCATACATTATAATACCATACATTCAAACATAAATTGCAGCAATAGTGAACTGACAAATAAAAAACAATCAGAAGGCGGCCCAGTGATTTATCAGAGAAGCCCAATAATCGGGAAGGACTCCATCGCTCAAGTGGTACCTCTTATTCTTCTAGAAGTAAGCTTATTGTTCTACCACTCAGCAAGATACGCCTTCATTGTTTAATATTGCTTGAATGTATTCTTTGACGTTTATACAACCTTTTAAACTGCACAAACCTTAAATGTTGATTGGAGAAGTTCACAGACACTCTGCCATCTCACACCTTCATTATTAGTATTCTCAGATGCCCATCGTCCTCCTCCCTTAAGGGATGAAGCTCGATGGTTTATTTATTTTATTTTGTAGTTTTCCTACGATGTTTTTTGTCATCTACTGTAGTAATAACAGACATTAAAGTTGATTTCTTGGTTAGATATGATGTTATTGCCTTTGGTATAAGTTTATCAGTGTTACTGGCAGCTTTTATAGGCATTGTATAAATTCTGAATACTGTAATCCTTCTTGAGCTTAGCCTATAAATCTAATATATAATCTTCTGTACCTTGCAAAAAGGAGAACCGATGACATTTCTTGGTTAGGAATGATGTTATTGCTTTTAATACAAGTTTATCAGTGATACTATCGAATTATGTAGCCATTATAAAAGTTCTAAATACTGTAATCCTTCTTGAGATTAGCCCATAAAATCTAATATAAAAAATTTTGTGCCTCGCAAAAAAGAGAACTGGATGATACCTGATTTTGGATGGATGCCCAGCTAGCATAGCACAATATTAAAAGTTGAATATTATTAGAGAAAATAAAAGTCCTAAGAACAAAGTAATTTTCATGCCCAATGTCCCCCCAAAGGCTAGATCTACGTTTTATTTATCATGTCTGTTAAAATTGTCTTCAAGATGAAGATTTTTTTTGACATTTTGCAGCCATCAGGAGAAGCTTACCCACAATATTAATCAATATACTGTTAAGTCCTTGTTTTGGCAGTTGTTGAATGGGTTGAACTATCTTCACAAGTAAGACTTCAGCTGCTCTAATATTACCAAGGAACTTCAGAAATTAAGGTTTTTGTTTGTTATAATGTACACTGTGCTCGTGGTTCCTCAATCCCGTGTCTTTTTCAACGGTATGGAATGAAATTGATTACTAGAATGTACCAATAATTTATTTCAATTTCATATATATGTTTGAACTTTAAAGTCCTTTTGGAAAGTTGTTGGTTATCTTGAACCCCATTGAAAATTCCTTCATCAGTAGTTATTGGATGCAGTAATTGGATTGTACACCGTGATCTGAAGCCATCTAATAACCTGGTAAGTCTTAGAAGTTGGCAATTTAGTGTGCCTGGCTTGATTTCTTTTTTTGTGGGCTTTTGGACTTGGTTTTAAATATGGATTTAAGTTTTAGTATAACTCATTTCTCTTCTTTTTGTAAAAATTGAAGGGGGGGATATTTCTTAATACTTTAGTGCCTCTTGCACTGTTGAAAGTCAACGTATAATATTGCCATTTTTTCATTGTCTTGTTCCAGGTTATGGGTGAAGGTGAAGAGCAGGGTGTAGTGAAAATTGCCAATTTTGGGCTTGCTAAGATATACCAGCCTCCCTTAAAACCATTGTCTGACAATGGGGTGAGTATCTGCCTGTGCATCATCTTTTAAACAAGCTACTTATTTTACCTAAGCAGCCGATACGTTTTGGATACGGGTACAGGTACGGGTACTGAGTATCCCAGCGCATCTGATAAGTGGATACGGCAAAAAAAAATTGGCCTCAGATACAGCATTGGATACGGCCGTACAAAAAATATATAAAAATTAATAAATTCCAGCCTGTTAAATAGGAATCAACCACATATTATGCATATGGAAAACAAAACAAGCTAAATAACCACAAAAAACTACTCATAAATTCATAATTTCAGTTGTCCCTACCATACTTGTTGAGGTGTTTATTACATCTATGATTTATCTCATCTAGCAGCTATTTTTATCCATGTTTATGATGACTTGTATTTGGTACCTTCTGTAGAATAATGGTGCTGCAAAAACTGTAATTTCTGCTGAAATGATATATTAAATTCAAACTAGAAAAAAGTATTTTACAAAAACACAGTTTTGGGACTGGAAAAGCCATGGAAACAGCCAGGCAGGTCTGGGTACAGCCAGGTATGTCTGCAGACGTACCCAGACCTGCCTGGCCGTACCTTGGCCGTTTCCGGGTACATATCCAAGACATACCCGTACCGGATATGTTTCGTACCAGTACCAGGTGTGTCGTTTCGGTAACTTAAATATCATCAGTATGGGTTCCACACTCACACGGCAACCCCTAGAAGAAACTATATTCATATTCATCAACACATATATACTTACGGATAACTTTTAATTCTTTTACAAAAAATAACATTGAAAAAAACATAGGCATTCTAAAAGCAACTTCCTAAGAACCATCAGAATAAGCCTGAGCTAGGGTCAAAAACATTACAAATTATTAAATATGTTTTTCAATCTCTACAAAATGCATTGGAACATATGTTCCATTTCTTGTGTAATGCAATAAGTTTGTATGACTCTTAAACGACCTGTTCCAATCTGCTTTGCAAAATCTCAACGATAATACAGAGCACCACGCAAAATACTGAATGCCAGATTAAAAAACATAGAAAATTAACCATTTGCTATCATGCAGAATGCTCTCACAATTAAAATGTGTGTGTGTGTGTGTGTGTACATTGTGTGCAATAACAAGTTTAACCACGCCTTGATTAGTGTTTTTGTCATAGAATGATATAAACTTCTCATAATGCCATTGATATCATTCTATGACAAAAACACTAATCAAGGCGTGGTTATACTCATTGCACACAATGTTCACACATTCTACACAAGAAATAGGCAGATGGTAATAGTAGGCTCTCAGCAGTAAAAGCAAACTTTTTCTGGATCAAAAATTAACCCCAATTCCCCAATAATCGATTTGGGGTGAATATACCAGCAAATTCAAGAATTCTATGGTCCCCTCCGCTGCAATGATTCATAAAGCTCCATTTTGATGGTGTACCTAAAGGGAATCCAGGTCCTGCTAGTGGAGGTTCTGTCTTCAAAAATGACTAGTTCCAATAAAGGCTGATTTTTCCAATAGATGTGGAATGCAACACTTAAGGCAATGGCAATGCTCAAAGGCATCCAAATTGTAGTGGTAAGGGGATGGGAAAGGTTGATTGTTGAAGGCAATGTGCAGATTTTAAATTTTTAATACGTGCTATGAAATAGAAGATGACCTCATGGAGACGGAAATATATTGGCAAAGAAGCGAATTAGTTCGCCAGTAGATTAGATCAAGTTATCAATTCCCATATCAAAAGGGCATGAAATACAGTAACAGATTTAGCTTGTAATAAAGGGGTTGAATTGTTGATTAGGGAAGATGTGTCAGGCAGGATATGTGAGGCCATACAAGACATTGTTTTCAGAAAGTACCAGTCAAGGATGTGGTCTCTTGTCCACCACCCATTCTTCCCCGTGACCTTAGGTACCCTATACTTCCCAATGTAACCACCCTCCTTTTGCAATGATTAATCTTCATTTATGAGAGTTGGGGGTTTATGATTTTTTTTTAATTTAACAAAACCCCATATAATCAATCATTTTTCTGCCACTTGTGTCACGCTTTGGGGAGGTTATCATGTGATGGGGGCTTGGATGACATCACCCTTTTTGTAGTGATTTAGTAATCATTACTGCCTTAAACGATACAGTAAATTATAACGGTAAACAGGTAAGATTTGGAGGTAGTAGAAAAAATCCGGTGGACATTTCATGCATGGAGGGGCCAGCCCGGAAAATCTTCTCCTACTGTCTTTTTTGAGTTTAAACAATAATATAGAAGCTTGCACATGCTTTAACAGTTCAGGAAATTATGCATAATGTTTGTAAATCACCCGTCTTCATGATTCCCCTATGGGGATTATTTTGTCTTAACCAAGAGAGTGGGAGACCTTGCTTCTGGCTGTGTATTGGCCAAACGATTTTGATTATGAGATCCATATAGCAGAATTTTTTTGATTCTTTGAACAGAGGAGTGGGGTTTGATAGTTAGTTGGCAGACCGGCCTTATGAATTTGTGTGCAGAGACCATTCTAAGCCTTGCCCAGAGATTCGAGTATTGTCATGATTCTTCCTTTCATTCTCAGAACTCATTTGCCCCTCCTTTATCTCTGTAGCTATTAATTGTTTTTAGGAAGCATAGGAAGTCATTCCTTTCTTCTTGGCTCACCCCCGCAAAATTTACCTTCTGAAATGATGGAAACTGATGAAAAGTGCTACCAAGAATGTATTGTACACATCTAAAAGAAGTGTGTGTATGTCTTTTCCATGATGCAGGTACCTTGTTCTTTTAATTCATCACCTGCAGATGGCAAGGGGAAGATTTCTGAAGATGGTCAAACAAAGTTTAGAGAGAACAGCCCCAATGTAGGAAATCTTATGAATATATTCTATGGTAACCTGTATAAGCTTTTTCATCATTACTCTGTCAAGGTATGGCTCCATGACAACTTTTAAGGTTGGAAGAGAATGGTGTGGATGACATTGTCTCTACCAATATGATTGTTGTTTCTGGAACCTCCTATTAGCTTAACAATGATATGGTTATTCATGATACCAATTGTAAGACCGGGTATGTAAGGATTCTTCGTCGAGTTAAGAGAGAATAATATCAGGCTTGACTATCTCTAAAAGTGTGTGGATGCCATTGCTGCTGCTCTTTGTGCCTCTTCCTGTCACATCAGTAATTCAGGTAATTGATTTTGGATGATGATGATGATGATGATGATGTTGAAGCTGATTCTTTTGAGCTCAATGTCAAATATTAGGATATTCAGTTGGTGTAAAGGAGTGAAAATTCAAACCTTCGTGTATGGCTGGTTTACCACTTCATGTGGCAGACTTTTGCTTCATAAACACAATGTAAGACGTTAAGGCACTCTACTGTACAACAAAATGAAAAGGCTAAATGAATTAACTTTTAAGTCATTATTTTGAGCTTTAATCAAAAGTAATACATCTTATAGATTGCATAGCATCTGCACTCACTGTAAGCAGAATGAGGGGTATACCATGAGTCAGAAGCAGAAAAGAGAGGTATTTTTTCCCTGCATCTTACCATGGATATGACTCAAGAGTGTGAGAGCAGTGTTAACTTAGAAAGACTGCATTGCATCACCTGTATGTGATAGATCACAGTATTATGGCTGTTCTTTTTTCCTACAGTGTAATGACTGGGCATATGGTGAACCGGCAAGAGAGCGAAGAACTTCCATCTATTCAATTGAGCTGAAATAGTTGCATCTCTCTGTCCGTACAATTTGGAAATGTTAAAGTTTGGCCAGTGTGAGTAAAATGGTTGGACGGTAAAAAAGAGGGCAAGGAGAAATTATGACAGTTGTTGATAGAGTGAGGAGAACAGGAGTTTTCACTTTCAAGCTTCTGGCGAGATAATTGATCCCTGCAGGGAGCCGCCCCTAGATCCCCCAGGCTGATCATCTTTTTCTTTCAGCCTGTCAGAGAGGTTGTCGGCATCAAGTGCTCTTTGGATACTACTGCTTCACATATTGAGAGGGGTAAGTCACTGTGGCGGCACTCATATTTGCACAACACTACTAGTAAGTTTCCTCAACAAACTATGTCTTGGCATCGCATATCTGCTCCTTCTCAATGCGATGGATCAGGTCCTTCTCGGCATCATGGATTTATTCAATTGCTTCCTGGGCCACAGAGACAATCACATGTTACAAGTTTCTTCGCTACGATGGGAGGTTTTTTTTTTCGGCCTTCGATGTTAGGAAGGATTCTAGGGGGAGTGCTTTGTTTCCTCCTAGGATTACCCAGCCTGGCCCCATCAGCCCTAGACACATGCTGATGAGCATTACCAGATCCTGCATTGGCCCTTTCACAGTTATAGATGATGACACAAATGGTTACTTTGTCCTGGGCATGGTCAGAGATGTTTAATGGAACTAGCTTCCAGACTTGCCAAGTTGCAACCCATACTCCTTGGGGGTTCTTGCCCCTCCTGCATGGCTATTGCCTATTTGTATTGGTACCTTAACCACATGGGTTGGGGTATTTACTTCTTTAGGTTTATCCCTCATTTATTTTCAGTGCTTTATTTAGTCTTTGATCCTGGGCTCCTTTACTCTGGCACTTCCTATTGTAATTGGATATTTTTCAAGTCCCACGGACCAACTTTTGGTCATTTCAAATTTGCATACATTAATATAATTCTTTTTTTTTCCCTTCCTCAGGATTTTCTTCTACATGGTAATCACACAATGGTCCGTTTGCTCAGGTCTTGCATTGTCTATAAGATTTGTTCGTAATTGCATTATGGCCTACAAAATAGAAGGGAAGGTAAAATCTCTGAGAAGGGTTGAGACGAACAGTACTGCTCTAAGTTTCTGCTTTTTCTATATTTCAGCATTAATAAGGAAGACAGATAGCTTGAGAAAATAAAAAGTACAGTTGCACTGCATCTTCTTTTAATTTACATTTTTTCTTCAAGTGAGCGGAGTGAGTTTTGATAATTATGCACATTGATAATATATATCCTGGCCTAAGCATTGAGATCTTGCATGATCTGTGTTGACTTATAAAAAGCCGTGACAGGAATGGCTGACAGGGCTAAGAGCGTCGCATCTCACCGTCAACCTATGATTCATGGTGAGGTCCTGGTGATATGCTCCTGCTTTCTCAGATGGAGATGCATGGTAATATGTTGTCCGAGTATGAATTAGAAGAATGAACCAAATAGCTTCAGTGATTTACCTCCATATGCACAGCCCAAAAATGAGTTATAGCGATTAGTACCTGGAAAGTATAATGATAGACCAAGAAGTGCAGCCAATGAGGAACCTGAACTTAGTCTTTACCCTTGACTTTTTTTTTAAAATGTATCCTATATCGAGAGAACAAAGTATTTACATCAATGGAGCATTATGATTACAAAGAAAATATCTCCCTACATAGGCAAGGAAGGAAAGCACCTAGGACCGTGCCACATAGGTAAAGAATTAACATCCTTCTGGAACCACTCAAGCTTTGCAAACAAATCCAAATTATGCCTTAATAATTTTACTGGACAATTGTTTTCTGGATATGTTCTGCATCATGCAACAACTTTTGCTGAGATTTTTTACGAATTTCTGTCCTTTCATTCAAAAGGCGGTGGATTGTCATTGCGCCTGAAAAAGTAGTAGCTCATCTTTTAAGGGACTGATACGACAATATTTCTTTGAAAAATGTTATGTGCAATGTCCTCCGTTCTCTCCATAAGTAGAACTGTTAATACAATAAAGTAGGAATGGGAATGCATCTACCTTCTGTTTACAGACTGGATACCTATGAAGAAGTTGGCACACAGCCAAATGTAACTTTCTTGACAGTTAATTTTGAATAGGTTTTCTTATCGGTATTTTATTTTGGAAAAGCGTGAATGTATAGTCTTCCTAATGACGGAAATGATGAGGCCATGCATCTAAAGAAGTCGAGGAATTTGTTATGAGACACGCTAGTTCCAAAAGCTTCAGGGATAAGTCCCCAAGTTGTGCTAGTGGTGCCATGCTTTGTGGGTGTCCCTTGCGGTTTTTATCATTGTGATGTTTTTAAATTATTTGACGTTGATCTGTGCATAACTTAAGTATCCTGGTTGTAGTTTGAATAAGACAAACTTTGAGAAAACTCGCAAATGAAAAAATATGCTACAAGATTAGTGAATAAGTTTTAAAAAATCAGATACTTTGAAATAAATTCACATTTTTAATAAAAGCATTTCAAAATAAATGTATATTACTTACTGGATTATCTATGACTTGAGCTCCTTCAAGAAAGTATATTTCAACTAAATTAGGCTACATCTGAAAACAATGATTGAAAATATCAATATTAAGCTTTACCAATCTGGAAACATGACTTTGGGGTGCAAATCCCTAGATTGATGTGTTAGCTTCCTCCTGCTGGGAAGGGCATCACTTAGAAGGTAACTGTGTGCTTTATGGGTCCCGTTGCCTTGTGTAGTATACACGAGTGCAAGTTAATAGAAGAAATGGCTACTTATCCAAAATAGCCATCTAAGGATGAATGGAGAATTAGATTATTGCATGTCATTTAACATTGCACAAAAATAAGATATCTAATATTACTATATGATAGGACTAAATTAAAATAAAGAATTAGACATGTTTGCATTATTTCAAATATCTAAAGGATATATAAAAATAAGTGCATTATTTCAAATATCTAAAAGATATATAAAAATAAGTGCATTCTTTTAGGATTTTAACAAGTTTGCACTCTAATTGAAAAACCATTCCAAAATAGGTTGTATTCAAATGTAATTATTATACCAAAGCTTGAACTACTACGATTTATTTTGACTAAAGTACAATCAACTGTCAAAATATTGTGGTACGGTTTGACTGAGTTGAAATATCGAGTTGGAGGCATTGAGCAAGGCATATAAGGACTTCAATGCCGTCCGTTTGAGAAAATCATGGGTTCCTTTAAGAGTGCAAGCGGTTCTTTTCGACGATACTATTCCTTTTTTGATGTTAGGTAAAACCTTTTTGTTTTGGCAGAGGTTAATGAACCGCCTTTTTGTAACATACATTCCACATTACATTGATGTCCACATTGATCTGAGTACGTAAAGACCGCATTCCTCTGTCAGGGAGAACCTCCCCCTCCTAATGATTGAATCATTAATGCGATTACAGAAATGGAGGAGCTGGTCCCAGATGAGCTGGAGAAGAGCAACTAAACTTTACCCATTCATGATTGGTATCTGTTCCTTATTGGTTCAGTATCCCCAGCATATGATCGATGATTCCCAAAAAAATTGATCAATGGGTGACGAGGAATTCCCTCTCCCGAGAAAGGAGGGAGGGGGGGCCTTCATACCTTCACATCATTCAGATGATTTTTCCACTATGCCAATGATCCATAGAATTTCAACAATGCTATTCTTATTCCGGCCATATGTTGTTATTTTTAAGAGGTTTGCCTTAAGTTTCAGAGCATTGTTGCCCAAATGTGCAAGGAGTTCCTATTTAAAAGTTTTAATAAAGCAATGCCGAAACGAAGGTGTATTGTGCAGCATCAACATGTTTGTTAAATAGGAAAGAGAGGGAGTAGCAGTGGCAAACATCAGAAAGTTATAACGAATAATATATGTCATTTTAATAAGAGAACCTACTGTATTTTTCAATGATTTAATTCACTAAACCTGGTGATTTTCTTAATGTAAGTTAAAAAAATTGCCAAACTTTGATCTTTATTGAACAGATTTGGCAAGTCAGTAAACAGAGCATGCGACATACATATCCCTACGGTGGGATTTCATTCCAATTTAATACCTTCTCTCATCCTCTGATGAAAGAGAAACAATTGTAAATGCAGGATGGGGTTTGGACAGACATATCTTATCAGAAATGCAAAGAAATCTATGCACAGATATCTTTGACATTAAAGGCTGTCCAAAAAATGACCATAATCATCAAGCTGGGTCACAGTAATGTTAGGATCAAATATGACATATTTATGGACAGGATGGTGTGGGCAGATAAATAAGATTCAAGATGTTTTATTAGGATGGCATTATTAAATAATTAATTATGAAAAAAACATATGGCATTGTGGTTTGAAATTAGTGAAAAGTTTTTGCGTACAGGATGTCTGACATACCCAACGTTGCTGTGTCTACTCTATATGTTCATCTTCTGATATTTATCGAGAGAGCCTCTGTTTCTTCTTGTTTGACACCATCCATGTGTTCTGTAGAACTTTTACATTACAATTACGCACAGTTGCATTCTGTACATTGTTATGTTTTATGTTCAGAATGGTTTCTTGTTGATGCCACTACACTACAGATAGAAGTATATAACGGTTACAACACTTGACATGATCTGCTTTTAAAAGTGGACCCTGCAGATCCATGCATCAATATGATAGATCAGTGGATTAGAACTACTGGGAAGGCAGCAAATGTTTATAGCAAATTCTGAGATTTATCATTTTTTATTCATGATATCCTATTTCAACTTTGTAAGAGTAAAGGCTGACTTGTTTATTGTCACCTGCTTAATGAAGAGTACATCATTATTGTGAGGATATGATGTCATGATGCATGTGTTTTAAATACTATATGATATATAAAAGGCCCCTATACAAAAGTCCCTTTTCCTTAGGCCTACAAATTACTTTTAATTTGTATTTTGCATCCTTCTTCTTCTTGCTGCACACCTTAATTATCAATCTCTATCCCAATAACTAATCCCTATTCTTTTCATGGTGAGGGACAGATGCAGTATGTCTTCGAGGTTTTACGTGTTAGCAGATTCATTTCCTTTTACTCTATGCTATTTAGTACACTTTTTTAAGCTCTTGGTTAGGCTGTGAAACTTGTAAGAAACTGAGATTTACACAAGGCTTTTCCAGAGTTTTTTCCTGTATCCTTAAATATCCATTGATGCTCGACTCCCCTTGAGATGAATCTTATATTTTCTTCCTCTGACTAGCCGACATCATGCAAATATTCTTTATTTTCTTCTTTGTTCCTTGGATTGTCCTATCCGTCAGTGTTCTCCTGTAAACTTTCCCACCTTAGCCTTTTATGTCTGGCTCCCAGCTTTGTCTACATATTATTTTCTAGAATAGATTTGGACCTGACCATTTCCTCTGCTTGCATTTTCTTGTGGTTTGACACTTGATTTGGCTTCCAGCTTGATATAAAACTTATATTCTGAACCCGCTTCTTTGTTTAACCTGTTTGGAATCCTATCGCTTGATACAAAGCTGATATTAAGTTGTGCCCCACTTAGCCTATACAATATACAATTGCTCGCCACCTCTTCAAGCGCTTCCCTTCCTCCATCTTAAGATAGCCCAAGACAAGCTAATAATTTTTGGAGTTTTAGCAGATCCATTGACATGATTAAAATATGTTTGGGTAAATATTGTTAAGGTTGTCCACTGTTTATTACTTTCCCTTCAAGTCCCTACTGAGGATGTGGGGGAGTAGGGATAAAACTTACCCAAAGCATTGCCAATAGCAGTCAAACTTTCCTCTCCCCAAAACTACAGCGGGAAATGAGGTAAACGAATCCAAATCGATTTTACTTTGAAGGTAGCGGTGAGTGGATTGAAAGTCAGAAACCATGGTTTCATCAGCAAGTGATGATTCTGCAGTTCCCAAATCTTGGAGAGGATGGTATCCCTATCATCACCGGAGCAAAAAGCCACAATAAACTAGCACAGGGGTAGATGTCAATCCTACCAAAAACAAGAGGACACCAGTTCGTAGAGATCCACTTGTGGAGGAGCGGAAGACTAGGCCAGAGGTCGTTAAATCGGCAGATCAAACCCTTGGAGGAGAAAAACTCTTCAGCCTCAAGCATTGAATCCCCAAGGGAGACCAGGGGAGAAAATTTAGCAGCAAAGAGGGGCTTGGAAAAAGAAGAAGCCGAAGCCGCAACATAAGAAAGCTTCCCAACAAAGGGGAAAACAGTCCCCGTGCTGCCATCAAAACCACCTTGGAGAAGAGGAGCCAATGGGCCTGAGGGGTGCCACCTGCATTAGGAGTGCCGTCGCCACAAGCACCGCCGCCACCCAAACCAAACCCCCCAGAAACTAACCCGCCCACGA
Source organism: Taxus chinensis (assembly GCA_019776745.2). Classification (NCBI taxonomy): domain Eukaryota; kingdom Viridiplantae; phylum Streptophyta; class Pinopsida; order Cupressales; family Taxaceae; genus Taxus; species Taxus chinensis. Next base: position 219,346,902 of record CM034153.1, read on the forward strand.
CCCTACCACCAATCTGGTCGCCACAGCCTGTAACCACAAGTCGTGAGCATCCATCGTTGCGGCTAGGGTTTCCAGCAAAAAAGTCGGGGGAGAATTTCAAGGAAACGCCATAGCTTTGACCCAAAAAAGATGTGGAAGTGGACGCCCTTACCTCCCTCTATCTTAAGATAGCCTAAGACAGGCTGATATTTTTTTGGTTTTTTAGCAAATCCATTGACATGATTAAAATATGTTTGGGTAAAAAGTGTTAAGGTTGTCCACTGCTTATTACTTTCCCTTCAAGTGCCTACTGAGGATGTGGAGGATTAGGGATAGAAATTAATAATTTAATTTATTGATCATTATTTTGGATCTTCATGATCATTTTTTCAAAACCTTTTGTCCAAGAAGGCCCCCTTTTAACTTTATGAATCACTAGTCTGTCCCCTACGTACAATCCAAATCATAATGTGCTTCTAATGTTCTATTTATAATCAATTACTATGGGAACTCTTTCCTGGTTTGACAATACTAATGGCACTAGAATATAACTAGCAATTGCATTTGAGGTGCAAAAAGCGCCGGATGGGATGCAATTGTGATGTTTTTATTGATTTTCCCTATCATGTAGCAGGCGATGCGATGCTTGTGAGGTATGCGTCATTTGTTGATACGTCTTAATGTTTAAAATTGTGCTAAAAACTATATCCCAGATGCTTGTTGATTCCATTCTATAAATTGGTTTTCGATTAATTCAAATAGATTGGAGAAAACCCATTTCATTAAATTCACAAATTTGTAAAATCTTACAAAATGCTTCTCTAAGACAGAGAACCTTTATGACCGACTATCAGAGAATGTCACCCATGCAGACATAATGATCCAGAGTGACCAAGAATGTCAACCATGTAAGCATAATGATCAATTCTAGGTGTATTGCTATAAGAGGCACTCATCCCATTGAAGTCTTTATAGCCATCACCCACCAAACCTGCATGGCTGCATGCTAGTAAAACAAAAATGAAGCTTGGATAGTCAGGGTATGTTCCATGGCACTTCAAAGAGTTTGATAACAAGGGTGCAATAAGACCCGCCGAGAAAAACAAAAGAAAAACCATCTCATAAAGAACAATTAAACAATTTTTTACTGTGTTGAAAAGTTCTTGTGCCTTGTGCATACTTCCACTTTTTGCATACACATCTACAACGGCACTTGCAACTACATGTAACATACCCTGTTTCAAAGCTCCTATTTTGGCACAGGCTAGGATTATTCTAGCAAAGGTGAACTTATCAGGTTGGAAACCTGCTGGTTGCATTTTGTGAAAGAGTCAATGTTTTGTGAGGATGCCAATGTCTTTTATAAGATGCAATTATGATATTTGATCAGATGGTGACAAACAACAAATCTAAAAATATATATATTAAAAAACCTCATTGACAATCTGCTAAATCTAAAATTTATCTTTCATTACAAAACTCTGTATTGAATGCAAATACAGAGTTAGCTGAGCTGCTATCGTTATTTAAGAAAATGTGTTTCATTCCAAGAACAGCAACAAGGTATATGGTGCGACAGGTCTCACCTGCAATCTTTCATTATACAGCAGTGATTCAACACCGGCATGACCTTCATCCCCACAGAAAACAGCTTATTAAGTTTAAAAATTCAAAATCTGTGTTTTGTTCTTGTGGTAGCTTGTATGTTGTGGTATTTTCTTAGGGCATGCTCCTGTAGCTACTAGAATGTTGTACTGACAGTCTGGCACTAAGAAACAACATCCTCTATTTCCTTCAAGTACAGGCATGGACCCAAACAAAAGATAGATATAAAGCACAGATAGCATAAACACTACACACCTTTTAGAAGGGAAAGTAGTCATACCAGTTTTACGTGTTTGTAGGTCAAAGTTAATTTTGGCTTCCAATCCCAGAGTCTGGATCAGGAATGACAAATACAAGAGACCTAAATACGTATCAGATATGTTAAACCAATCCATGCCTAACTTCATTCACTAATTGTAGGATTTGTGGTAAAGCCCAGAATCATATGATCAAAATAAGCAAGCCCCTCTGGAGTTCTTAAACGTGCAGGTGTGGCCAAAAATATGCCAATTATTATTAGGGTTTAACAAATTGCTAAACTATTTCAAGGAACTTCAAAGTTTCACAATCACAAATTACATTTCACTCTCCTCGAGGCATGACAAATACAAGAGACCTAAATACGTATCAGATATGTTAAACCAATCCATGCCTAACTTCATTCACTAATTGTAGGATTTGTGGTAAAGCCCAGAATCATATGATCAAAATAAGCAAGCCCCTCTGGAGTTCTTAAACGTGCAGGTGTGCCAAAAATATGCCAATTATTATTAGGGTTTAACAAATTGCTAAACTATTTCAAGGAACTTCAAAGTTTCACAATCACAAATTACATTTCACTCTCCTCAAGGCACTGCATACATGGATTATATAATTAAACTGAGCAAAGCAGGCTCAGCTGCGACTAAAGAGAGCAGCAGTGATCAAACCTAACAACAGTGAAGAGTAAAAACAATATAGTTATAAAGGTTTACAGAATGAGTGACCAAAAAATTGCCAAAACCACTCCATTTTGTTACAAAGAAGTATTTACTGTCAAGCCCTGGACTCGTGCAAGGTATTCCGTATTAACACAATCTATGAGTCATTCTCCAGGCATGATCATCACAGAGTGTTAACATGGATTCATCATTCCTTAGTCATAAGGATATAGTAAAATCATATCATAGTTATGGGTAAAACAACCATCATTCAAGGATAATAAATGCCACTGCATGGCCTGTTATGGTATCTCAGATTTTGTACATTGAAGATAGATTAATGTGTTAAAACAGAAACATTCAGGGCTCCATCTTCTTTGTATCACTAACTGTTGTTCCTGGAGTTAAACAAAGTTGTTTGATGAAGATTTCATTGAAAAACTCAATATCGCTAACTGTTTCTGGTTTCTTACCATATAATGTAATTGTAAACTGAACTGATGTAATTAAATTCACAAACCTCAAAAAATCAGCACAGATATTCCACAAGATTGGTAAGAAAATGCACAAACCTCAAAAGTCAAAACTCAAAACATTAGTGCAGATGTCTCACAAGATCGGAAAAAACTGTGACTTCTTAACAACTAACATCTCATTCAAGAACAAATATTTTCATTAGGAAATGCTAAACAGATAGAAAGCAAATGCTTGTGTGCTGGACATCATACAGACCAAAAAATATGTTCCCTCCAGAAGCTCAAAACTGGAATACTTGCAAGAGGCCCACACACCGTATGGCCCTGAAATCAGAGTTATTTTTCTAATATTGTAAGCCCTAAAATGGTTTGCGTTCAGCTGCAAGAGACCCACAAGCTATATCCCCCTGAAAAAGTGTGGACTGCAAAAAAGGTAGTCATTAGAGAGCTCAAGAATGTATCAGATCTGGAGAACTGTTATGGACAAAAGGAAAGAGCTTTGCAGGGCTCGTTTTCACAGCCAGGCTGTCTTAGGAGATTAGTCAGATCAGAGAAAATGAGCCATAAATTAGGGGCTTCAGTATGTAGGCTCCATCTGTGGGTGGTAGTCAAAACAGTGTATGGTTCCCTCTCTATGTGTCATACATATGTCTGCTTCGATCTGCAAATCAAAAAATATTTCCATTATTTCCATTATTTGCTTAGGAGACATCCAGATATTCTCTTACATTGGGGCAATGTTGCCTGTTAGAGTCAATTGATGGCCACCGATATAGGAGTACATGGGCAAGATCATCCAAACCATCTTTCAAGCCATTGTCAGTCCAAGCCTACAGCGGGAGACAGCTTCGTTTCCTGAACAGTGTATCCTCTGCAGGGAATTTACCAAACAAAGCAAGACAAGTCATTCAGAATAACGGAGAGGCATTAATGGTTCAGTGTAATTAAAGCAGCATGGTCCTGCAGTTGGTCATAGAAGGCTGTCTTGCATGATTCAGTTGTAGAAGGATCTTTTTGCGCAGAAAACATGCTTTTATATGCAGGTCAGATGGAACGCCATTTAGCCCATCCCTCTGCTGGTAAATCATTATGGTCGTTATCTTGTTTCTGTCTACATTCCCCTCTTATTTAAGTGGTTTTACTACCCTGGCCTTTCCCAACTCAAAGTTCTTTCAATACCTACGTGATTCTAATATGCTTCATTTTCCTTTTCTTTTGTGGTAGGTGGCACACTCTGAACCACAATATATTCTGCTCTGTGTTTGACATTTTCATCAGCAGAGACATTGCAGATGTTCAGTGTCCAAATAACCTTTAAATGCAGCAAGGAGAAGCATTTTGCCTACCCTACCAGAAAGTTTCAAATCAAAAAAGGATATGGGTATCCTTTAAATCATAATAACAACAAGGGAGTTTTGTTAGACCACAGGTAAGATTTTTTTGTCTAAGATTTTGAAAATGAAGAATTTTAATTAATCAAAATTGAAATACAACACATAATAAGTGCGAGAGGTAGAGAATATTAATAAAATTTTAGATTTTCTAGTATGAACAAGCTTGCTATCAAGATTTTGTTGATAACTATAAGTTGACATCAATGGACTCGGTTAGTAGAGGAAGGATGAAGAAGCTCTGGAGTGCATTTGTGCATTGGATAATAATTTAACAAAGTGGCAGATAGTGAAACTTGGCCAGATTCTTCCTCATCAATATTGCCTCCTACGGCTCTGTACATTACTAATAGCATCCAGTAACTTCAATTAACTCAGAATCAGTAGAGAGGGATCTGGAATGCATGTTAGCTTTGGATGACAATTTAATCGTGGCAGCATATGAAACCGTCCCAGATTGTTCCCCATCCCCATCTTTGCTGCCTCTTACACCCCTGTAAATTGTGATTAATAACCAAAAATGCTCAAGGGATCTCCCCTATAGTCACCAATGCATAGCAGATTGCTCAAAAGCATGTCCCACATGAATGCAGCTTTGTGAGAAACAATGCTTCCACAGTCGCCGTGTTCTTATATGTGGAGTACTATCTGTTGTTTGCATGGCTTATGGGAATTATTTTCTTTTCGGGGGGATAGGAAATGACTATGAATATAGCAGATACAGCAGCAATCTCACTTCACCAAGAAGAAGAAGAAAGACAAAACTCCGAAGTAAGACACTTATTTTCTTTTTGGGGGGATAGAAAATGACTTTATTTTCCTAGGAATTGCAGGTGTTCTGTGACCTTATTCTTGAAATGTGTGTTTGTAAAACATTGATGATATCTGTTGAAGCTGCAATTCAGTTTTTCGTATCCTAAGGTGCATTGCCTATCCAAACAAAGAGTAGTTTGATTGAGTTCAACATAGTTGCAAGCTATATCACAAGGTGTGCTGAATTTTATCATAAAAGTTTGAATTGCACTGAACTTTATTCTTGTTGAACACAATCTCGAACTTTATCCATTATTTTTACATGGGAAGTTTTTTAACAGATTTTGCATTATTTTATAAGTGTGTCTATGTATACATATACCAACTGAAAGTGGAGGACAGAAAGCTCTCCACTCTGTCCCTTTGACATATTTATGCATTTTTTCAGAAAATAAAAATAATAGGAAAAATAATTAGTTAGAAGTTAAAGACGTTTTTTCCTTGAACTTTATCCATTGGCAAACTTGGACTGAACTTTATCCTCGTTGAACATATTAGAAAACAGCTCTGAAAATAGGGTTTCTAGCCCTCTCTAGAATGGACGGCTAGGATGGATTCAATGGTCATCTGTGTCCGGATGACCATCTGACCATCGATGCCTGTACCCGCAGGTTCTGCTCAGCTGTATAACGCCTATTAGTATAATAATTCTAGCGAGCAAAGGAGGCTCAGCTTTGACCGAAGAGCACCAGTTATCAAACCTAACAATAATCAAATGTAGAAATGATATAGTTTACAGAATAAGTGACCAAATATTTGCCGAAACTATTCCATTTTGTTCCACAGAAGTATTTACTCTCACGCTCCAGACCTGTGCAAGGTATTTACATAATCTATAACTCATCATTCTCCAGACATGATCATCACAGAAGTTAACACAGACTCATTATTCCTTGGGCATAAGGATATAATTAGTTCATATCATAGCTATGATTGAAAAAACCATTATTCAAGAATAATAGGTGCTGCTGCATGGCCTGTTATGTTATATTGGATCTCATACATTAGTCATAAGGATATAGTTAGTTCATATCATAGTTATGATTGAAACAACCATAATTCAAGGACAATAGATGCCACTGCATGGCCTGTTATGTTATCTCAGATCTCATACATTGAAGATAGCTTAATATGCCTAACTGTTATTCCTGGAGTTAAACAATGTTGTTTGATGAAGTTTTCATTGAAAAACTCAATATCACTGACTATTCATGGTTTCTTACCATATAATGTAATTGAAAAGCAAATTCACAAGACTCAAAACATCAGTGCAGATACCTCACGAAATGGATAAGCAAATGCACAAACCTCAAAACTCAAAACATTAATGCAGATGTTTCGCTAGTGTGGAAAAAATTGCAAGTGTTTAACAACAAATCAATTCATTCAGGGACAAATATTTCCATTTAAAAACAATAAATAGATAGATAGCAAACGTTTGTGTGCCGTACATCATAAAGACAAAAAAAATGTTCCCTCCAAAAGCTCAAAACTGGAATACTTGCACCTATGTTGAGCTGAAGCAAACTACTCTTTGTTTGGACGGGCAATGCACCTTAGGATACAAAAAACTAAATCCGCGGCTTCAACAGGGATCGTCAATGTTTTACAAATACTCATTTCAAGAATAAGGCCACAGAACACCTCCAGTTCCTAGCAAAAAAGTTAATTTCATATCCCCCAGCAAAGAAAGTAATTGTCTTACTTTGAAGTTTTGTCTTTCTTCTTCATGGTGGAGTGAGATTGCTGCTGCTCTTCAGCTGCTATTTCTGCTACGTTCCTTCTATGATCATAGTCATCCTCATTGACGGAATGCTTCCCTTGTTCTGCCTTTTTAGAGACGGAGAAAACCAAGTTATTATTAGCATTAGCTTCAACTAGGTGACCAGGAAACTTTAACTTTTTCAACTTATTCGCATGTGTAGCAGGCGCCTCCTTGAGCTTTAAATCTGCTTCTCCCTGTATATTTCTTAAACTCACGTCATGTTCTTCATTATGGTGATCAGGAAACTTTAACTTTTTCAACTTCTTATGTGTAGCAGTTGCCTCCTTGAGCTCCAAATCTGTTTCTCCCTGTATATTTCTTAAACTCCCGTCATGTTCTTCATTGTGTTGATGTTTTCTATCTTTTTTTCTCTTCTTCCTCTCTGTTCCCCCACTAATCTCCATGCAACATTGGTTAAGTGGAGCTAAAGTTGAAGCCACAACAGCATCCGTAGAAACCCCATTTGTCGTTGGCACTTTTTCAGAGTTCTCCTGAACAGTAGGCGTAGTGTGAGAATCATAACCCGCCTTTTCTTGTTCTCCATGGCCCGACGCTGATAACCCCTCGTTAGGGTTTTCAAAGTCCGTGGTGGTCTCGAGTTCAGATCTCCGTTTTTTCTTTCTGTGTTTTTTGAGGCTTGAGCGTGAGCCTTCTCCCATGGATTCCAGAGTGCGAGCAGCACTATTCAGGAAGCTCTTGACAGAAACGTCTGTTCCTTCCTGGCTGCAAAGAAAAAGGCGTAAAAGACGAGCTGCGTTGGACGTTGAACATGCCTCAGAGGAAAGAATCGAACCCCTGACCAGCCGCATTCTGATCGAGAATAATACTACACAACCCAGCGTAAAAATGGATACTGATATCTCCTTTACACTAGGAAATACTCTAACAAGAAAACTAGGCCCATGTTCGTGTTCAAGCTTTTGAATAATATGGGACTGGTTGGGCAATTTGGAGTGTTTTGCATTGAAGATGTTTGAGGCTTTCTCTAATTTACCAATCTCTTGCAGGTTGTAAACAGTGCGGTGATTCTTGGAAAACCCTAATTCACCAAATTTATAGGCTGAATAAATTTCTGCTCAATACTTTTTGTTTTTGTTAGGGTATGCTCGTACTCATATTCTAAGTGGAGTAAACTCCATTTTGGCTTGGGTACTCCTCTCCACATTTTGGTATGTCGCCAACTCAAAAATTATTAAACATTAGATGCAATCTAGGAGAGGATAATACTAGCAATCGCATGTGTAATGCAATGTGAATGTCGAACGGTATATGTTATTTGTTTTAGAGGGATAGTTAGTACTTTTGCAGTTGATGTTGATAAAGGGTGTGATTGATTTTTTAAAGTATAAATATATATATGATATTGAGTTGTGGAGCTCAATTGCTTAACAAATTGCATGTTTTATCAACTTGTTGGATTACACAGTAACCGCATCAGTCGGGTGACCGTCGACGGTCACCTGGGGACCAGCATCGGTTAAGCAAGTAGGAACTGATATCAGTTAGGTAACCGGCATCGGTTACCTGTGCATGATTGCTTTTATTTAAATCACAAGAATTAGATCTAACCTTTGATATAAAGGTGATCTAATGGTTGTAATTGCATAGCTAAGGTGCCCTGATGGAAAACTAGGGTTAGAAGATAAAATTAGAAGAATTGTAAGAAGAAATTCTTGGAGAGAGAAAAAGAGAAGCTTGTGAGGATGAAAGTATTGTACATCTGGAAGGGGTGTGGAAGATTGCAAATCTTCATTGTATATCCTATGTGAAGTTTTGAATAGTATATTGGTTGTTTCTTGGTGGACGTAGCCCACACTATGTAAACCACATTATATCTTGTGTATTGTTTCTTCTGGTTTATTTCCGTATTTATTGCTTATATGCTTAAATCTAATATATATTTGTACAACTGGTGTATTCAACCCCAACAACTGGTATAAGAGTTTTTTTTTTTAGGGTTTTGTGTGTTGAAAGATTTACTCACAGAGGGATTTCTGATTGAGTGGGAGCTACAGCAATGGAAAAAGATGGCAAATACAAAGTTAAGAAATTTAACGGTCGTAATTATCAATTATGGAATATGCAAGTGGAAGATTATTTGTATTAGAAAGATCTATACTTACTGTTGGATGAGAAGGAAAAACCTACAAAGATGACTGATGAAAAATGAAAAATTCTTGATAAAAAGGCTCTAGGATCTATAAGATTGAGCTTGTCAGCATCTGTGACTTCGAATATTACCGAAGCAGCAACCACGATAGAGTCAATGAAATCTTTAGCTAATTTATATGAAAAACGTAGTGCCTCAAATAAATTTTATTTGATGAAAAATTTATTAAATTCAAAGATGCAAGAAGGTGAATCTACATCAAGTCATTTAAATGATTTTTGTTCTATTGTAAATCAAGTAAAAGTGGTTAATATTATGTTTGATGATGAAGTGAAAGCACTTTTATTCTTATGCTCTTTGTTAGATAGTTGAGATAACTTAGTAGGTTGTTAGTAATACAACGTCTGCTACTAATATTTTAAAGTTTGATGATGCGGTTAGTATAATCCTGAATGAAGAAATACACAAGAAAAGTACAGGAGAATCATCATCTAGTAATGCTTTGAATGTAGAAAGTAGGGGAAGGCAGAAGGAGAGATCCAAGAGCAAGAATAATAAGAAATCAAAGTCTAAGAATGGCAGATCTAAATCTAGAGGTAAAGGAATACCTGCTGGAATTGTGGAAAGAAAGGACATGCAAAGAATGATTGTTGGTTCAAGGAAAACAAAGAGAATGTACCAAAGAAAGGTAAAGAGGCAAATGTTGCATCTTCTAAGGTAATGCAAGATGCCCTTATTCTCTCCTTGGATAATAAAATTGAATCATGGATTTTAGATTCAAGAGCTTCTTTCCATGCTACCCCTAATAAGGGTTATTTCAGAAATTATGTCCAGGTAATTTTGGGCATGTTTATTTAGGAGATGATGAACCATGCAATATTATTGGTAAAGGAGAAGTTCATCTAAAATTGCAGAATAGAAATACATGGATATTGAAAGATGTGAGGCATTTGCCAAGCCTTAGGAGAAATCTAATTTCTGCAGGATAACTAGGTGAATCTGGTTACATGGTTACATTCACGGCTGACTCTTGGAAGGTTACCAAAGGATCTCTTGTTGTAGCAAGAGGAAAGAAGGTAGGAACATTGTATTTGTCTACCTGTATTACTAATTCATTTTATGTTTTATTTACTTCATATTCAGATGCAAGCATGTGGCATAATTGGCTAGGCCATATGAGTCAAAAAGGAATGTAGATCTTAAAGGCAAAGGGTAAGTTATCAGATTTGAAAGATGTAGATCTTGATTTCTGTGAGCATTGTATATTTGGAAAGCAAAAGAGAGTGAGATTTCTCAAAGTTGGGGCAACAAATAAGGAGCAAAAATTAGAGCTTGTGCACTCAAATGTGTGGGGACCAGCCCAGGTAGCTTCTCATGGAGGATCCCAATATTATGTGACTTTCATTGATGATGCCACAAGAAAGGTATGGGTTTATTGTATTAAATGTAAATATGATGTTTTTGAGACTTTTAAAATATGGAAAGCCCTTGTGGAAAATGAATCAAATTCAAAGTTAAAATGTCTTAGATTTGACAATGGTGGTGAGTATTACAGCAAGGTTTTCAATGATTATTGTTTAGTGAATGGAATACATAGAGAAAGAATGGTTCCTAGAACACCACAGGAGAATGGTGTTGCTAAAAGAATGAACAGGACAATCATGGAACATGCAAGAAGCATGAGGATACATGTTGGATTACCCTTGCAGTTTTGGGCAGAAGCAGTAGACACGACAATTTATTTAATTAACGGTGGGCCTTCAAGTGCACTAGATGGTGGAATACCAGAAGAAGCTTGGATTGGAAAAGAGGTAGATCTTTCTTTTCTTAGAGTATTTGGTTCAGAAGCTTTTGTGCATGTTGATAAAGAAAATAGAAAGAAGTTGGATGCTAAATCCAAGAGATGTACTTTTATTGGTTATGGCTCTAGTGATTTCAGATTTTGTTTTTGGGATTTAGAAGATTCTAAGATTGTTAGGAGTTGTGACATTGAATGGAATGAAAAGAGAATATACAGGGATAAAGTTTTGGTACCCAAAGATGAATTGGTTGGAAAGTTCATAGAAGAAAACTCGTTCTCAGATTTAGAAAATACATCTATAGGTACTGGTGTCGATTGACCTGAACCGGTATCGGTTGAACAGGATCGACATTGGTTGTCAAGACTAACGTCGGCTACAGAAGAGCACGACTGGCGTCGGTTAGCTGAACCAGCATCGACAAGAGGTGACTGGCGTTGGTCACTGTCAGAAGTTGATACTAATATACAGGATGTCCAGATTGAGCCTCCGGCACCCCAGATCTCAGTTAGAAAGTCACAAAGGGTAAGTAGACCTCTAGAAAGATTTACACCTTCCTTATCTTATTTATTATTGATTGATAGTGGTGAACCAAAAAGTTTTGAAGAAGCAATGTAGGATGAAACCCACAAGAAGTGGGAGCATGGCATGGATGAGGAGATGGACTCCTTGAAATAGAATCAGACATGGGATTTGGTTAAGTTGCCAGCAAGTAAAAGAACATTACAGAACAAATGGGTTTACAGGATCAAGGAAGAAGAGGGTGGACAGAAAAGATACAAGGCAAGGCTTGTGGTAAAAGGATTTGCACAGAAATTAGGTATTGATTTTGGTGAGATATTTTCTCCTGTAGTAAAAATGATTTCCATGTGTACTGTATTGAGTTTAGTTGCAGTAGAATATTTACATTTAGAGAAACTTGATGTCAAGATGAATTTCCTTCACAATGATTTAGAGGAAGAGATTTATATGCAGCAGTTGCTTGGTTATGAAGTCAAGGGTAAGGAGAAACTTGTGTGCAGGTTGAAAAAAGAGCTTGTATGGGCTCAAACAAGCCCCAAGGCAATGGTATATGAGGTTTGATAGTTTCATGCATGAGCATGGTTATATGAGATGTGAATCTGACCATTGTGTTTATTTCAAGAAGCTTGAAAATGGAAGCTTTATTATTTTGTTACTATATGTGGATGATATGCTTATTGCAGGATCTAGTATGCAAGACATTGGTGAGCTTAAAGAAAAGTTAGCTCATACATTTGCAATGAAGGATTTGGGAGCTGCAAAGAAAATCCTTGGCATGCAAATTTTTAGAGATAGAAAGAACATGAAATTGTATTTGTCTCAGGAACATTATATCAATAAGGTGTTGGAAAGGTTTAATATGTAGAATTCAAAACTTGTAAGTACACCTATGGTTGGAAACTTCAAATTGAGCAAAGATCAGTGTCCTACATCACATGAGGAGGTCGAGTACATGACACAAGTTCCATATGCTTCAGCAGTTGGAAGTCTTATGTATGTTATGGTTTGTACCAGACCAGACATTGCACATGCAGTGGGAGTTGTGAGTAGATTTATGGCCAATCCAGGTAAAGAGCATTGAAAATAGTCCAATGGATTCTCAGGTATTTGAGAGGGACATCCAACATGCAGTTATGTTATGGAGGGTTAGATACTTCTTTATGTGGCTATGTTGATTCAGATATGGCTGGAGATTTGGATGGTAGGAGAAGCACCACTGGATATGTATTCACAGTAGGTGGCACGAAAGTTAGCTGGATTTCTAGATTACAGAAGGTTGTGGCCTTGTCTACTACAAAGGCTGAATATGTTGCAGCTACAGAGGCTAGCAAAGAGATGATATGGATGAGCAGGTTCATGGAAGAGTTGGGAAAGGAGCAAGAGGATTGCATATTGTACAGTGATAGTCAAAGTGTGATTCATCTAGCAAAGAACTCAATGTTTCATTCAATAACGAAACATATTTAGTTGAATATCACTTCATACAACCGGTGTTGGAGGATGGGCAGCTGAAACTGGAGAAAAGTCATATGAATAAGAACCATGCGGATATGTTAACGAAGTCGTTGGCAAAGGAGAAGTTGGAGCTACACTCCACTTCTGTTGGTCTTCGATTTTGAGACTTGAAGAGGGAGAAATAGGCCAAGGAAAGGATCCAAGAATGGAGTTGTATGGTACTGTGCAACAATTTATCTCCAAGTGGGAGATTGTTGAGTTGTGGAGTTCAATTGCTTCATAAATAACATGCTTTATTAACTTGTTGGAATACACAGTAACCAGCGTCGGTTGGGTAACCGTCGTCGGTCACCTAGGGACCGACATCGGTCAAGCAAGTAGGAACTGGTATCAGTTAAGGTAACCGACACCCGTTACCTGTGTGTGATTGCTTTTATTTAAGTCACAGGAATTAGATCTAACCTTTGATATAAAGGTGATCTAATGGTTGTAATTGCATAGCTAAGGTGCCCTAAGTTTGTATATGCTTATATAAGCTAGAAAGCTAGGGTTAGAAGGTAGAATTAGAAGAATTGTAAGAAGGAATTCTTGGAGAGAGAAAAAGAGAAGCTTGTGAGGAAGAAAGTATTGTACATCCGGGAGAGGTGTGGAAGATTGTAGATCTTCATTGTATATCCTCTATGAAGTTTTGAATAATATATTGGTTGTTTCTTGGTGGATGTAGCCCACACTGGGGGAACCACATTATATCTTGTGTATTGTTTCTTCTAGTTTATTTCTGTATTTATTGTTTGTATGTTTAGATCTTATATATATATCTGTACAACTAGTGTGTTCAACCCCAATAGATTAAGCATTACATTTAAAGATTATTTTTCTACTTTTCAAATTTGTTACAAATTCGTACATATACATTTGCATATCTTATATCACGAGTGGTTGCGTTTTCTGGAGTAGGTTGTTTGAACTTAACATGAATACATGAAGATTTATGTACATACACAAATTTTATACCATAAGTGGTAGCATTTGTGGGCTTTTTTCTTGCAAATCTTATATCATGCATGGTAGCATAATGTGGGCTAGTTTATTTGAACTAAACATGAATACATGAAGACTTCCATACATGTGCAAATTTTATATCATGAGTGGTTTATTTGCACTAAACATGAATACATTTGATACCATTTTGGATAGTTAATTACTTTTGTAATTGATGTTGACAAGGGGTGTGATTGATTTTGTAAGTGTAGAAATATAGATGAACCACTTCTTTTTAAGGTTCTATCTCTACATTTCAAACTTGTTACAAATTCGTACATATACATTTGGAAATCTTATGTCATGAGTGGTAGTGTTTTGAGTAGTCGTTTATTTGAACTAAACATGAGTACATGAATACTTCCGTACATGTGTAGATATTATATCATGAGTGGTTTATTTTCACTAAACATGAATACATTTGATATCATTTTAGATAGTTAATTACTTTTGTAATTGATGTGGTTTGTAATTATTTCAGGGAAATTGTGTTAGTGTTTCATCGGTTATGTGGTTGTTTTTTTGTTGAAAAAACCTTTTTCGTACAATCGATAAGGGGTGGGATTGATAGTGTTGGTGTAGGAATATAGATGAAACATTACATTGATTTGTTCTATGTGTACATTTAAATTTGTTACAAATTCATACATATACAGTTGCAAATCTTATATCACGACATATGAACTAAACATGTATACATGTAGTCCTTTGTAGATTTGTAGATTTTATATCATGAATGGTAGCCTTTTGTGGGCAATTTTATTTTCACTAAACTTGAATACATTTGATACCCCTTGAACAACAATGTCGCTTTAGATACAAGAAGTGTTGGGTAAAGTAGTAGTGGAGATGTTATCAAATGAGAGGGTAGTATTTACGACGGGTTGAGTGATAGTAGTCTTGACTCTTCCTTTCTTCTTGCTCCAAGTGTTGTTACATGCACCATTTTTTAGTACCTTTCGAATGAAAAAGGAGGTGAAATCCGTAGATTTTCAAACGAGGGAACTTTTGAGAAAACTATGACTATCATACATTACCTTTCAGTGGTTCCAATGTCGACAATTGCTTTATGCAAAGTAAGTCCTTGGGACTTGTGGATAGTTAATCCCCAAGCCATTTTAATCAGCAATTGTCTTCGATGCCCTCTTGAAATAGTGGGTATTGAAATATGTGACAGGTTGGAGGGATCCCAACATGGTTCATTATATCTATCAAATTTGACAACAACAAATAAAGGTCATGTTGGTGGTGGCATTGATGCGCCATAGACAATGTCAGTGATTGTTCCTGTAGGACCATTCATGAGGCCTACGTCAACCCATAAATTAGCAATAAGCATGATTTTTTTTTGCACAGCAGAAATGTGTTCCAACTAATCATCATCAGGATCTCCTATTGCAGCTCGCATGTTACTATCAATAATGGATTGGGTGATTGGAACATTCAATGCTTTCAACATCTAGAGGTTGTGTGATCCGAAAATGGGTGTTCAATTTTTCCAATTTTAATCGTTTCCAAGGATCTCGAAATTAAAATCAATTTTATGGTTCAATTTTCCAAAAATGCTTAATTTCTTGTTCATAGATGCACCTCAATCTGATTTTCAATCACAACACTGAAATGTGCATACGTTTACACTTTGTGGATTATGGATACTGATATTGTGCTTAAATCCATTTTCCTATTTTAATTGATGAATTGCTTAACCAAATTAATAAAAATCCATAACTGATTTTATCTAATCAAAAGCTTCATAAAAAATGAAATAAACATCCACAAAACAAAAATTGATAACGAAGTTCATCCATAGGCTACGTCTCCAGATTCACGGAAAGTGAAGTGATCTATTAAGTCCAATGAAGTACAATTTATCACCTTCAATAATGACAATAGACCTTTATACCTAAATTTAGAGCTTTGAAACAGGTTTGTAGACTCTAATTTCCTGTCAGAATTTGTCCATAATTTCACTTGTGGCTCTACAAGCTCTCCGAAGTGCCCTTTTCGTGCAAATGCGATAGAAAATCACCTACACTAGAAAATATGTAACACATCATGGAAAAATAATCACATATTTGGATTCCTGATGAAATTCTAAATACTTTTCATTTTTACTCCAAGGCCTAGTTCGGCCCCTAAGTGCTCCAAAATCAGGGTTTTCTCGAAACTGCCTCTGTTGGTTCTATACATAGTCATGCAAATTGTCTTAGACAAAACCCTTTGCACTCACTTAACCACCCGACTGAGTTGTTTGGTGGGTTGGTGGAGGGCTCAGTTTGCACACCCTAGGTTGTGAGGTCAAGTCACGGACCTTGCATTTTGGTGCCAACTGTTTTGTTTGTGGGTGGGGTATATCCCACATCCTCCAAGCAAACGATGGGGTTGTTGTTTAAGATAGGCTGAGCGACCTATTTCCACCATGACAACAACCACATTTGCAACATTTTGTTTCCCAAACTAATAGTGGGTCAAGTTGTTGATTATGACCGATCTGTGTGCATTGTTGATTGAAGTTATTGCTTGATCGAGTTGTGTGCTTGATTGTTAACCGACTGAGCTATATGGCCATGTATATGGCATGGGGCTATGTTCGAACGACCATACTATATTAACCTTGCCACGTATGTGACACCAATGCATTATTGTAATGACTGAGTTAGCTAAGTATAGCCCATCACATATATGTTATCGATTCAATGTTGACTCGCCCTGGTAATGGGGGATAAGGCCATCCCGAACCATATGGAAATAAGCCCAAACATTAAGGACTTCAATGTGATCAACTTGGTGGGGAGTTGTCACCCCACTAAGTTAATTAATAGCTCACATGAGTTAGATTTCATCATGCAATGCACAATTCAACTCTCCAAACATATATAGTCCCGCATTGACAATGTTAGAGAGATATTGGCATATATAATCAAAAATACGATAATGGTAATATGAATAAAAGGAAGCAAAGGCACCCCTCTTACAAAAGAGTGTGCCGAACCTGGTTGAGGGTCCTCAGCCAACAAATAATGGGGCCCACTAATTTTTCATGCATTGAATACCGGAGGCTCGAAAACACAAAATTTAAACCTTTTTACACCTTTTTCCAAATGCCACGTGTCAACTCATAACTTGTTAGTTGATCATTTTGAACCATTTTCAAACCAAATCTTTG
Source organism: Taxus chinensis (assembly GCA_019776745.2). Lineage (NCBI taxonomy): Eukaryota > Viridiplantae > Streptophyta > Pinopsida > Cupressales > Taxaceae > Taxus > Taxus chinensis. The sequence goes on from CM034153.1 coordinate 219,363,944, forward strand.
ACCTGCGATATCTTCTGCATTCAGACTCTATTTATGGAGTTATGCATACCATTGGGAAGGTCTCAAAATGTTTTACAACATGGTCATGATTTAGGGGGGTTTAGGAAAATTCCAACACCTAAAAAATCCTTTGGATCATTCCTCCTAACTGAGAATGATTTTTTTCTGCAAAAAGTTGTTTATCAACCCACAAAATTTGCTAACTCATCCTGCATTTCACAATCACATACAGGAACCAAAAATAACATTATGGGTTAAATAAATGCAAATAGTTGATTAGCTAGTCACAAATAATTGATCAGATAATTACACTCATTCTACAATAGAAATCTAGTGTCTCACTGATTCTCTGCAACCATGTCAACTCTACACACAACTGTGAATTGTCAAATCCCATTATAATGCCATAAAAAACAATTGATCAGATAATAACACCCATTCAACAACAAAAATATAGTGTTCAATTGATACTCTATGATTAGGTCGATTACTGAAATTACAATTCCATCAAATTAGATCAGTATAACAAACATCTAAACTGCCCACAATTAGGCTAGTTTCCACTGTCCATCTGAAACTGTAAAACACTGCAAATATCACGATCCAGAATGTTTAGACTATCAACACCAAAATAAGCTATAGTCAAGACTAAATCACATGAATCTGCCAATTTTATCCATACATACTGAATTGTAAATAAATAGATCAAATTGTATGCTTACCCATAACACTGAACTGCTATCTATTGTAAATGATCATCAGGCAATACCTGCACACTAGTTTGTTAGTGTAACTAATGTACACATCGATTGTAACCACATAGGGTAGTTACAAATACACACCCTAAAAATAAGGCTAGTCATGAATGTGTAATTACTTTGTATAGACACAATAGATTTGTATATTACCTACAATATCAAAAAGGTGTCAATAGAATTACACACTGACATTTAACAACAGTAACTTAAAATTACATTTCCAAAATTAGACATTATTCACCACATGCCAACTGAATCTGCATACTACTGCTAAAAATAGAAAATGGTATATTATCATCCTTTAACAAGTAAGAAGTAAAAATTTGAGTATTTTGAACTTTTCTCCTAGATCCTCTTACAGGTGACCCCAATTTCCCAATTTCAAAGTAATTAAAAGCACATGTGAATTTATCCTTCAACATACACCAGAAATCCACAAATTACTTTAAATTTTTTTGCATTGTTGAAAGCATGCAAAAAAAATCTATCCAGTTCACATGAGCCTACATTCTCCGTATCAAAATAAAATGGACTCGTCAATGGTTTCACAATGGATAGCTTAAAGGTTAATTTAAAAATTGTGGTTCAAAAACTTCCTTTACCTTGAACTCCAACTTCTTCTTACCATACACTGGATGGTTTGTTGGACGAAGTTTCCAATAGTTATCAACCTGATTCCCACTAAACTGATGATGAGTGTACAAATTCCTCTTGTTGTCCTGCTTATGTTCGAGGTGAGGAATCAAGTTTACCATGTCTCGCCAAAGTAGCTATGAGATTGGTTTCCAACATCATCTGCAAAATCTGCAACTGCCCATAGTGCACTTGTACCTGTTCAATCACTGAACTAAGTGCACCAATTAAAGCAATCACTATTAAATAAGATTAAACTGGAAGAAAAATATTGAGCTAAAACCATCTCTGATACCAAACTTGATCCGAAAATGGGTGTTAAATTTTTCCACTTTTAATAGTTTCCACGGATCTAGGAAATTAAAATCAATTTTATGGTTCAATTTTCTTAAATTACTTAATTTATTGTTCATAGATGCACCTCAATCTAATTTTCAATCACAACTCTGAAATGTGCACACGTTTGAACTTTGTGGATTATGGATATTGATATTGCACTTAAATCCATTTTCTCAATTTAATTGATGAATTGCTTAACCAAATTAATAAAAATCCATAACTGATTTTTTCTAATCAAAAGCTTCATCAAAACTGAAATAAACATCCACAAAACAAAAATCGATAACGAAGTTCACCCATAGGCTACATCTCCAAATTCACAAAAAGTGAATCGATCTATTAAGTCCAATGAAGTACAATTTATCACCTTCAATAATGACAATAGACCTTTATACCTATGTTTACCAGAGCTTTTAAACAGGTTTGTAGAATCTGATTTCCTATCAGAATTCATCCATAATTTCACCTGTGGCTCTACAGGATCTCCAAAGTTCCTTTTTCGTGCAAATGAGATAGAAAATCACCTACACCAGAAAATATGTAACATTTCATGGAAAATTGATCACATATTTGGATTCCTGATGAAATTATGAACACTTTTTGTTTTTACTCCAAGGCCTGGTTCGACCCTTAAGTGCTCCAAAATTAGGATTTTCTTGAAACCACCTATGTTGGTTCTATACATAGTCTTGCAGACTATCTTATACAAAACCCTGTGCGAGCTCAACTTAACCACATCGACCCAACCTGCTTTCGTGCGAGTTGTGTTTGGGATTTGTTTGCATGCCCCAGTCTGGGGGTCAAGTCCAACCTCAACATTTTGGTGCCAATTGTTTTGTTTATGGGTGGGGTATATCCCGGAAAATGGCAGGGTCACTTTTTAAGATAGGCTGAATGACCTATTTTCACTGTGGAAACAACCAAATTTGTAACGTTTTGTTGCCCAAACCAATAATGGGTCGAGTTGTTCATTTTGACCGATCTGTGTGCATTGTTGATTGAACGGTCATTGCTTGACCGGGTTGTGTGCTTGATTGTTAACCGACCGAGCTATATGGCCACATATATGACATGGGGCTATGTTCAAACGATCATACTATATTAACCCTGTCATGTATGTGGCGCCAATACATAGTTGAAATGATTGAGTTGGCTAAGCTATAGCTATGTGAATTGATATGTTTTCCATTGAGTTATTAGAAAATGTGGACTCACTCCTAATTCATAGGGAGATAAGGCACATCGCTCGAACCATATGGAAATAATCTCAAACATTAAGGAATTCAATGTGATCAACTCAATGGGGAGATCAACTCAGTGGGGAGTTGATCACCCCACTGAGCTAAATAATATCTCTCCCGAGCTAGATTTCATCCTATAATGCAAATTGAACTCTGCAAACATATATAGTCTCGCATTGACAATGTTAGAGAGATATATGGCATATATAATCAAAAATATGATAATGACAATATGAATAAAAGGCAACAAAGGCACCCCTCCTGTAAAAGAGTGTGACGAACCTGGCTGAGGGTGCTCAGCTAACAAATAGTTAGGCCCACCAATTTTTCGTGCATCGAAGACCGAAGGCTCAAAAACACAAAATTTTAACCTTTTTTCACCTTTTACCAAATGCCACATGTCAACGTGTAACTCACTAGTTGACCATTTTGAACCATTTTCAAACCAAATCTTTGACCTGCGATATCTTCTGTATCTCGGACTATGTTTCTGGAGTTTTGGATAGTGTCAGGAAGGTCTCAGAATGCTCTATAACATGGTCATGGTTTAGGAAACTTCCAACACCAAAAAATCCTTCAGATCATTGTGGGAGTCCACGAGATCATTTTTTGCAAACAAATGTGGTGCATCCTTAAAAATGTTGAGCTCGTGCTGAGTTAGGTATGAGTTGATGCGAGACATTAGGAGTTCCTAGTCCTCAATAAGAGGAGTTGAATCTCACATGTGGAGGAGTAAATTCTAGAATGAAATTTGTGCATTGGTTGTTCCTTTTTTGCTGAAATATTGTTTTCAATGTAATGGAAGAATGTAATCCCTTCCAAAGGGTAGCTCCATAGGAATTACTTGCATAAAGAGGACTATCCAAAATCAGTGGTAATTGGCTAAGCTCGCCGAGGAGGATGATATATATGTTCCCAAATTTAGATGTTATTGAATGTGGGAAAGCTTCGCGTAGCCTGCTGTCAATTTTGCTTAGCAACTTTGGGTTGATGAAACTCATTTCATCAAAAGAATATATTTTATATATTTTAATGACTCTTGAAAAGATGATAATGCATGACCTTTAAGGGGTTTCGGTTCTTTGATTGGAATACACAGGGTTGCATGAATTGTGGATGTAGAGATGTTGAATGCTGAAACACCGGTAGGGGTGAATAGAAGGAGAGGTGAGAGAGATGTGGTTAATGCTATTGTGAATGAATTCCATATTTTATTTATGAGAAATTATTTTCCTGTGCCAATTGTTCCTTGAATTATCAATCTTAGTGGAGGTAGAAGGGATTTTTTTGTTGAATGGTGCAGTATGGTATCAAGAGCTAGTTGTTGTTCTAAAGACAAAGGAAGTGTGGAAGATGGTGGCGTGACCTGTATGCTGGTGTTAATTGTGTCTACCTTTTCTCTCTCGATGAATGATGAACCAATTATCTGTAAATTAGGTGGAACTTCATGTATGTTCCAATTATTATGTAATTCAAAATCTTGTTTCCCCAACATTTCAAGATTGTCAAGACACATGTTGTTTCTCGAAAAAAGTTGTGCGAAGACCTGCCATTCATGCAATAGTTTGTGTTAGATACTGCATTTGACCTTAGAGTCAGAACTAACATCTATAGTATGTCATGTGTCTGCGGTAGTGCGTAAAACATGCCATGGTTTTTAGTTGTGCTTAAATAGGTCCCAAGTGCCATTGATGTCATGTGGAGTTGAGCCGAATTCAAAGGCAATATTTTTGAAAGGCTTGTATAAAAGGTGTTTTGACCAACAGAAAAGGTCATAGGACATTAAATCTTGAGCTGGGACATCCAAAAATCTCGAGTAGATCCGAACAATTGCTTTCCTTGATCGCAGTTTCCATATATCACTTTTACGGTTCTTGTTGGAGCTCCAATCTCGAGCAACCTAAATAAGAGGTGGGTGTTTCATGGTTGCAGGGCGAACTCTATATGCATCTAAGAAAGTGGTTGTTTTTTGTACATCGACATCACTTTCAACAACATGTCTCAAGATTTTTTTGCCAACATTTAATGATATAAATGAACGACTGCACATAATAAGTGGTAATTTTTGCAGCATGTTCAACAATGCTTTATGTGAGTAGCGGATCACAATATGTGCTGGAGAATCCCCATCAACATCTCTTGAAAATATAGATAGCATTTGGTGATAGGTTTCTAAATGTTGCTCTGCTTTTGAAGCATATTTTGCAATATACTTAAGAACTGCATGGCGGGAAAGTACTGATAGGCTGCTTTTCAGGGTCCATGTTGTTCCATGAAGAGAAGCGGTGGTTGTGTTTTTCAAATTTGCATCTGTTACATGAAGGAAAGCCGTTAAAGAAAATTGTTTTATTCTAGGGTAATTTTCCAAAGAGATTGAGCAAGTTTGGATGTTTGCCAACAAATCTATTCTTTTGTGAAACCATTGTTGGGCTTTAATAGTCTACGATGAGGGCGGGAATATGGGAAATCTCTCTGTATGGGAAGGGGTGGGGTGTTCTATTTGAGTCGATGGTGGATTACAAGGTGGAAAATAGTTAGAAGGAGAAGAAGAATTGGTTGTACATGTATGAGGAATTGAAGCACTGTTAGGACTTGAGACAGTTTCATGTGGTGTCCCAAATAAATGGGAAGACGTGGCAGTATTTAGCAAAGATGAGTTCGTACAGAAGGAATTGGTATGGTCGTGCAAAATTGTTTCCATAGAAGTTACTTGTGGAATGTTGGTTGATAATCCTTCAGTAGTTGTATTTAATGAAAAGATTGAAATGCTAGGGAATGGCAGGTTGTTGGTTGATAGATATTAGAGATTTTCGTTGTTCTACACTCTAGGTGAAGACGTTGCTGCTCAACAAATATGTCAATTTTTTTTTGCATAGTTCTCTCTTCGTCGGGCTCTTTTTGTAGGAGTCGACATGATTGAGAAGTCATAGACTTATGGAGTACCACCCGTTGACAAAAATCCATGCGAGTCAGCAAGGAATGATGTATTGTTTGCTGACATACAAATGCATAAATAGTCAAAATCAATAAACTATATACAATTAAAATGCATGTGGAGTTCCAATGGGAACTACGCGTAAGAGGTAAAACTTTGAGGATAAAAAATGCATTTGTTGTTGAAGGAAAAGACTATTAGCTATATGGAAAAATATAGTACGTTCACATAATATACAAGGATGAAAATATGTACATAACAAAAGTGCTGGTAATATTCATTTATTTTCTTAATAGTGCTTTCAATCCACATAGTAGTAGGAGGCAATAATATGTTAGTGTAAAAGGAAAAAAATAGTTTTCTTTTGAAGTAGGGAAAAAGGGTGAAACATAGATATGAAATAAATAACACAGTGTTGATAGTTCAATGTATAGAAAGGGATGGGTGAGGGTGTAGAGTTTGAAGGTACGGGTGCGTTAGAAATATTTGCGTAAATAAGGTTATAGAGGAGATGCAGTGCTATCCACTTTTTTTGAAACAAGGATGACACATTTCAATCTGATGATTTTGCGGTATGTCTCTTTTTTCAGGGAAAGCGTGAAGTAATATTCGTTTCGGATGACATTGCTTGTAATTTCACTAGTTGCATCTTCATTTATAGACAATAGGTGGAGTTCACTAGCTGCAACACCCATGATTGACTCAATTGTCTCATCAAAAATGGTAACTGATTGAAGTTCCGCTATTAGGTCCTTTAGATCGATCCTGAGTGCATATCTATAATCATAGTTCTAAACTTGTATGTTGCAACTTAAACAAAACCATGAACCATTTCCATGCTTTCACACTTTTTTCCTACATTGTTTGTCACCTTTTTGAAAAGGACATGCCATGTAAAAAAGGTTTTCCATGTTGATATTTTTTATTTCTATGGTAACCATGAACTATTCATTTTTCTCAGTGTTCCCCATCTATATGACCTATGAAATTATTGTTACAGAAGTCAAGCATTTTGGAGGGCCCATAAAATTTCTTGTGATAGAGGGTGGTAGATGGGAGTAGTCATCAAATTCAACTAAACCATGAAGTGTAGTAGTTTATGAAATTGGAGGGTTTACACAAAATTTGGCACATGAAAAAGTGTTAACTGAGGTCACATTGAAATTGGAGATGCAAGCACATTTCAAAGCAAGGACCAGAAGATGTGGTATACAAATAATGTCTTCAAGTTCTTTTCTTATATCATCTAAGTGTTGTCCCCAAAAAGTGACAGTGACACTAAATCCTGACATGTCCTTTAATTGTAGAGTTGTTCTCTTTGTTTCATGCTTTTCATGCCTACGAATAGTTGAGCATGGTGACATCACAAAAACAATGCCAATCAAATCAACATAAGAACTGACATTACTTATAGTTATGTCCTTGATTTTGGTGAAGTGAAAGTGATGGGAAGCTATTGCATCCTCATTTTCTATGATCGGAGTTATGGTTGAGTAAAGTTGTAGGAAAATCTCCAAAGCATTGTTTAAATGGTTGTAACATAAATTTGAGCTCCTACCAATCCTCCCATTAGAAATCGTACATAGCTTCCCATTTTAAATCTTCTCATAGAATGTTTTGGTAGCTTTATTGAAACAGGTGATGTGGATTTTCCCTTCTCCCTGATCCAAAAAATCAAACCTAAACATGAAACCATCTCCTCTTGTATTGTGATAATCGTAAAGAGTTGTTTTTTCTAGGGCACGAACCTCTATGAACCACATGCTCATAGATGTATTCAATTCTCTTATTTGAGTTGGTGTTCTCACAAAATATTTGTTATCCTAGTTTGCACATGCATCTGTTTGTGAAAACGGACTCTCTTGGAGAGGAATTATTGGTAGTCAAATTAAAGCACTGATTAGGAAATTTGTTTCAATAAAAAAATCCATTTCAATGATAAGAACAGTCTTGCAATGGAAAACAAAATTAGGAAAAATTTAGAATTGAGCAAAGAATGGAACAAACAAATTGGAATAAATTATAATTACTATAGGGGAATTAAATACACTGGTAATTGACTAAAGAATGATTCTTACATTTTATTTTTTATCATTCTAACATGGGATTTGTGTAAGAAAACAATAGAGCCTTTTTATATCAATTGATTTTTCAGATACATGACTTGCAAATTTGGAGGGTAGTAGCATTGTCTGAAAATGTAGCCCATTTGAAAGGTTGATACGATTTTGGGAACCTTTGTTTAGAACATAGCTTAGGGACGACAAGTACAATCTCTGAAATTTAGGGTCAACATTGGAATCGATCTCAATTAATTGAAAAATGCCTTCGTGTGTGAAAGTTATTTGCATGGAAAGTAAAATATGATCGAGAAAGTGGGAGTTTTGCAAATATATGGTGGAAAATGTAAACTTGTAGTGTAGTGAAACATGAAATGAAGGATGTGTTCACACAACATTATTCACCTTATATATGATGTAAGTAAATTTACACGAAACATGAAGTCTAACCCTTAACACAATTCCATATGCAAAAAGTGATATAATGTACAAAAATTTGGATGAAAACAATTATAAATTGCATGATTATTTTTTGGCATTTTAAAACTATTTTTTTTATAGATATAATGAACATAAGAAGTGAGGAATAGTAAAAAGGAAAAAATGAGCATATATGTTGACAACTTAGATGTTGTGTCCCATATGTACTGCCATAATATATACATACATTTATTTGAAATGAATTACAAATTATTATGTTAAGAAAATAGAATGGAAACCAATAAGAATAATATGAAAACTTGAAAAAACACAACTGTAGGTATCTGTATGGAGATATAATGATAAAGAAAGTATAAATGTATAGTTAGTTTACAAAAAACTCAAGATGTATTTTATAAAGTTTGATTCTTTGTACGATATACACTGCCACAATATATACATATAATTATTTAGAATGAGTTACATTTTGTTTCATAAACACTTATAAATAAACCAATACAAGTTATTATTTTAAATCAATTTTCTTTCTTTTTTCTTGTGTAATTTGTTTTGCATGTTTCTTGTATCTTTTTGCAATTGTAGATGCCTCGATTGTTATTCCCATTTTAATCCATTTGTGGGGTGGTTCATATTTCAGTGCATCTTCATTATGATCATAAACCAAGTAGAAGCCTTGTGAATTCGATCCAATTGTTTAGAATTTGGAGAGAAAAATCCGAGATGTTGGCAAGAGGTGGAGGTGATCTCTGATCATCTCGGATATCATTGTTTTAGGTGGTTTTAGTTTCCCGCAATGAAAAACATTAAAAACACATTAAATACGTTAGAAATATTCCTCCCTTTACAAGTAAGGCATATTTATTTCCAAGCCCGTTGTAGGGAGGGGAATTGTGTTTCTGGTCTACATCGTATTAAACTAGAAAGGTAAAAGAAGTGTGTTAGTCCAAGTCAATATTCTTATTTATGATAGGAAAATTTAAAATCCTTGTCGTTGATCAGTATTACGTCCAACTTGGGACACTTTGAAATGGCCTCATTAAGCAATGAGCCCATCGACACATAACAAATCATGTTATTGATGAAGGAATATGCCCCCGCATGTCACTTCAGAAAAAGGATTGTAGTACACTATAAATATAAATGAAAAAATCAAAATAAAATAACATAGAAGTAGTCTACAATAATTTTTTAGTTCATAACATGAAATAAAAAATTTAATAAATACTTCAATAAATATTGAAACCCACTAGAAATTCATATAGAGACAACACTCTCTTATTTAACGCATGAGAAAGAGAATCAAAAATATCAAATTGCAGCATCTTATCCTACAAAAAATTGAAAAAAGAAGTTAAAGAGTTGTCATAAACAATAAATAGAAATTAAGTTCTTGTAATCTTCACGCATACTCTTTTATTAACAAGCCAATTCATCTGAAAAATAAGTCTCTATAGTTTATAAAATGCATCTTTAGAGTACTATGATTTATGAAAACATTTCAACAGCTACAAGGAAAATGGTACAAATTTAAAATTGATGATATGCACCCCTTGACAGTTACTGCCATGTCTCCTTTGGACAATGCACAAATGTCAGCCCATCTTTTTGTAAACAACATGTAACCATATTGGGGCATATTTCCATGATGAATGTTTGTCATATAGGTCTGGTCTATATAGTTGGCTTGATGTACATTTTTAAAAATAATATCATGATTGAGATTCTTCAAAAAAATTGGAGAAGAATATTTTTAACAAAAAAACAAACAAATAGTAAGAAGATCACAATTGATAAAAAAAAACTTTTTTTTTTTTTCAGTTAGTTAATATTGGTATTATACATAGGACTTGTGTTAGGAAGAGGAATGAACAAAAATATATATATTTAGACACCCAGAAATCATATAATATCACAATTTAAAAAAAAATCCAGAGATAACCTTTACACCGAGGATTCAAATTTCCTACATCGACACAAATTAATAGTCATCCAAATCAATGGGTCTTGTCCTCATTGACTAACACATCAAGTTACATGATTACATGCATACAGATCAAAAATTTTATACACATGCCAAACATTAACAAAGGCTTATTAATATTATCATCTAGACCTAATATGCACCCCAAAAACATAGAATATGAATTATTTGTAAAGTTGTCCTAACAAAACCCACCATGGCCTTTCAATTTTGTTGTAACAATACAAAAAATCCAAGCCCCGGGTTCTATAATGACGACCTATACAACCAATTATCCACTGTAAAAACCTAGAATCTTTGATTTAGTGACACGGCACTAAAGCACGTTCTATCATTGTAAACTCTATAAATCTCAAACCTCATAATCCGAAGCATTGAGCAAATTAAAAAAACTGGGCCACCGCACGCATGAACAATCATATACTAATTTGCTCATATACTAATGACAAATAAAAATAGATTTGATTGGAAATAGAAAGGAAAGTTTTCATACCTTACCCAATTATTTAAGATAATCCTTATTTTATGTCAATGTTGCACTTGCTTATTCAACCACTAAAGATTCCAAAGAGCAGTTGGATGCCAACAATTCTCTGAGGATGATAACTTTGCTCCTGTTATAGATGACAGACCGGTTTTTCAATAATTTACTCATATACTAATGAAAAATAAAAATAGATCTGATGACAAATAATAATTTTTAGTGATTCAAGTAAAGGTGTGGTTAAATGAATATAATGGGGTTTTTTTATGACCATATCTAGTGTTTTGTCTGCATGTTCCCACTTAGGATCCTTGCTCCATGGAAAAGGAATCCATAATTACATGATAAGAAATGGTTTTAAGGCTAATGCCTATGTTGGGAATGCCCTTGTAACAATGTATGCCAAATGTGACCATATAGAGGAGGCACACGATGTGTTTAATGACATTGGTGAAAAATATGTTGTCTTATGGAGTGACATTATTGTTGGGATTTCCCAGTGCACGTAAGCCAACAAGGCTTTGAAATGCTTTCAAAAAATGTAATTGATAGGGCTAACCCTTAATTTAAATACCATTGAAAGTATTATTTCAGCATGTGCTCAATTAGCAGCTCTGAATTAGGGAAAGGAAATCCACAATTATACTATCAGAAATCAAATTAACTTGAATGTTGTTATTGGCATTGCTCTATTGGACATGTATGCAAAATTTGGAATATAGAATTGGCACAGAAAATGTTTGAGACTATGCCTCACAGAAATGTTGTCTCATGGAATGCAATGATTATAAAATATTCCCAAAATGGACATTTAGAGGAGGCCTTGTAACACTTCCGTGAAATGTAATTGAAAGAAGTGACTTCCGATTCAGTTACAATGGTGGGTGTTCTTCCAGTATGTACCTTCTTGGATGCAGTACAACTTAGTAAAGAGATTCATGCTTACACATATTGAAGGGGATTCCTTTCAGATGTTTTTGTGGGGCATGCACTGATAGATATGTATTATAAATGTGGTAGCATGAACTATACATCTGTTTGAGTTAGAACCTGAGCATACTGGATATTATGTACTCATGTCTAACATATATACCTAGGCTGGTAGGTGGGATGATGCAACAAAACTGAGAATAATGATGAAAGACAAGGGCTTGCAGAAAATCCCAGGATGGAGTTGGCTTAAAGTCAAGAATGGGATCCATCTATTTCTCATAGGAGATAGATCACATCTAGAATCAGAAAAAATCTATGCAATTTTGAAGAGCTTGCATGGTTAGATGATGGAGGCCTAACACAACTTTTGTTTTGCATAATGTGGAGGAATAAGATCAAATTGCGCACACATTTTCACAAACCACAATGAAAATTTGGTGACTGATAGGAACTATTAATTGGTTATGAGGTAGACCTCATCTTCTTGGATGTTGATCATACAAGAATTTAATGCAATTTTGAAATTAATAGTATATAATTTAATACCAAAACTGTGATTATTGACTATGAAGAATAACTAACTTTTTGACAAATTATAGTAAAGTTTTAATCTGCATTCATACCTAATCAAATGATTTTAGAAGATCCTCTCCAACTTTCTTTAGAAAATCCTTTTCACCTACAACAATACCCAAACTGGTTGTTATATGACTATAGCTTTCATTGAAAATAGTTGTTAAAGTAGATCCTCCATTCAGTAAATTGTGTTCTTTGAGTAAAGGTAAAAAAAGAGCCAGTATCAAAGAAAGTAATCCAAATATGATTGCCAGTATTCCTGATATATTACATGTTAGTAAGATAGAATATTACATGTATTTTAGCAATAACATTAAAATATGATATCCAAGTTCAAGCATCTATACAATAGGTCATACAAACCAGATAAAAGTGTAGGTTCGAGAACAAGAAAGCTAGTTAGAATGCAAGTTGGTATTGAATAGGTGTTAGGAATACAAAAGCAGGAGAGTAACTAAATAGAAAAGCTACAAACATGAAATAATAACCTCATTAATCCACCACCCTATAAAAAATGTAAACCCTAACACAACAAACCCTAAATTTGAAACTGCAACAACAAACACTAAGCCTACGATCACAATCTTTTTCTCGGCCAATTATGTGCAATCCCCCTAATGTTTGGCTAATTCAAAGCATGCAAAATGCAGTAAAGACAAAACCAAGAACATCAAATAGGAACACAAAACTTCAAACATGAAATTCAAACAGAGAGAGACATGTGAGAGATAAATACGCATTCACCATGCATAATATACCCCACAAAATTGTTAAATTTACCCCGCATTCAACATGTAAAACTATAAACAACAAAACTAAAAATAAAAACTGCTAAAAATAGAGAGGAAAATTGAAAACGTCAATACGCTCATCGCAACCATCAGGATGCTTGTTAAATTTTATCGAGCAAGAAAAACATCAAAATGGTTGTTAGGCCCCTAGAATATTGACTAAGTACAAAAGGTGCGTAGGCGCCTAAGGTCCCAGTTAAGGAAAGGCATGCAAGGACAAAGCGTGCAAGGCAATGTTGAAGAAAACCCATGGCACGTGATGCGCGTGGACAAAACCAAGGGTTCGGGACTTAGTCAAATTAGACATTCGGGGTAGAACACGTGAAAAGCATGACCCAAATGCACGTGGATAAGGTGCCAGCTTGGAGATAGGTTGGCCCAGGAAGGAGCATGCCTATGGTAGAAGCTTCTAGAAGCACATCATGGTATAAAGTGGAAAACTTAGGCCAAGAGGAGCATGCTTACATGGAGGACCACTTTCAGACACTTGGCATCGGATTTGAGGGTGCTAGAGGATGAGTTGGCACTCCAGAAAGTCTATAAATACAAGCGCCTGCAGAGTAAAAAGGGAGAGGAGAAGAGACTTAGAGAGTGGGCGGAGCTCTGCAGAAATACTGCAAGAACTCTGTTAGTGGTAATTGCACTTGGGAAAGGATGTATTGGGTATGGGGACTGTAAATTTTCTTCTTGGTAGTATAGTTACGTTAGTCCAATTCTAATGCATGACTGTGGTTTGCTTCTCTATGACATTCTGTAAATGGCTCTATGGATGTAATGAGGTTACCAGTTTATATATATCAATGATTCTTATGCATACATATTTTTCATAGGTTCTTTTTCATTTTATGCTCAGTATGGATTTTGATGTACTTCTTTCTGTTATGGTACAAGTTATATAATCTGTTAAGTACACCATTTGGAATGACTACAAGGATCTAGAGGCCGTTCTGAGCTCTATGGTTCTTGTATGTCTTAAATCCTTTTGAAACCTCTTAAACACAAATCATAGATGATGTTTCTCACTAAACTCACATAAAAGAGAGACTTGGTACCCGTGCGTGCCTCGGGTGAGTGCCCAGTATCCGCTGGGTGATAGGCCGACGCGCCTGGGGTTCCTTTCTTTTGTAATAAGGGTAAAAATGACTACATCTTGGTTCTGTTGCCGGGACTTGAACTTGGGTCTCTCGGGTGAGAGCCGAGTATCCTAAAACTGATAAAAATAGAGAGGAAAAGTGAAAACGTCAATATGCTTATCGTAACCATCAGGATGCCTGTCAAATTTAATCGAGCAAGAAAAACATCAAAATGGCCATCAAAATTAGGCCAGTGGCATGAACAACCGGAAAGGCCTTTCCCATAGGGGAATGACTTTAGCGTAAATATTTAGCTTGTTAGAGTTATAACTTGTGGTGAAAGGTATGTTTTCTTAAATTGTTTGAAGTTTGTGTGATGGGGAGGAGAGGACAATATAGTAACTTCTGACAAAAAAACACTGCTTATTATATCTTGATGGATGCATTGCTTATTATATCTTGATGGATGTTCATACGTTGTTGTAAACTTCTTATTTTTTTATGGCCCACAAGTATGTTGGCAAAGGTGAGCTAATTGGGGTGAATATCTATTTGTTACCTTTGATAGAACAATTGCAATGGCTCTTGGGGGTGATAATGTCTTCTATAAGATACAATTATGATATTCACTGAAAAGATATCATTTTCTATAATTTGGTTGAACACTTGTCGTATATCTACAAAATCTCATATTATGGCATTTAAATGTTCCCAAGGTGTAGATAATAACCCCATTTTTGTCAATATCCTTCAATCACTACATTTCATGAGATAACATATCTTTGGGGGATTTTGTTATACAATTCATATGCCTTATGTATGTTTCCACATTTGGCATACATATTAAACATGGCCCTTACAATACAACATCTCGAAAAAAACATTTCCTATTATTCCTCTATGGATGTTTGTTCATTGCATTTGGGGAAACCATTTCAATGGTTCCTACCAAGAATGTAGTTGAATAGTTTTCATAACCGCAACAAGATCGCCCGTGACCTCTGATAATGGTGGCTCGGGTCAGGCACCACTACTGTACATTATAAAAGCTCAATCATATGGCACATATCCATCTGTTAAGTAACAATACAATACAAGGTAACCCTAGGGATGACATATCTCTAGTATCAATTGTAAGGAAAAAGTAGCCTCAACAAGTACAAGATCCAATAAATGTGTGATATTAAATGTGTTGATAAAACCTTTATACATGCACAACATAAAAAAGGGTGTGTATGGTTATTATAGATTATTTTTCATTTTCAATGTTATTTAAATCTATATTTATCTATCACGATATTTCTTCTCCTTTTTAAAGCCTAAAATCTAATGAACAAAGTTAGGAAATCATTATTTTCCTATGTGGTACTTCCCATAAATATTATTTGATGGTCCCATGAATGTGAAATGATGTTATGAACATAGTGCATCAATATTCTTGAGAGAGTGTTAATGGGTATGGAAAAGAGCTCAAGTTTATGCGATTTGTTCAAGTTCTCATTGTATGCTAGTAATAAGATCTTGATTTCGGTATATGTTTATGACAAATGACTACAAAGTATCATATCAATTGTTAAGATGTATTACACTTTAATGTAAATCGAATTTCACTTATATATGTACCATGATCCTCATATCAATAGTAGTGACCTCATAAATGGACGTGGCCATGTTACTAACACAATGTTTGGTTAGTTATGGGTTGAGTAAGTTCACTTTCTTGACCTTCCTCTCTCCTCCTCTATAGGTTTATAATAAAAAAATCCCAATCAATTCCCTCTAAATACATTTCTTACTATGACATGTCTCTTTAGTGAATCTTGAAATTACATCTACAACTCTAAAAATCTTAATGTAATGATTAAAAAAAAATGTATAAATTACTTTTTAAAACGTATGATATTTCAAAAAAAGTTTGATATTTTTAAAAAAAGTTCCATATATTTTCGATTGATTTTGAACAATAAACAAATGGGATTTCAAAGCCCCAAATTCAAACCCCAATAAGAGCTCAAATTTGGAAAAATATTGTAAATATCAAATGGAAAAATCAATCACAATCTCGATTCCTAATTTTGGCCACTCCAGACTCCCGTTTGACTGTGTTGATGTTAACATATGTTACTTTCTTGGAAATAGAAAACATTGGAGATATTGGGATGTGAGTAGGTGGTGGTTAGCTATTATAATTAGATAACTGTTAGGGCTCAAGAATTATTCCTTGTAGGCATCCGGAAAGAATAATCTAGGAAGATTTGTCGGGAAGCGGACACTTCCCAGTAAGGCTCTTCCCATAATGGATGCCTCCAATGAATTAAGAAAAGTAGTAAATCATCTTTGTGCATCATTCCATAACTTTGGTTTCACATCACAAGGTGTTTTTTTGAAACTGTACAATTTGGGGTCAAGACAACTTGTACGATCTTGTCCCTTTGCATCTTTCAACTTTTATTTCAATTTGCATATTTGTATTGCATCATTTAATCTTCCTAGGGTTGGCCTTATCATAATATGTTACCCATAGAAAAGCTATATAATATGTTATCACTTTATCACTCACCTAACACCTTTATAAGATTTTATTGCAAATATAGATTCAAAAGTACTAAAGGCTCTCCTAAATCTTCTAAAAGTAGTTGCACATATTTATGACAATCACTAGTATAGGTTTGAAGCACTCAACCAAGTCAAAGGGTTCAACTTCCTCTATTTATAAGCATGAAAAGGTTTTAGAACCGTGTCTTAGAAAAAGTAAAGTCACTCTAGGCATTGTCAAAAAGTTTCAAGGGACAAAGGGTTTTGTCTAATAATTGAGGCACATTACCATCATGTTGGGTACATTCTCTACTTTATAGTTATTCCATTATCTTTGTGTCAAGATCGGGATTGATCTCTCTTGAGGACATGTAGAGTAGAACTTGGATTGGTTTAGTAGAGGTTGACTGTGCTGAGGGTAGTCCAACCTCACTGCACATATGATTTCCCCTTTTCTATTTAATGATTTTATAAAGGGTATTATCAACATATAGGGTTTCCACTTTTTTACAGGTCAATATAGGTTATATCGAGGTTGTGTAAATAAGGAAAACATGCAATGAAACACATATCCAAGGGAGTGGAGCACACAGAAAGTTACCAAATCTGACTACAAAAGAGTTGAAAACTATATAATATTAGTCAAGATTGTACAAAATTAGGGGAGTACCATACAAAAGTTATACGGTCATGTACTAGGTCATTATTTAGTTCCAGTATTAAAAATGAAGCATCTTTACATTGAGAACAACCTATTTTCCTTGTTTTCAAATCTAGATCTCCTTTATTCCACTCTTTACAACTAAGAATTTATCTCCTATTATGTATTTGAGTTATTGTTTATTATTATTGCAAGTATTAATGTGTTGTTCTTATTATGCACGTTTAATTATAAGTTAATTAAATTAGAACAATCCATTATACCAAACCATTACACCATATATTGTTTATAATGCATTTATACATATTTAGGGTGTAAACATTTATTGAACCTGAATGTTGAATCAAATCTATTACTTAAATCCTGGTGTCCCTAGGGTTTCTCATTCTTTTCTAGGTGCATTCTAAGTCAAATCTTTTTCTTTTTGTATATCATCGTGAATTATCATCTCCTTTATCATTTATGTCCCAAGGGGTTCCCTCCCTTAGTCTAGTGTGCACTATTATCCCTCTAACCAAGTCCATGTTCATCCTTTATACAAGGGATGGGAACCCATATGTTGATTCTCTCTGCATTGGTAAACACTCTAACACTCTGATCTCTAACTATTGTGAGCACACATGCTCTACTATGATATATTTTTCCCATTTTGTCTTCATTGTTTTCGCTTACAATATACAAGGTGAAGATTCTCATAACACAATTCGTAATCAATCCCTATCCGACGATGAGGCACAACATTTTGTGCATATATTGCAAGAAAAACTTGATAATATTGATGTTCTTCTCTATGTCCCTTGGGACCAACTTAAGAATACAATTGTCTCCTCAAAAATTCATCTCAATCCTATATCATCTAATGTACATACATCTATTATTCCTACATACATAGTGCCTATTTCATTGGGGGCATTCCATTTCACGATGTTCTTATGTTTATTCCTGTGACCACTATTATTCCTACAACTCATATTTATGTACATAGTGGTTCACATTCTTCTTCTTCTAGCATGTAGGATCTTGAGTCCCTTATTCATAGTTTGCAAGCTCAAATCTTACAATTATAATAAGGCACATCTTCTTCTTCTTTTGTTATGCATTCCACTCGATTGCTTCATAACACACTTGCACTAGAAGTTTTCTCTAATGCATTTTCTATAAATTTTGTTTCTCTTAAGATTCCAATATATAATGGCAAGGGTGATCTATAATAACACCTTCATACATTTTGTTTCACTTGATTGGATTATGCTTATAATGATACATTACTTACTATTTTCTTTCCTCAGAATCTAAAATATTTTTCTTTATAATGGTTTAATGATCTCCCTATGAATTATGTTTAGACTTTCACTCCCTTAGCTAGTCAATTTCTTACATAATTCTCTATTAGTATTCAAGACAACATTTCCTATGCTCAAATGGATAAAATATGACAAGGTTTTAACGAGTGCATCAGTGGTTATGTTTTATGTCACAATACTACACTTACCAAGATGGTCAATATTTTGGTCAATGGCGAGCTTCAAGATATATTTACACCAAGTCTTCTTACTCCTTTGCAAGAGTCAGTTCTCTTGGAAAAGTTTCATTCATTTGATCATATATGTCACACACTTAAAGAGCGGCAAGCTAAGCTCCTTGACATGAATAAACTCAAATACACTATTAGTCCTCCTAAAACATATAATCATAAGTTTTAAGGTAAATATAATTTTAAAAGCAAGCCCACTAATGCTAATCTAAATTTAAAGCCATCGTCAATGTTGTGTCTCAACCCAAAAAGCTATATTTACAAACTCCTTGGTGGTAATTCACACTTTTACCTTATACCCCACATTTAGTGCTAAAACAATTACTTTAGTGCAACCTTGTATCTCCCCCCCACCATTTGAGGTTGATGCAAGCATTTTTTATAGTAAAAATATTTATATTAATGTTTATTGTGATTATCTCGATGCGTTGGTCATACTACGAATCGATGTATTAAGCTCCACTATGTTATACAAGATCTTCGCGATGATGGTACTATTGAATGGGATGTTCCCACTAAATCTAAGCCTACCAATGATAATGCAAAGCTTGAAATTTTAATGACCCACTTCTTGATTATAACACTATGAAATCTACTTTAGAGGTGCATCATGCTCATTGTGTTGTACCACCACCACCTTCTTATGATCATCTATTAGATGCTATGATTGGTATTATTACTATTATGAAACATTCTCCTACAAGTATTACTTTTAATGATATTGATATGGCTCATATTTTTGTTTCAAATACACTTTACATCCATGTTTTTATTGATCAACATACCATACATAGTGTTTCAGTTGATAGTATTTCTCAACATGATATATACACCTTCGAGTTACTTCGTTCCCTTGGATATAATAAAAAGCAAATGAAATTTAATCCCAAGACAAAAATGGGGCAATTGTTCTCCCTCTCACAATTGTCTCTGCTACTATTAATATTACATTCTCAATTACATCTTTGATTCCCTCACATGACATGTGTTTAGGTCATCCTTGGCTAAGTGCTTTTGTGGCTATCCCTTATATATTACATCAATGTGTTAAGTTTATTCATACTTAACAAATGGTTACAATTATACGTATAACTTCCAAGGATCTTATATCTAAGTGATTTGGCCAAACAAATGTCATTACGACTCCTACTCTTAGTGCATCTATACACAAGTCTTCTAATTCACATACTACTTCTAGAAAATCACACTCTCCCTAGCCTTCAACTAGGTCATCTAGGTCACATACTACTTTTCATATGTCACTTTCTCCTAAATATTTGACTAGATCACTTTCTACGCATACCGCTTATCATGGGTCTTCTTATCGTATGTTTCTTATGACGTGTATTATGGTTTTTACACATCTTATACAAGAGTGTCCTTCTTCTCTTTTGACACTTATGAGGGATGAACCTCCTTCACCACTTGGATTCATCTTGCCTCTTGATGAGGCTCTTATTGGGTAGCTCTTGTGTTATCCCGTTTCATGTACATAGTTATTTCCCAAACTATTCAAAAGCATTCAAATAATCACACAATACAAAACACTCATGCATTTGTAAAACATACAAAATTAGGACATGTTTATGGTTTAGTTGATTAACTTGTTACTTTATGTATGTTGTTTGTCATATTGGTTTGATGGATAACATATATTTCCTATATACTCTTTATACACATGCATTCACAAGGTATATTGAACTTGATGTAGGAAACACATAAGTTAATACATGATAACATGTGACAGTTTAGTTCCTTCTCACTTACACTAATATTTGGGGGCATCTCCTATACTATATAAGTGTTATTATTTAATTTCAATTACTTTACACTTCTTCATTACACTTGATTACATATATGGTGTATATGTTATCTTTGGAGTTAATGGGACTAACACATGCCTTTTGTGGTGCTAACCTATCCCGTTATCCATATTTATATTATTATTATTATTACACTCTCATGTTATGCTTTCATTACTTTCTTGTGTTAGTTACTTGTTTGCTTAACTACTTCATTGTCTAACTACTTGCTTATGATTGGCCATTTGATTGTTTGATTACTTGATTTTTTCTTATATGCAACCTACATTCCTTGATTTTTTATGACATTGCGGGTGTATCATGTTTGTGGCTCTATACCTATCTTATGTCTATACTGTAGACACAAAATCATGCACTTGGGTACATTTATAGGTCTTAATTACATACCACTATTCATATGATTCCTAAGTGAGAAAAATAACAATTGACAACTATCTTTGGCCTTTTTGTTTGTGTTTCTTATTTTCTATTTGGCCTTCTACACCCTACAGCCCAGTCGGTACTTCATTGTTTTATCTTTTATGGATTTAGACACCAGTGCCCAGACAAGATGCCAGTGCCTAGGCACCCTCAAGCTCTCCTTACTTTACTCACTCTTTTTGGGCATCTTATTTTCTTGTGGGTTGGCCTTCTAGTTTTCAATTGAGAAATTCAACCAAGGGAATCATATAAATACAAAGCTATGTGACCATAATAAAGGACCAAACACTAAGCATATATTATCATCACCTAAGGTTGCATCCAAAGGCATTCTAAGAGCATCAACACATCCATCTAGCACTCAATCAAGGGATAAGGGACTGCATTTTCTGCATACATGCATAGGAAGGGAAATTCATGTTTCCATCCACACATCTATTCATATCAGTACATCTAGCTACTACCCACTATCACTTACACAAGGGATTCCTAAGGCACGATTCTTACACACACACTAGAACTACATGGAGTTTGAAATGTAGTGCAACACTCGATTGTAAGCTCACCCAGTCGGGTGACTGCCAAAGTCAGTCTAACTCCTCATTTTACATATTTTCTTTTTGGGATTTGATGTAGTTTGAGGGTTTTGTAGGTAATCTTCTCTTTGCAGGTTACATGTGAATTCAACGATCATCAAATGACATACAAGTGACCAAAAGTGATGGTTAGCAACACTTGTGTGACACCATAAAAACTAGGTTCTGAGCCTTTGTGCAGTCACAAGCACCCAACAGAGGTCTCCAATGCCCAAGCATACTTGACCCAATCCAGATGCCCTAGTCCAAGCATATTCGATAGTTCCATAATTTGCTAAGCACAGTTGTGACAATATTCCCTTATGTTTCATCAATTATCTAAATCAGATCTGTCCCAACATCAAGTGAAATCAACTAAATCACTCTTTCCCTCTCTTGCACTTAGGGTTTTAATTTTATTAGATTACTTTCTTGTGTCAAATTATATACTTAGCATTTATTTATCATATGTTACTCTTCAATTAGGGTTTTACAAATTTTATTTTTTGTTAAATCATTTGGTGAACCCATCGCTCAAATTCCACTTTCTTTATAGGGTGTTCTTCTTATGCCTGTTACTCGTAGTGGTCATTTTGGGTCTTTTGAGAAAATTGAGCTGATTCCATCTTCCTGTAGGGTTTTTAAATCAATGGTTGAATCTGATAACCCCTTTGTCAAATCTTAAAATTTTCCTCTTGAAAACATTGAAACATTTGATAGTGAGCAATTATATGATGTGGATACCAACATTGATCAAGAACAACTAGAAAAGGTTACCAATTTTTGTCAAGATTTAAGTGACAATCTTACACATATTTTGAATATTTTCCATGCTTTGATGGCTGCTAAAAACTCTCGAGATGCTACCTCAGTACCCCTTATAAGCTCTTCCTCAACTGTCATGGCCTCCACTCAACCCCTTCATATTCCCACTTCCATTCCCACTACTACCACTCTGTTCATTTAACCTAATGCTTCTAATACATAACCTAAATCTTCTTCAAATAATCTTGCTTTAACTTCTTTATATCAGGATCTATAAACTCAAATTTGTAAACTTCAAATATCTACTTCTCATGTATCTCCATCTCTTGATTCCACTTTACTCCATAATCCTTTTGCACCCGCCATTTCCACTTATGTACTTCCTCAAAACTTCATCACCCCTAAGCTACCACCTTCAATGGACATGGTGACCCTCAGAAGCATCTCTGAGCCTTTCATGTAGCATGTCTAGATTATGCTAATGATCATACTTTATTGGTAAAGATCTTTCCTATAAGCCTCCAAGATTATGCAATGTGTTGGTTCTATGATCTACCTTTCCATTCAGTAACATCTTTTATGCATTTAGTCGATGCTTTTCTCATGCATTTTTTAATCAACATTGGTTTTAAAATATCCTATGCTCAACTAGCACAAGTAAACAAGGATCTAATGAGCATCTACTGGACCATGTATTATGATATAAGAATAACCTAGCTAAGATGTGTAATGTACTCACAAACTCTGAATTGCAAGATCCTTTTGTTCAAAGTATTTTGTCTCTATTGCAAGAGAGTTTCATCTTCAAGACCTCTCCATCATTTGATCAACTATGACATACTCTTAAGTTACATGGAAGAAAATTATTATCTATGGGCAAGCTTAAATATCATGACCAGGCTTCCTCTTCTAATCAGTTTCAAAACAAATCTAATTTCAAGCCATCTCCTAATCCCATCGAAACAAAAGCTATTGTTAACACTATTACTACTCCTAAAAATATTCAATAACAACCTCCAAAGCATACATTCACAAAATTGCCTTACACTCCACATATTCTATTGCCACAACTTATTGAGAGCAATCTTATTGTGCTTCCTCCTCCACTTAATCTAGATCCATCGCACCCTAAAGGAAGCAATTATAATGAAAATACTAGATGTGACTATCATCAATGTTTTTAGCATTCCATTAATCAATGATTCAAACTTAGACATCTTATTCAAGATCTCATCGAGAATAATTCAATTGAGCTCCCTGAGCCTTCAAGATCTACTCTGGTCAATGAAAATAAAAATCTAAAAAATATTTAAGGATCCTATCCCTAATCATGAAAAGTAAGTGGTTGAGTCCTCTGCTAATCATACATATCGCGTTGTGTCACCTCCTTCATCAGGGCTCTTGATTTTCTAGTTGTGCATACTAATGCATCTCCACCACTCATCACATTCTATGATCATGATTTTCATGCTACATTTTCTTTTAATACACTACATATCAATGGTTTTATTGGGCCTTATACTATCAACAATACTATGATCAATTCATCGTCCCCTCTTTGTGGGTGTTCTATTGCACTCCTTATCGCTATCAACTATCCTTTCTCTCAAATTTCATATCCAATTCCCAACTTTTATGGTTACGTCAAACTTCTAATTATAGTTGGGCCTCTCACTATGCTTGTGTCATTTTTTGTGGCACCTTCACTCAAAGGATGTGATATACTCTTAGGTCTTCCCTAGCTCCGTGCTACCAAGGCTATCTTTTCCATGACTCACTTGTGTCTTAAATTCATTTATGATAAGTAAGTTTTTACTCTCAAAGGCGTTCCATCATCCACTCCATTGCCTTAGCCTTGTAGTCTGTTTTATTACTCAAACCCTATACATGTTGGCACATCACTCAAACATATCTGGGTGCTCACCTGAAGCGTGAAAAGGGACCAAGTTCCTCTTTGTTATAGTATTACCACAGGGTTAACATGCATGTTCATAACAACCAAATCCCAAGGTGCATAATCCATTTTATCAATCAGGTTCATGAACTTAAGTTGAAAACACACATATTAAAGTAAGCATATAGATCACATAACAATTAAAACCAGATTCAGCATATAATCATCAATAACGGATACACTAACATCCAATATCCAACCATAACGATCCATTATATTAGTTCATAAAAACCCAATAGCTGAATACATCATAAGAAACATCACAAAGCCATGTGCGCGACATCATACTAGTAGCATAACTCTGTAACAATATAGTCCACTATGATCATGTTGTGTGTGTCAAAACCGTGCAAAAAAATACATATATATAAGGGGTGGGGAATTTCCCTTCACCTCCCATGCACTCCTCAATATAGGCCGCATACTAAGAATAGCCATACACCACTACAATGTGTCCCAGAAGCATGCAAACCTCACCTAATAATATACTACCTATAGTTAGCTCTATTTCTAATCCTATTATTAGATCCATGCACATGTTCAAACTGTAAGTTCTTTCCTCAAAAATAGACTCTTCTTGACTGCATAATCTTCCTTATGTGTCACTACAAGTCTATATTTAGTCCCATATACCAAAACCTCACTAAGTATCTCTTCCTTCTACAGTGATCTTCACACGCATCTCTTTCCATCTTTTGTGTGTAAAACCCTGTCCTTCTAGTGCACTCACAAGTATAGCCTTCCGCATGTTTTTTTATGTAGCCCTTTCCATGTGTGTGAACCACTACATACTTCAAACACTTAGCCATTTTCCAATGCCCAGCATTACCCCACACTAGGTATGTTGTCTGTCCTTGGCAACACTTCGCTTGATCGTTAAAATAACGATAATTAATTCTTCAACAATCAAATAATGAAAGAATATCTGTACGGCTTGAACCAAATAATGAAAGAATCTAAGTGATATTGTTCAAAAAGGAGGGGGAATTCCTTATTCACTAATGCTTCCAATTTTCTCCACCCTTTGAACTCACTACTTTCCTGAGTAAAGGCCTCACCCATGATGACAGGAACCTCCTCAATAGTCAGATCCTCACCCTTTACCTTCAGTGTTTTGATCAGAGTCTCCAGTTGTTTTCCTGCATCAACCAGTGCATCCATCTTGTGTGTAACTTATAGGTAGAGTTATTTCAACTTATTATTAATTGAGGACCTTAATGAATCAATTTCCCCACACTTCTACTCAACCTTAGCTATGATTCTTTCTCATTCTACCCTGTTTCCTCTATTCTTGGCCTGGATATCCTTCAAATCTACCTCATATTTTACAACAAAGAGTTTCACTTCATGATTCCTATCATTGCAATTGTCATAGACAAATTCTACCATGTGAGTTGTTGCTTCACTGATTCAATTAATTCAGTGTATTGTGTTATGGTGGCTTCAATTTGTTCTCTTTCTTTTTGCTTCTGCCATGCCATAAATTCTTCTACATATTCTAATGCAAGGGGTGGTTGTTGAGTTGTAATTATGCACGTTAAATATTCTAGGCAATGGAAGGCGGATTCATACTAGGTTTTATTAGGAGGGTCCAGATCTGGGTGCACTAGTAAGATCACATCAGCTATGCATTCTACCTTTTTGTAAGCTATGCACGTGTCCACCCTTTTTCATCCCTCAACTCCTATTTCAACTGCATAATAATTTTCTCCTTCTCCTTTATATTTTTATCCCTTTCTCTTATCTCTATATTCTTCTCATCCAACTCCTTCTGCATAACCCTTATCTTATTGTTCCTATCAAAAATTCTACCACCCACCTCTACTGATAGTTTTTTAAGCATGTTACACACTTGCTCATCTGTCAATTGTTGGGAATCAACTATTGAGTACATCTCTCTAGAGACTTCCAACTCATAGGTATCTATCAATGACTGGGAACTCACCTCAAATTCTGGCTCTTCGATGTGCAACTCAAGTTCCCAAGATAACATATTCCTTATGTGCACGGTAGCACATCCTCCTTCTTGAATAATGACCAAGAAAAATAGTTGATCCAAAGGTATCATGCTCTGATACCTGACACATAAAAATTTATTGGGATTTTCAACATACTGCATGATAGGTCCTTATGGGATGTACCTTGGTCTTCTAATCTTTCCTCAATCACCCTTTTGGAAACCTACAACAAGGGCCGATTCCCCTCCCATAGCTCTTACCTGTCCTTCACTCTTTTCTTCCTCAGTATTGTGCACTACTTCATGCTCTACCAAATGCTCTATAATCTCCGTATCATCTTTCTCCACTCTGTACTCTATCTCAGGGTCGGGAGTGCACCTATCATCATGCTCTATAGTAGGTCTGGGTTCTCTTCAATAACCTATGTAACGGTCACACTGATACCCCATACATACATATCCATGACATGTGTATCCTCAAAGTGCTTGCTTTGGCCCTCTGCATCTGATTCTTCGATGGTGTACACATGTGGGCTCAACTTCCCTTGCAACTCTTCCTCACTCTCATCATTCTTCTTGTTCTTTCTAGATCTCCATCTCCTCAGAGTTTGAGCTAGGTATTACTTTTTGTTTCTTATTCACCTAAGATTTCCCTCTTACAGGTTGCCTTGTAACATAGGTGTTGGTTACTAATTCCTTACGTGCTAAGGTTCACCCTACCGGTGAACTTGAAATGGGAGTCTTATCTTTACTTCCCCCTTTACTTCCACTGACAAACAAGGCCTCCTTACAAACCCGCTTCTTTGGTTCAACCTTATTCCATGTAGAAGGTTGTTCAGGAATACTCACATCATCCTCCATAAATATACCATCAACAAACCTGGGCCTTAGATAAATACACACTTTTGTTGTAGCCACCAAAGCTATTAGTAATGTAACTAGTTTTTTAAAATGTATGTTTTCTAATACATACTTCTCTTCATAGGCACACTTCTTGGGGTAGACAAGGATTTGAAGCATCTCATTGCTGCTTATCTAATTTTCTCAAATCAAGTCTCAACTTCTATGCCTCCTTAAACATGTTCACATCACTTTCAAAGTACTGCATTGTAAACACAAATGGAAGTTTGCACCACGGACTTTTAGTTCTATCAACTAATGTAAACCTCCCAATACAAAATTGTTGATAGATTGCAAACTCAACAACCCCATCCATAACAACAAGAAACTAAGTTGGAATTCTCCACTTAGCTCCGAACACATCACACATCCGTTTATACCATTTATCCATAGGTGCATTATATGTTGGTGTCACCAATTCATAGGTATATTTGGAAAACTAATTTTCAAGGGAGGGATATTCATCAGGATACTCCCATATCTTGTCTTTTGGCCCATCGGGCACCCCAATATCAGAGAATACTATCACCAATAAGATATTTCCAAACATAATCTTGTCAACATCACATGTAGAATCAATGATATCCTCTATTATAAAGGAAGCAACCTTATATATAGTTCCTCCTGATATTTTCTTGCATACATGTAGCCATATTTTATTCACTTGTATCCATCTTTCCTACTCATTCATCTTTGTGAGAAAGCTGTGGCCATCCTTATGACATGATCATCGAGCTTAACAATATCAAATGCGCACCCTCCTTTATTGTACCCAAAATATACTAAAGTCTTCTTCACTTCAGTGTCATTGGCTAAATCATCAGCAAAGGAGATCCCAATATTAATTAGTCAAGTATATTTTTCAATTAATTGCATGATAATGCTTATCCTTTTGCTTGCAAAGTAAAAATAGTCCTTGGGCACACTCGACATCAACCATTGGTATAATATTTTAGGCTTCCCAAAGATTGAAAGCTCATATAGTTACAATACTCCAACATTCTTCAATAACCTCTTCCCCTGGTCATCATACACAGGCTTATCATCAGGGGTTCTTTCCTCCATTGGTTGAACAAGTTCTGTTGCCATGTCACACACTGTTAAATATTTCTAATGGTTGTAATTGCTCATGGTCATGCTCCTGACATGAGAATATAACTCCTTTCTCATCAATACCCCATTGGGGTACTGCATTTATGAGTATCATTCTTCCTGGACATCTACGGTAGGTGTCGACTTCTCTTTTCCCTTACCCCTCTTTTTAGGTGATGTGGTTACTACCTTCTTTAGTGCCATTTCAGTTGTGTAAATTAAAAACCTTACCTTGGTCCTTACTCTCCTTAGTACTCTACTCCTCTTGCCACAAACCTCTAGAACAATACTGTTATACTTCTCCGTTTGAACCCTGTATGTCGTGCCCTAATTTTTGAAACCCTAACCAGAGAAGTTGTGTTTCCTTCCAAATCCACTTCACTCCATCTCAAACTATGGGGTTCCCTCCAATGGGACTCACTCTTCCCGTGGCAGTGTTATCCTTCACCCTCTGGTTCACTATTCTTCAACTCAGTACTCGATTTCTCTCTAAATTTCTCAAGTTTTCCCTAGGTCGCAAAAAGCATTCATTAATCTCGCACAAGGTAAGGTAAAAATGATTTACCTTGACATTTAATTTATAGGCATTCAAATTTTGCTCGCATTAATTTCTTTCTAACTACCATTATACAAATGCATTTAATTGGAATTTTCTACCTTTCTCACCTTTTCCACAGTTTCCATCACGCTTAACGTGCATTCATCACACACTCTAGTTGGAACCTTCTAGTGTGCAAACTACTCTGACCGCAGACCTCCTTTCACGTGCTCCAAATGCCGAAGTACATCAACCTCTACACCTTATACCGAGTAGCTATCTATGCCACTACCTACCTCACGTTACACTATGTGCTCATTCATTGTACGTGTATTTTCCTTTGGCCTCGTCTTTATTATCACCATTCTTCATATGACACCTTATCACTATCCTTCAGCAACCAACATCATCATTGACATATGCACTCCTCTAGTGCTTACTCTTATGAACCTCAACTCTCTTTTGCGCGTTCTTGCTTTCCTTTTACCGCACACTAATTATATGCATGGTCCTCTATGCATGAAGTCACTTTGATAGTAATCAGCTACATGTGTGCAAACATGCTTATTATAACAAAACACTGAACTAAATTAACAAAGCATGACAATGATGAAAGGAAACACATATAAAGGAAATGCATTAAAGGGGAATCTAATCTAACTAGCAATACTACCTTATTACAAACATCAAGAAGACTTATTTATATTAGGGCTTCAACCTACTCCCATTGAAATAATCGAGCAATAGAGTGCCATCCAACACTTGTAACTAGTAAGCGCCTGATTCCAATATTTTTTTACCACAAATGGTTCCAACCAATGAACTTTCAACTTCCTAGGGTGGCACGTAAAATTTTCATCATACATAAGAACCATCTTGCCCACCTCAAATTCCTTATTTCTAATATGCCAGTCATGTCATGCCTTCTTTCTTTCTTTCTATTTCTTATGACTCCATCAAGAAATGACACGCCACTCATCCAACTACATTAGCTTACATATGCATTCCTCCACCGCTTGTTCATCATCCAGGCCTCATGTGCGCAATACATAGAGATGGAAATATAAACTCATTAGGCAATACAACCTCTGCGCCAAACACCAACTGAAATGGAGAGGCCTTATTTAACCTCTTATAGGTAGTTCTATATGCCCACAATGCAACAAAGACTTTATCATCCCAGTCCTTCCATCCAACATCACAAATCTTCGTTAACATATGTCCAAAAATCTTATTAAAATCCTCAATGGTTCCATTAACATGTGGGTGATAGGGCGTTGTTTTGTGATGTGCCACCATAAACTCTACCAATAATTTTTTGATAGTCTCATTCAAAAAGTGTGTGCCCCTATCACTTGTCAAACTCAATGGACATCCATAATGGCTTATAATGTTCTCACATTAGAATCTTGCTATTATAGCTGCTATGTAATACTTTTTGGGCACTGCTTTGACCCACCTTATCAGATAATATGTCCAAGTTAGATGTAGTGCATGCCAGTCCTGTGTGTGGGTGGGGAAATAGGACCCACAAAGTCAATTGCCCATTTTTCAAATGGTTCACCACTTACAATAGGCCTCAAAGGCATCTCATCTCTTGCTCATGGCTTTCCAAGGTGTTAACAATCGCCACACACTTTGACATATTCTTTAACATATTTATAAAGAGTTTCCCACCATAATCCAACCATCAAAATTTTGTGCGCGGTGGTGTCTCTAACATAGTATCCACTTGCAATCCCACCATGAGCTTGTGCTCTAAAATGTAGTCTATTTTTCATACTCAAACCCTATATGGACTGACACATCACTCAGACAGATCTGAGTGTTTACGTGAAGCGTGAAAAGGTACCAGGTTCCTCTTTGTTACAATTTTACCATGCGGTTAACATGCATGTTCATAACAACCAAATCCTAATGTGCATAATCCATTTTGTCAATCAGATTCATGAGCTCAAGTTGGAAACATACAGACTAAAGTAAGCATACAAATCACATAGCAATTAAAACTAGATTCACCATATAATCACCAATAACAGATACACTAACAACCAATATTCAAGCATAACGATCCATTATATTAGTTCATCAAAAAACAATAGCTGAATAAATCATAAGAAACATCACAAAGCCATGCGTGTAACATCATACCAACATATTTTTGTAACAATCACGTCCACTATGATTATGTTGTGTGTGTCAAAACTGTGTAAATCAACACACACACACACACACACACACACACACACACACACACACACACACACACACACAAGGGGTGGGGACTTTCCCTTCACATGCACTCCTCAAAATAGGCCGCATGCTAAGAATAAACATGCACCGCTACAATGTTCCCAGAAGCATGCAAACCTCACTAATAATAGATTACCCATAGTTAACTCTAGTTCTAATCCTACTATTAGATCCATGCACATGTTTGAACTGCAAGTTCTTTCCTAAAAAATAGACTCTTCTTGATTGCATAATCTTCCTTGTGTGTCGCATACTCCAAATCTATATTTAGTCCCATATACAAAAAACTCGCTAAGTCCTCTGCCTTCCTATAGTGATCTTCACACACATCTCTTTCCATCTTCTGCGCGTAAAACCCTACCCTTCCAGTGTGCTCACTAGGTATATCCTTCCACATGTTTCTTCTGTAACCCTTCCACGTGCACATGAACCACTATATACTTCAAACACTTATCCATTTTCCAGTGCCTAACAAGCCTCCTCTCGAGGTTGTTATTGCATTTGCTAGAGAATCTAGGTCCCTTGAGCCTCTCAAATCTAAGGCATATTTTGAATCTAGCTCACCTATTCGCATATGACCTCCTCATCCTCATCATTCGGCTAGTCCATTTGATCGACCTAATTCCCCTCCTTAGGCAGCCGTTTCATATAGGAATTAATCACCCTCATCACCCCCTCAGTCTCCTCCAAATAGGTGATCATGACTTCCTAGGTATTCTTCACATAGGTTCCCATCACCTCCTAGGTCTCCTTCACATAGGTTCTCATCACCTCTTAGGTATACTTAAAATAGGCATCCATTACCTCCTAGGTCTCCTTCATATATATAGTGTCAATCTCATACACCACCAATCTTTGAGCATGGTCACACGTCTTTATCTCCTCATACATTGGGTGGAGGACCATTTCTCTTCACTTTTGTTGGATATCTTAATCATCATCATACACTTGAGGGCATCATGCTCACTTCTCTCCCCCTTCTAACATCATTAAGTGTCTCTCGCTTATACTCATATACTTCATGCTTCATACTTTCTCTTTATAAGCATCATTACAGATCTTGATGCACTTTGTATCGTCATTACCATCTGATGCACTCTAGTATCATGATTCATACTCAAATGTTGAGGGTCTAAAGTTGAAATTAACCTCACCACATTCACACTCTTTATGCTATATGCTTCATGATCTATATTTCTAGTACACATTTTCAAACCATTTCCTAATGACACACTCTTGTTCTATGGTTAATTCTTGACTGTCAAGAATTAACCATAAATGAACATCATCTCATACTCATACACATCCGTTCAGGGGGCACGTTACTCTTATCACATTCATATTACATACCATTCCATTACACTTCATCATATACACAACATGTATCATATCTTGGTAGCACTTAGTTTTGATTGCTTTTACTTACATGTACACTTTGCTTAATATGTTAGGTGGATATCCAATATGTCATTAACTTTTCTATATACACATACACATTCACTTGTTCTTTAGTTGGGGATGCATTCTTTTTATAGATCTTTACACGCAGTAATGATGCTTGACACTGTACCTCTTACCAGTCCCACCGAGGCTCTTGGGGGCATCTACATTTCTACTCTTACACACTACATGTGTTATTGTTTCATTATTTACTACTTCCTATTATTACTAACACAATATTTTCCATGGATCTATACACGTTTTGAAATATTCTTTATCTTTCTAAGATGCTAATGGGTGCTTCATGTGGAACATTTTCTTTATAGGAACTATTTTCCATCATGGTTGTATGATACTTTTCTTGCTATTGTTTTCCATTGTATGCCATTCTTTGTGGGTTATGCCCTATGTCTTGCTTGATCATTGCTTTTATGCTTTTGGTCGCTTCGGCCCTGATTATCTTATGACATTGTGAGTGATGTCCCGCATTTGAAACCCATTTTCATGGTCTACTTTGTTTGCACTATTTCTTGTTTACATTGTCTTCTATAGCATGCTTGTCACTTTTTCTACTAACACACGTTTATAACCACTTTGTTTGCATGTGCCTTGGTTTCTACCATGCACACTCCCCCTATAGGGATGAAGTTTCAGATCAACATCCGGTCCTCTCCTTTGGACCGCATCCTCCTAGAGATGTCACATACACCCCAAATGAAGGGACATACATTGGGTGAAACACTCACCCCACACAACAACTCAAAGCTTTAGTACATGCCTACACAATACAAGAACAAAACAAAGTTACAGTTACAAAATGACCCAAATTTTGACTTGGGTCCTCAATTCAGCACATACACTAACACCTAACTACAAACACTACTGCCTGAAATTCCTGACCTTTCCTGGGTGCCTATGACCAGGGGGTAGTTACAGTCACTTTCTCAGATTGGTACAGTCTACAACAGTTCACAAATTAGTTTGCATGGTATAGAAAAAATCCTCCAGAAATCAGAATGCATTCTATATCCTTTTTCCACTTGGATAGAACTGGAACAACAAAAAACTAAACACAGATCGTACCATATCTAGTGGTGTATAAATTCGGGAAGTATTCATGGAAGGAGAATAACACTAGACCTTTCTCCCTAACACTCTTTTTTCATGGCATGAGATTTCCCAAAAAACTTGCACTTGGCATGAGATCGCCCAAAAACTTGTTCTTGACATGATATCTCCCAAAAAAACCACTCTTGGCATGATATCACCCAAAAAAATCTTTCTTCTACAACATTTTAAGGACCTTTTCTATCCTTTTCACTCTTCATGAATCAGGTGCACACTTTCCTTTTTACACACTTTTACATACTTATGCAAAAAACTTCATATACACATATTTGACTACTTCTTTTATAGGTCCATCCTTAATATACAACAAGAAGCAACCCCACATCAGTGAACATAAGAAAAACAACATGTACAACATGGTAAAATGCTATACACTTTCACCCTTAGGGTCACTTCCTCTTTCTT
Source organism: Taxus chinensis (assembly GCA_019776745.2). Classification (NCBI taxonomy): domain Eukaryota; kingdom Viridiplantae; phylum Streptophyta; class Pinopsida; order Cupressales; family Taxaceae; genus Taxus; species Taxus chinensis. The sequence continues at coordinate 219,398,169 of CM034153.1, forward strand.
AGCTTTCACACTTCATTTTTATCCCTCCACGCTTTCACTTGTCTCCTTGGCACACTTTTACCATCAATCTACAAGGAACAAAAATTATAAACTACTTTATGTTATTGAGTATTCAATCAACAACATAAAGTGGGGTCAAATGTAGACACAAAATCACACACTTGGGTACATTTCTAGGTCCTAATCACATACCACTATTCATAAGATTCCTAAGTGAAAAAACTAGTTATTGGAAGTTATTTTTGGCCCTTTTGTTTGTGTTTCTTATTTTCTATTTGGCCTTCTACACCCTACAACTCCTTCGGTACTTCACTGTTTTATCTTTTATGACTCTTGACACCAACGCCCAGACAAGACACCAACACCCAGGTGCTCTCGTCCTTCTAGGTGGCTCTAACCTCTCATTACTTTACTCACTCTTTTTGGGCATCTTTTATCTTTTGGGCATCTTATTTTATTATGGGTCGACCTTCCAGTTGTCAATTATGAAATTCAACCAAGGGAATCATATAAATACAAAGCTATGTGACCATAATAAAGGACCAAACACTAAGCATCTATTATCACCACCTAAGGTTGCATCCAAAGCCATTCTAAGAGCATCAAAGCATCCATCTAGTAATCACTCAAGGGACAAGGGACTACATTTTCTGCATACATGCATAGGAAGGAAAGTTCATTTTTCCATCCACACATCTATTTACATTGGTACATCTAGCTATTGCCTACTATCACACGCACTTGTATATGGGATTCTTATGGCATGATTCTTGCACACACACAAGAACTACATGGATCCTAAACTATAGTGCAACACTCTGTTGTAAGCTCACTTAGTCAGGTGACCGTCGGGGTCAGTCTAACTCCTCATTTTTCATCTTTTCATTTTGAGATTTGATGTAGTTTGAGGGTTTTATAGGTTATATTCTCATTGCGGGTTATAGGTGAGTTCATCGATCATCCATTGACATACAGGTGACCAAAAGAAAAGGTTATTGTAACTTGTGTGACACTAGAAAAACTAGGTTGTGAGCCTCTACATAGTCACATGCACCCAACAGAGGTCTCCAGTGCCTAGGTGCCCTTCACCCAGTCCAGGTGCCCCAGTTTAGGCATATCTGGTAGTTCTAGAATTTGTTGAGCACAGTTGCAACAATATTCCCATCTACTTCATTAGTTCTCTAGATTAGATCAATCTCAGAATCAAGCAAAGTCAACTAAGTCACACTTTCCCTCTCTTGTATTTAGGGTTTTAAATTTAGCTTACTTGTTTGTGTCAAATTCTGTACTTAGCATTTATTTATCCTATGTTACTCTATAATTAGGGTTTTACAAAATTCAAATTTTGTTAAATCATATACACTTGCTTATTTATATGCAAGTGACTTCTATTTTGATTATCTTATGACATCGTGGGTGTCTCGTGTTTATGGCTATATGCCTTTATTTGACTATTTTCTATGTTATTGCTTGTGGTACCTTGATTGACTATTTATACACCATTGTTTCACTCTACATACATATAGACATACATACATACATACATATCTATATTTTTATTGCTCTTTTTTTGTTGCATGTTGATTCCTTTGTGTGCCATGGTCTCCACCATACACAACCCATTTTACAGGTATGGGTTCCCAAAGGTGGCCACCATTTCAGCCTTATATGTGATCCAACATAGATTATCGTACTTATCCAATATGGGTATACACATTTTCTCTTGAGTTTCACACTCAAATGCTCTATCATACGTGCCTCAAAAGATGGGGTATTTTTCGAGATATGTTCTAAATCTAAACCTGATATATGCATACTACAAGACATAAGAATAGGTTTAAAATTCCTAGAAACAAGCATAAATACTAAAAAAATAAAAAAAATAATGGTCAAAACAATACACTTCAGTCAAGATCATAGTACGACCGTGGCCCTATTGGACATTCCTAGACAAGGGGTAGCTTATTGATTTAATAAAAATATAATTAAATCTAATTGCAAAGTAACATATATGGTAAAATACAGTAGATATACAAATGCTAAGCACTCCAACAATGTAAAACTATGAGTAAATAGGAGATATAGATGACTTTGTTGAATCCTACATAATCTCGAACTGATCTGTGCAGTGTAGAGGGCTAGACAGGGCTGAAATAGTGTCCCAACTACTCTATAAAATATAGATCCTGAAAATGATGTCAGACATAGGCGCTTGATGCTAGACAAGGGCGTCTAGGTGCTGGTGACTGTTCATGGGTGTTGTGAGTGCACAAAATCTTAGAATCTACTTTCTTATATGTCACTAGGGTTTTGTTATCACTTCATATCAGTCACTATAGACACAAAATCAAGCACTTTGGGTATGTATCTAGTCATGATCACATACTACTATTAATATGATTCATAAGCAAGAAATTTACTAATTGATCTATGTCTTTGGCCATCTTTGCTTGTTTTCCATTCCCACTTTTGGTCTTACATTTTTCTTGCATAGTCTATCTTTTTATATTTAAGCATTTCTCACTCTAGACACCAACTCCCAGCTAGGATGCCAGCTCCATGTGCCCCTGTCCCCTCTAGGCGCCCCTAACCTCTTTGTACTTTGTTCACATCTTTTGGGTCCTTTCTAGCCGTTTGGGCATCTTATCTTCTTGGTGGTCGGCCTTTTCAGGGTTAATTACAAAATTCAAGCAAGGGAATCATATAAATATAAAGTTATGTGACCATAATGAATGACCAAGCACTAAACATTGGCTATCACCGCCTAAGGTTTCATTCAAAGAGCATTATCAAGAGCATTCAAACATCCATCTAGTTCCACACAAGGGAAAAGAGACTACTACTTCTGTATACACTTCATAGAAGGGAAGTTCACTCTTTCACGTATAAATTTATTTACATTTCTTACATCTAACTACTTTCTCGCTATCAAGTGCGACATGTACAAGAGACACCCATAATTTCACACACATAGAACTACATTGGGTTTGAGATGTAGTGTAATGCTTGGTCGTAGGTTCACTTTTTTGATAGCTAAGGACAGTCTGACCCCTCATTTGCATTATTTAATTTTTGGGATTTGATGCACTTTAGGGTTTTGCAAGTCATTTCTTCATTGTAGGTTTCAAGTGACATCTGTGGATTTGGTGCGATATACTAGCGACAAGAAGCGAAGGAAAAAAAAACATCTTATGACCTTGGGAAACTAGTTTTCATAGCTTTTGAGTAGACACATGCACCCATAATAGGTCTTTAGCACCCCAGGCGCCCCTGACCATCCATAGGCACCATGGTCCTGGCACTTTTGACAGCTCTACATTTTTCTAGGTCTGATTATGACACTCTAAGCTCATGTTCTAATTATTTTCCAGATCGGCACAACTTCAACATCACATAAGAATTAGATAAGTGTTTTTTCCTTTATTTGTAACTAGGGTTTTATACTTTTTATCTTATCTTGCTTGGGTTGAATCTATACTTAATTGTTATATTCATCACTGCTACATAGCATAGACTTGGGCATTTATTTATTTCAATATTTGCTTAATCAGTCACCTAATATTCACTCTTTAATCACCGAGGGTACATGTAACCTCCAACACAAACCCTAACTACATGTACAAGCTCACAAACACATCTAATTGGAATGATAAATGCAATACTTGAAGTCAGACTGACCCCGACGATCACTCAAAGAGTGAACTTATGACCAAGAGTTGCACTACATTCCAGAATCCATGTAGTTCTTTGTGCTTGTGTGTGTAATAGTGTCCTTAGGTTGCCCTCACGCCAATGACGCTAAGATAGTAGGCTTGTAGCTAGATAAGATGTAAATGTGTGATTTGTAATTAAGAACTTCCCCTTTCTTTGTAGTGTATATAACCCAAAAATGCAGTACCTTTGATGACAGTGATAGTATGTAGATGTGATTTCCCCTTAGAATTTCCAGCCAGAATAATAGAGTGTATGTTGTGTCTATATATGGATCTCTTGTTTGAATTTTGACACTAGTGACCCAAAAGGTTGACTATGAGCTCAGGATAAGGATATAGAAACTTAAAAGGCCAACCAAAAATGTCAAAATAAGTAAAAAGAATGAACATGATAGGAGTTCCCAGAATGGACACGAGTACCTAGGCACTAGTGTTAAGAATGGGTGCTAGTGTGCTGAGAGAAATGATGAAAAATGTGAAAAGATTGACAGACATGGATCCTATGACATAACCATAACTGGGTACAAAAATGAAATATGTGAGAGAGAAAGATAGTAGAGACAATCAAAACAAATAGATGGATAAAGGATTGTGTCACACGTGAGCACTTTTCTTACTTTAGATCCATGCATATAACAACATACTTGAAAACATAGTAAAATAGTAATATGTGCATGATTTGGAGTCTACATTTCCCCCCCTTTATGCTATTTGATAAGGAAGTAAGGAGCATCCCTGTATAAAGTCCAAAGAAGACGTGTTACTAAGTATGTGTAGAGTGTTGAAACTTGTAACGTGGCAAACCATGGATCAACGTTTTGACCCATGTGGCATAAGTGGAGATAGCGAACCATCATAATGAACACTTGGAGAGATAATTGACATGATTTATATACTTTGGAGATTTTTAATTATTGCCAAACGAGATTGAAGAGGTAGGGAGTGATCAATTCCCGACCCGATTTTGTTTGTAAATGTGAGTATTTGGGTGTCATGCCGCCAGAGGAAGAGTGTTGGGGAGAGAGGTCTAGTTTTACCCTCCCTCCATGACTACATCCTCAAAATTTCCAACCGCCATAGATAGATAGAGATTGAATTTAGTTCTGATTTAGTTCCATTTGAAAAAGTGTTTGTTCTAATTGAAGAACCCATGTAGGAGCAGTATGGGAAATGCAACGAAACCTCATTACCCCTACTCCAACAACAACTATTATGATTTAAATAATATTGGATGGCTTCCAAGTTAGGTCATCTAGAAGTGATAGTTTGGTCATCTAGAAGTGATAGTAATGTAATGTAGCTCCCAAGTTAGGTCATATGGGAGAGATAGTAAAGTGTGCTTATTGAACTGATTGATTGATTTGGTTTGAATGATAGAAGATTACTTTAAGATTGTGTACTTGTTAAATTACTCAAGGAGACGTTTTTGTTCTTTGCCCCCAGATTAGGTCATTTGGGGGAATAGATTTTGAAATAAAAGAAATTATTGAATGTAGTATAGAATGATTGTTCCTTTGTTCAAATGAGATCAGAGTAAGCTGTAAAATTAATGTATTAGGAATGTTGATTGATTGTGTTGTAACCTAAGAGGTATTATGGGATGATCATGATTGTATGCCCCCCTTTCAGCGAAAGGGTGAAGGATGGAGAAATGAGCACTGAGCTGAAAGTAAGATGCATAAGATGTTATAATGTAAAATAGTATTATATAATATAGTCATAGTGTGAATAGATATGGAAAAGTACATGTGATAGATGTGAATATGAGATGTTGAAACATGTGTAATATAGTAATAGAGAAAAATATGATCTATATGACATGAACAGAGATACAAAATGAGTTATGATGCTCAAGATATGAGTGAAATAGTGCAACGTGTATTAAGTGTATAAGTGGTTGAAAATAGTAACTATAGTATAGGAAAATTGGAATTACTATATATAATAGTAGTGAAAAAGTGAATAGTATTTCATTTGTACCGAGATTGATTAAGATTTAGAGCTTTGAGCTATGAAGATGCCACCCATTAGAGCAGCGATTTTAACTAGATTTGAGAAGGTAGCATCGGTTGTGGCTTTTTAGATGAATGATGAGATAAGTGTGATTAGTTTTGGAAAATTTTGTCAAAAATGTCTCTTTTTCATCAATTTTAGTAGAATCTACTTTTTTGTATTTTTTGGCATTTCTGACATGGGAGGAAGTGGCTAGAGCGTTTCTATCCTAAGGGACACTAATGATCAAGGGATCATTTTTTAAGTTCCCTAAACATCCCTAAATTGTGTCAGTGTAGAAGATCATTTCGAGAGCTTTCCATCGATTGTGAGAACATGACAAACGGACATTGGGAGCTCTAGTTATGTCTAGTTAAAGTTTAGTCAATAGGAAAGTCAACTTTGGTCAACTAGTCAATATGTGACCAAGGGCACTGTGACAGGTGGCGAAAAGGCAAAGGGAGTCATTTATGGGTTTCCGATCTCTGGTCTTTGATGGTCATAAAAAGATAGCTCATCGTAACAAGAGGCTCAACTTTTGTTATAGAGGGGAGCCCGGGTGCCGTGTGGACTATGGTATTGTCATCGACGTGGTGGGTCCACAAGCCACCACGTGGCTTGCCACCAGTTAGCCATTTTTCATTTTGAATATCATAGTATTATTTGGTTAAATTTTATATTATTCACCATATTACTATACAATTTCAATTTGTAATGTTTATGGTTGAATCTTGGTGAGACCACATTCCCACATATCTCGGCGGTCACAAAGCACACCACATGACTCGGCCAAACATTAATACATCCACCCACATAAACCATCAACCCCATATCTATTTTCCAAGTCCTCGTGGTGAAGGAGATGAAGCGGTGGTAGGGGGCATGCAAATGCCATGCGTGGAGATCCACGTGAGAAGGAGGTGGGGGCATTTATACCTCAAGTGGTCCTTTGACCACTTTAAACATGCGTGGAAAGGCTTATTAAAGCCTAAAACCATTACTCCACCACCAAATGGGGGATCTAATCCCATTTATAATGCAAGCCGCTCCCTATGGGATTTTATCCCTTTTAAAATGTAATCCGCCACCATGGGAAATTAATCCCATTTTTCATGTACGGGCTAGGCTAAAATTAGCCTTCGGATAATTTGTAAATGCATTTTTTAAGGGCCCTATTTTTTATAAATAGGGAGCCCATTTCATTGTAATGGACACACAATGTAATGGAGAAGCTCATTCCTAGAGCTCGGAAAGGCAGAGAGTGAGCCAAGAGGAGAGTTAGTTGCCATTGACATAGTTGTGTGAAGACCTAATTTATTTAGACATTATTATTTTAATTATTGTTGACCTATTATTTTTAGGCAATAGTAAATTAAAATTTTTGTGGCTAGGAGTTATTAATACTACCTAATCGGCCCATAGCGCCACACCAAATTATTGTGAATCCTGGAATATCGACCAAAGTGCCATAGGGCATTACGAAGCGTCTGAAAGGCCAATCGAGAATTGGAGGATTCCGAATAGTGGAGCTGGTGCCATCAAGCTTTCCAAATACGATAAGAAAGGGGAAGTTGGGTGCTATTTTTCACCCTTGTTTTCTGAAGGTCTGGTTATTCTTCTAAGAAAGTTCTTAATAGTTTTCATTAGGTTTTCTTGTGAAAGTACTATTGTAACTTACAAGTTTTGACTAGTGGAATAGTTCGATAAGAACCCGGAGACGTAGGCAATTGTCAAACTCTGTAATCAATCATTGTGCAATTGTCTTTATTGTCTTGCATTAATTTTTAAATTTATTACTGAAAAAGGAGCAAATTATTTGGCAATAATTAAAGCCTACAAGGGCCTGAGATCAAGTAGATAAAAACTTGATTATTTTCAGATCAACTAACACCTAGTTTCAGGCACAAGTGACCTATTTTTGGGTGCCCATGACTGCTCTTGGGCACCGGTGTCCCAAGCAGAGATTGAGTATTATATTTTAAACTATGGATATTTAGATCAGTTGATGTTATGATAAGTGAGTCTTGTAGTATGTATGGTGTACTAATATCAGAAATTCGTTTGTCTTTTGTGTTGTGTAGAGGGTTATACACTCAAGAGAGTTTCGGGTGGACTGCCATTTAAGTATTTTTTTTAACTTTGTGTTTGTCAGATAGATAGTGGGATATATTGGACCATGTTGTCCTGCTGTACATTGCTAGATTGGGGGAGGTATCCCATAATATGCCTATATTGACTATTTTATGTGATAGATGGTGCAAAGATACTTGTACATTTTGGTTGCCTATTGGCGAGATGACAATGACCCTGGAGGATGTATATATCATATTATAGTTTCCTATTATAGGAGAGGGAGCACATGTAATAACTATAGTGGATGCCTGGAGTCAAATGATGGAAGTGAGGTAGTATTTTACAGGCACATGAGTATAGGTGGAGACTCATATCAATTTATATGTGATAGTGAGATCCAGTGTTCCAAGGTTGCAAAAGTTTATTACGGTGGTTCTAGCTTTATCGGTTGTAGTGAAGGGTGGTGGAGTTGGAATATTGTATAAGATGCATGATAGTTTTTATAGTATAGAGGAACATGGGACTAGGTATGCATGAGCGCAATGTGTATTGGCCCACTTGTATAAATATTTGTATAGATTTACTTAGGAGGATCATGGGGGTGGCTTATGAACCACTACTTTATTGCACATATGGGCATATGAACATATAACGATATTGAGGCCACTCAGTGGGCCACGGGCTGATTGGGGTTGACCCAATATATTTGTAGTGAGTTTTATAGGAACTTATAGTAGGAGGATGGACACGAACACCTATAGGTTGGTGTTAGATCGGATGGTCCCTGAGGCCATTATATGGTGACCATATAAAAACTATGGTGGATGGGTAGAGGATGGTGTGGAGTTGCAGTTCATTCATCACACCATGTGGTTAGAGGATCACTTCCCAGGGGTGATAGAGTTGTTCTAGGGTGAGCGAGTATCTAGACAATTTGACATGGCCCAAGATATGCCCCTGGAGCCATATATGGTTGAGGTTTACTAGAGCGGTGAGATGACTAGGAGTTAGGTCGGGCCTGACAGGAGCAGAGCTAGTGCATCCTAGTCCAAGTCAGGAAAATGCAGTGATAAAGCCTATAGAGGTTGACGGCATAGGGTACACCCAGGCCTACAGTACGTGGTGGGTGATACATCGATGGAGATGATGTAGTAGTGACACGAGCCGAGCGTAAGTATTGTTCATTGCTATGTGTTAGTTGTTGTTTGATTATTAGATATTGTGAAGGTGTGTAATAACTAATGTTGGTTTTGGTGATTGTAGGAAATGCCTATTGGTCATTGATTGTAGATTATTCGAGACACACATTGACACAGAACATGCCTCTAGATGTGCTCGTGGGAGGTGGTATGCTAGAGAGAGTTGATACTATTACAGGTGAGCATGCCCATGTTTTCGATTCAGTGGCTATAACAACAACCACATCTACCATATTATTGAGTGAGCACCATGCGGCTCATGCGGAGATTGAGCAAGCTAGGTAGGCCAAAGGAGGAGTAGCCTTAGCTCGAGATTTGTTTGCTAGATATGTTGAGCTACAAGGCCAATTTACAAAGTAGATGACCAAGATTGATGTATTATAGAGTAAGTTAGAGAGATATAGAAGCCAAGATCAATGACGTAGAGTGAGCAGCGAACCCTCTAGTTCTATTGCTCCCATGATTGTATATAGTGATAGTAAGGATGATGTGTGATGTATTGTATCTTATTGTAGTGATGCATCGGGGATTTCCCCCCAACGATTGTATCTTGAAAGTTGTGATTTTGGATGATACATACATACATACATATATACATACATACATACATACATATATATATATATATATATATATATATATATATATATATATATATATATATATATATATATATATATATATATATATATATATGGATACTCCTATGACATTTGATATTGATGTGCTTTGTATATTATGTGATGATTATGATGTGTATATGGTAGTAGTTGTGTAATGTGATAGATTGTATATGCATTATTGAAATGGTTGTTTTGATTGTTGTATGTTGGAATGTAGTATGATGTGGAAAGAATAGCTAAGTAGTAAACTAGATAAAAAATGTATGTGAATAAAAATGAGTGATAGATCATAGAAACTTATTTATGTGATGTAATGTGATAGAAAAATAAAAGTGGCAATGTGACTTAGATAAGCTAAGAGAGTAAACTAATGATGTGTTGATAATTGAAATAATGATGAGATGTAGGATAATAGTTATAATAACATGCGATGAGAATGGAGGAAGAAGAGTGATTTCCCCCCAGTGTGAGAATGAGGTTAATTTATAAATGCCCCCTTAATAGTCAAGAATGAACCATAAAATGAGAATGTGTCATCGGAAAATGTGGTTTTCATGTGCAAGGAGATGCTAGAAAAGATATGACATGAAGCACACGCATGAGTTAGGAAAGGAGAGGTTCATGATGTCGTATTCCCTCAATAATCAAGTGTGAACAATATCACGAGAGTGCATCATAGTGTAATGAAAGGAAAAGTAAATGTCATCTATTAAAGATTAAAAGGCCTATAAGGTATAGATGGATCATGTGAAGCAACAATGGTGTGAGAATAAGTGCCAATTTGGATGTTAGATGGAATGGATCCAAGAATATAAGGTAAGGTGGGAGAAACTACATAAGTAAGGGGCTTAGGAAGCTAATGAGGTACTGTAGTAATTTGTGAAGAATGAGAGGATGCAACTATAGGTGGATTAGATGGAGGAAACATATGGATAATGACCTTAAGAGGTGGGCGAATGAATACTTTAGATGGATGTGAAGGAGACAAGTGAACAATGGTGGAAGCATGCTTACGTGGAATAGAAGAAAGAGAACACTCATGAGAGGGTGAGTGGAAAGCAATGAAACCTTTATCTTCTAATTGTTGTAAGTGATCATAGAGAACATAACAATCATTATCACGATGTCCATTGATGTAGTGAAAATTGAAAAAAGGGCGGTCATGCTGGCATTGCAAGCGGTGAGGTGGATGATATTCAGTAGAAGGCAAGATGATTAAGTACTTGTCAAGTAAAGCACACAAGAAATCATGAGGTTTAACAGTGTAGACACTTGTAGTTTGATCAAAACACTATTATTCCTAATATTGCACTAACTATTCTCCTTCTCACAAATTGACGATACCTCGTCAATAGGCCCCCCTCCAACTCATCGTTTTCAACATTATTCTAGTCGTATTTCTCATATGAACCAATTAATGGGGTTAGTATAGTCCATTATTAGCTAAACTGTCTTCTCACCCTCTTCTATACCAATTTTACTAACTTCATAGTCTATCAATCCATTTCATTGGATTGATTAGACCTCTTAAAACCCTTTTGAAACCCTAATTCTTCTCTAAAAAGGATTAGCTAGTCTAACCTACTTTAATTAACCCTAAACCATGATTAACCTCTTCTAAACCTAGTTAAATTTTATTTTGACTCTCTAAAGTTCCTTTTGGCTTAACCCTTTGTTCCATATGCACCAAAAGTCTCCCATTTTTGAAATTGGAAAACTATAAATAACCCACTACCCCTAGACCATTTCTAAGACATATCCTTCTTTCTAACATAAACTATAGCATTTTGCTTAGGGCTTAGAGCTTAGTTCATTTGTTTTATTGAGCTATTGCTTTGCCATTGCACTACACACACAAGCATTGAGTAAATGGGAAGAACCATTAGCCTCGAAGCCATTAATGGTGAGCTCCCATTCTCATAATCACATAACTGATTGCTTAGAATCTACCTAGGTTCATTTTAAAGATTTCAAAGAGTAGAGTATTACTAAATATGATAGATTTGCTTGTTTGTTTCAAGATTAATGTATGCAAAGTGATGAATCCTTGTTTATCTCTTATTTGATGGTCTATTGACTAGTTTGTTAAAAGACTTTGGGGTTTATTTAGAGATTATTACCTCATGTCCATGGATTTTGCAACTTTTCATTGAACACAAACAATAGGTGAGAATTGCAATGGTTCATGAGTAGGAGGTGGAGAAGACTTGGGTGTATACCAACACAATGGAGGAGAAGGAGGATGCTTACGTGGAGGAGGAGATGGTGACCATGGAGGGAGCGTAATGGATGGAAGAGGAGAAGAAATAATAGACTATGAAGTAGTAGAAGAAATATAATAGGGTGATATAACATGTGCAATAATTAATTATTGTTCTAGATCAATGAATTTTTAGTATAAGAGAGTAAAATATTCACATGTATTATATAATATTTTTTATTTCAATGTAGAAATTAAGCCATGAAAAAAGATAAATTGCTTTTCTAAATCAATGGGCTGAAATAATAACTGATGCATACAAGAATTGAAGCGTAAAATGTAATCTAAGATAGGTTCATTTATTTCTTGATGCAAATAAGGCAATCACTCATATGTGAATTTAGGACCATTGTTAGAAATAAATTGCCTAAGAAAAACATCCTCCATATCATGATAAGTACTAATGGATCCATAAGGAAAATAAGTATACCATTGGAGTACATGATCAACAAGGCTATAATTTTTTTTTTGAGTAACAAGCAATCATTAGAATAAGCAGACATGGTTAAACAAAAATGCTTGAGATGTAAATAAGGATTGTCAGTGCCATCAAAACATGAGAAACTAGGCATGATAAAGTCCTTTGGGAAAGTGAATAATTTTAGGAATAATATTACCATGCAAAGAATTATTGTCAATGGAAGCATCATAGGCTTTACTTTCAAGAGTGAGTGTATGAAATTGAGATTGCAAATTTCCAACATCATGCATGAGTGATAGAATATCATGTGAAGGAAAGGTTGGTGAAGTGAGAGGCATATTGAGAGGTTGGATTTTTCCATTGTGAGTGATCATGGGAAGGTGAGAAGAAGGAGTGGATATGTAAGGAGGTGGAAGAGGAGGATAAGAACATGGAGGCTATATGGGAATGCTATATGTATACTCAAAATAAATAATAAGAGGTGTACTAGGGGGGAGTAGAATCATCACGAGAAATAACTTCAGAAGAAGAAGAAAGAGGTAGAAGAGGAGGAGAGGAACATGGAGGCTCTATGGGAATGATAGATGTAGACTCAAAATAAATAATAAGAGGTGTACTACTAGTAGGAGTAGAATCATCATGAGAAAAAACTTCAGAAGAAGAAGAAAGAGGTGGAAGAGGAGGAGAGGAACATAAAGGCTCAATGGAGATGCTAGACGTAGAATCAAAAGATATGATAAGAGGTGTACTAGTAGGAATAGTATAATCAATATGAATAGAAGTTGTGGAAGAAGAAGAAAGAGGTGGAAGAGGATAAGAACATGAAATATCAATGGAGATGCTAGAAGTACAATCAAAATTTATGATAAGATATGTATCAATATGTGCAACGACCTCAGAAAGAGAAGAAAAATGAGTACTAAATTCATATTTAGCAGTTGAAAGAATAAGTAATTCATCAAAAGATTTATCAGCATATAGAGAAGTAGTAGGATAACTATCATGAGATTTATCATTGCACTCAATGGAAACATTATCAGAAGTAGGAAGAGTAAAATATACAATTTTTCATTCATCTTGAATACTACTAGAAATAACATAATGCACATGTACATTTTCATCAGTAGAAGTAACATTATTTGTATCTACAATGTCAAAAGAAAGACCAAGTATATAATATATAATAGTATTATCAAGTGCTATAATAGGAGTAGAAGAAGGTGGATCAACATAGGTGACTATGGAAGGACAAGGTAAGCATGAAGTGAAGTTTTGGTCAAGTGAGACTATGGAAATGTTAGAGTTGTGAAAACTAGTGGGAATGGTGCTTTCATGGAACGCAAGAAGCTATTGGAGGACATTTTGGAATCACAATTGAGCATAATCGATAAAGATCACTAAGTTCAGATTGTACGTAACATCATTGTCAAGGATAGGGTTCATAGCACTAATATGTTCCATATCTATGCTTGGGAGAAGAGGATCTATTTTTAGCCATAAGGAAGGTTTGGGGATCCTAGGGCAAGGAGTTATAAAAAGAGAGGGGTTCACTAAATGATTTAACAAAAATAAATATTAAATCTAATTGTCAAAGTCACATACTATGATAATATACAATATATATAAAAATGTCTAATCACTCCTACAATGTAAGCAATCGTGTAAGAAAATAAGAAAGAGAGATGGCACTTATCTAGTTTAATCTTATCCTGGAACAAATATGAATTGGAACTAATCTGGGCAGTGAAAAAGTGTAGGAAAGGGTTTCAAAAACTGTCACAACTATTAATTCTGGAACCTACAAATATATATCTTGAGACATAGGTGCTAGACACGGGTACCTGGTGCTGTATAGTGGTGCCTGGGCACTGGTGACTATTCCTAGGCATTGATGACTTCGTAGAAGCTCAAAATCTGATTTCTTTTGTGTCACTAGGGTTTCACTATCACTTCTTGTTAGTCACCTGATATTCACTACTTGGATCGTTGAGAGTACATGTAACCTACAACAAAAACCCTAGCTACCTGTAAAAGCTCACTAAACACATGCAAATTGGAATGAAAAATGAAATATGTGAAGTACAGACTAACATTCGACGGTATGATTCCAAAGGATGAACTTATGATCGAGCACTGTATTACATTCCAGAATCCATTTAGTTCTTTGTGCTTGTGTGTGAAATAGTTTCCTTAGGTTTCCCTCTTGCCAATGATGCCAAGATAACGGGCCATGGCTAGATAAAATGTAAATGTGTGAGATGGAATTTAGAACTAGCGCCTTTCCTATGACAGTGTATGTAGAGTCAAGTAGCCCAAAAATGTAGTCCCTTTTTATAGTAGGTAGATATGATTTCCCTTTATGATTTCCTTGCTAGAATAATAGAGTGTATGTTGTGTATATATATGGGATCTCTTGTTTGAATTTTGACACTTGTGACATGACATACCGATTTTATGACCTCGGGATAAGGATAACAAAAACTTTTTTTTTGCATGATTAATGTTCTCTGTTCCAAATACATAATTTAGAAACACACATTTCATAACAAACATTCTTATAACAGATAACCATATGCAGCTATAATGACTCGGTGAGAAATCGATCTATTCATTCCATGACAGATGGTGAACTATCGATTCATTCGTGTGTAACATTACATTTTGAGTATTCTATTGACATACTTCTTATTCTTAGTTCTCTTACCCTATTCTGGGTTTTGAGTGAGTTTGTCCAAGGAACCTACTGAATTCTTGCTTACCAATATTCATCAGCATCATGATCCTTAGACTAGGTGACATAAGACAACGTAATATAGTAGCTTGCGATACTTTGGCTACAAAGATTTCTAACATACTATTCATATTACTTATTCCTTGATGACATACTCGTCAATCCAGAATATGTCCTTCACCTCATTCCATTATTATCTAGAATGTCTTATACTGACTTCTGTCAGTCCCCTTGCCCAAGGTTTAACTCTAGTTCAGGTTAACAACATAGGTCATGATATGAAGAGGCTCATGAAGACTTAGGGTAATTTGGCATACTAGGTCAACCTAAGTTAACCCCGAGCGCCAAGGTACCCTGAGTCCTAGAGGGCTACTTCATATCCTGGTTATGATACTAACTAGTCTTGGAGGGAAATATTGATAAAGTTTAAAGGTGTGTAGATCTTGACGATCAATGCAGAAGGGTGTTGCCACATGTTAGCTACACTATTGTATCCTTGAGAAGATCCTAATCTTGGGAACAAAGGTATAACCTTCTCAATTGATGTGTATCAACATCCTACGTGAACAACCTCGTAAATATGTACATACCTCCAAGAGTTTACATACGTTAAGTTAAATTTGGGTTATTAGATGACATATTTCAGCAGCCCAACAAACCCCGAGTTCAACACTCTTTAAGTTCTTTTTATATTTCAGATTCAATTAATCCTAAGAACTTTAATTAACTTAAGATTGCTTCCAGATTTGTTAGTTTTATCCTAACAACCCGTTATTTAAAAACAAGATAGCAACAACTTATGTTCCATTATTATAAATAACTTAACCAATTAAGGAAGTATGAACAGCCTACTAGGCTAAAAGATATCAGACTTATTATTCTTAAGTCTTAATGATTAACCATCATACCTTCCTCTTTTATTAGTTCATTACTAGAGAGGAAGGGTCATCCTCTTCTTAGTTACATTCTAGGGTTAAACACACCAACAATGTAATGTCCTTCATAACTACAATGATTTTTATTATAGTTTTACTTCACATCATATGATATCCCTATGAAATACTTAAATAGGAATGTTGTATTCAACCACTTATTTAGTGATTAGCTTACTTAGGAAATTAATCTAAATGAAGACTTTTTATAAAACCAAACAAGAATACACATCCAATCATATAGATAACAAGAAGATTATCCTCAAAACAAGATAATTTACACAATCTATGCAAGTAAATTTCCATCTTTCAATTCATTTTCAAACTTATACATTTACAACTTATGCATTTTAGAAACATATTGTGTGACAACAACCTATATTTAGAAAGAGATAAACTTTTCTTTTTACAATATAACTTTGAGAACAAATCAGGATTTCATTCACAAGAATCAACTTAGATCAACCAATGCATCATATAATTTTTTTCCTTCTTTTATCACTTATGAGGTCCATCTGCAAAAATTTCTAGCACGGATCAATTCAATGAACTGAGCATGATAAGCACTAAGTCTTAAAACGAAGTGCAATCCACTAAATGTCCCAATAAGACAACCTTACTTAAATGAACCACTAGAATTTCATGCCCATAAGCATATGTAAAATTAATAAAAGAAGATTAATACTACTAGGCAAATTTAACAAAATAGAAGAATAAAATATACTCCATAAATTTTGGCCTTCAAATCAAAGTATAATTGACCATTCATCAATTATCTTTATGAAACAACAAACATAACATATCATTATTTCTAATCTTGCTAGATTATATCACAACACTTATCCTTACTAAAAGATACAATAGATGTTTTCATGCATATTCACATTAAGAAGTTTCATCCAATTTGTCAAGTAAAGGAATTTAAGAGAAAACATCTCTGTTATGTAGAAGCACTTAACATCTAAAAAGGCAGAAGAACAGATGCATATCATAATGCTTAACTATTCCTCTTAAAGGTTTACTACTTTAAAATGGTCAACATTTTTAAAGTATTCATCAAACTAGATTCATATAAAGGTAATCCTAGAAAATAGGATAGATTATCAGGAAATTATAATTTTACAAGTTCTCTTAGCCAACCATTCAACCAACTTTTCATGTTTAATTTTAGTCAATTCAAAAAGTGTAAAAAGACTAAGCTAAGTACTGAATCTCTTTTCCAACTAGAATAAAATCAGGAAGTTCCAACCAATGAATTTATCCAACTGCATTAGAAAAGGATGCCTATCATAATATGATCCCAATTTATAATCAAATCTTACAACTTTAGTTAAACATTTTTACCTCCTTTCAAACATACAGTTCATGTTTAAGCAGGTTTTCTAAGAAAAGAGGACAAGAACTAAATCTGAAAAGAGATAACTAACTGCTAACATCTTTTCTTTCTTTTCCAATATAATACATGATTTCCACTTTCCATTTAAAATTTTATATCAATGAAAACCAAACACATCCTGCAAAAGTAAGGATATACAATATATCCTTCAAAATGTATCATTCTTGCATTATCCCAAACAACCTTCAGTAAGTAGAAAACAGCTCTTTTTCTAGCAACATTAAAGTCCCATCTAATTGGAGTTTTTTGAAAACTATATACAAAGATGACTAAGCCAGATGTGCCCAAGTGAGCAAAATATCAAAAGGTATAGAACCATAAAGACAGCACTTGCACCCAGCAAGAGAATAGCAAAAGAACAGCGCCGATGGGAACAATAACAACCAGCCTAAGTGCCCCGGCGTGCACCCCCACCACGAAAACCGCGGAAAGATTTTCTACAAACAGTGCTCCAGCCCGCCATGTTTTCGTCATCCACGTCGAGAACCTCCTCTAAATTACCATTTTAAAACAGTTGAAAACTGTCCATGCAATTTTTTAAAGGTCTTTGTTTTGAGCTTTCATAATTTACTATGTCTTCACTTCCCGCGTAGTCTCCAAATCTGCCGTAATTAAAGTGACCCAGTCTCCCATTCGGAAGATTCACTATTACCTTGTTTAATACCAGTTTTGAATGGAATTTCCCGCGTCTTTGCCGTAGCAGCCTATTAGAGGTCGCCGTTGAGTAGCCATACCGGACTGGTTAGTTCCGCCATCGTTGCAATTTCCTATGCGTAATGTGTCAGGGATCTCTCCTTAAATCCGCACCTCCTCTCTACTGTTTTTCCTGTCTATTTCATCCACTGTCTCCGCGGGAATGCATAGTTTGGCTTGGAATTGACCTTCCAACATTTGGGACAACCAAACCATGGTCTTTATTATTTTTTTACCTCCATGCTAACACATAGTCGTGCTCTTACAAGCCTGCTTCTAGCTTTTGTTGCAGGGTTCCAAGGATATTAGCTCTCCCATTGAAGCTGCTATGCCAAAAAGGACTTCGTCCTCCCAAAATTCCATTGGAAGAGCCGGCAGAGATATCCAAATGGGCAATTCCTTGATTTGAAGAGAGACCCCTGGCTTCCAACACTTCAGATGCAGGGCAGTTCTTCCAAACATCCAAGGAGCAGCGTCGAGAACCTTAATCATCTCATCTTCCTTAGAAAAATTGAACAGGAGGGCATGGTCGGGAAAGAGCGATGATATCAACCCAGCAGCACCACTTCCGTCCGCACCATTTGCGGACAGCATCGATATTTGGACGATAGCCTGCAAAAGCTCCAATTAGTGCAAAGGGGAAACCTGGACTTGGCCTTCTCAATCACAGATTCTGGAACAGAAATGTAGTGCACTTTCGCTTCATCATCCCAGATGGAGGAAAGGGCAGTAAACACCCCAGTGGATTGAGGGAATAGCTTGGACCTCCATGAGCAAGTTTCCATGGTCGCGGAACAGCTGCGGAACAATCGCAGAACAGCCGTAGAACAGGCGCGGAACGGCCGTGGAACAGTCGCGGAGCAATCTCGGAGCAGTCTCGGAGCAGAACAACCGCGGAACAGTCGTAGAACAGCCACGGAACAGCCGCGGAACGGCCGCGGAACAATCGCGGAGCAATCCTGGAGCAGTCAAAACCCTAGAATCCTGGAACATCTACCTTACCATACACCTTTCCTTTTTAATATTGATAGTAAAATAGTGATGTTAAAACACAGTTCACAATCAAATTTTAAAACCACAATTTTTTTTTCAAGACCTAACATTCATTTATTGAACCCAACATGAGTTAAGAATTCTAAATCTATATCAACCATAAATACTTCCCATTAGTCTAGTCATGACAGATCTATCTCAATCCTATATCAATACATCACTTTAAGAACTATAAACTGGGTTTCCCAATAACTGAAAAGATCAACAATAATATATAAATAATTTCATTCTGTGCAAGACTCAGATTCCAAACCTGAGCACAATGAAATGAACATAACTCCCTCAAAAGTTGAATTATTCATAGTTTAAAACAAAGTTAGGGTAACAACTTATCCCTTCATAGTTATAAAATAATCAATATAAGATAATATTTGAACCAACACAATGTTCCAGTTACCATTGTAATTGAACACCAAGTAACAAACTTGTTTGCTCAGTATTGTGTGTAAGTGCAACAAGTTGGGGGACAATTAAGTGGACATCAAATCCTAAATTTTACATCAAAAATAACAAAACATCAAATTTAGTCTTCCGCAGACATTAACCATAACAAAAATTCAAAAATATGTCATAAAAATGGTACCATCGCGTAGGGGAGACTGTTAGCTTTGTAGAAATATTGATTTTAAAGTGAATAGAATAGGATAAATCATAAAAAATCATAAAAAATAAAACATTGCTAAAAAAAATACAAAATAAAATCTATCCCAAGATAGATAACAACATCTAACTTCTCACCAAAGGAAAAATATATATATCAATTTTTGGTCATCCAAATCACGGGCAAACGGACTACAATCTTATAGGCATTTAAAAAAAAATACCAAGTGATTGAATTTTGAGTGTTTAATATAGCTAAAATTGTCCATTTAAAAAATAAAAATAGTAGTTTAGAAACTAGATTTCGGATGCTACAATTCATATTGATATAATTTTTTCTAATTTTGAGTGTATGCATTGCTAATAATCCCTACAATTTGATATTATGTTGTTATTTGCAATATGACGTCCACTTATGACCCCTTTTTTGTCCTCCAACTTGCTGCACTTACCCTTGTATCTCAAATTCAAACCATGAATGCACAAATACTTAAGCATCGTAATGATAATAGATAGAACAAAAGAACATACTTACAAATGGTTCAGAATAAGAAATGAATTTATTTTCCATTTTTAGTGAACACCTTCATTTCATACTTATTGAAGATTTTCAATAGAAACTAAAACTTGTCGGCAACAAACATGAAGGCCGAGTTCATATCAATCTAATATAACAATTAAATATTCAAAAATACAATAGTTCACGAACATCATGCCTTAAGTGGACATAAAACAATAGTCCTGTTTATCTAACATATAAAACACAGGTTCCAAATGCATGCGGGTACCAAAAAGACAGTCACGTTTTTGCATGGAGAATACAAAGGTCTAGCCCTATACGAGTTTTATTCAGAACCCATTATTCATTAAATAAAACACTGTCACCAAAGTATCTGAGAAAATCTATCTATTCACCAAATAAAATTTCCAATAGAAGGCTCTAATTGCATGCAAGATTATAAGACTAAGTACCTTACTAGTTTGTGATCACCAAACACAGTGAGTTTGCAAAACAATAATCTCAACCATACAGACAAAACTCAACGTTATTCTTAAAACTCAACTAATAAATCATGGCCAATAGAGAGGTCAAAATGAAACTACAGATTCTATCAACCAAAACAAATTAATAGAGTTACTAACTTGCTCGAGCTTGCCAATTTATTTTTAACAAAAGACAATACACAAAATCTTCCAACAAAATTACTTACTTCACGGTTTTGAACCTAGAATACAAGATTTTACAAAACCCAACAACTTAAATAACTAGATAAGCATGAAATGTACAAACACAACATAGACAACTTGTTTTAATGAAAAAAAATTTAGAGGATGTAAGAAATTTTAATAGTTAGAGCATATCATGCCTGATAGTGCCGTTGTGAAATCGAAGAAGACCTATGATCGAGCTCCTTTCTTCTCCTCTTCTCCACGAAAGGTAAAACAACAAAAAACTTCCTCCCTAGTGTTTTGTATAGATTCCACAAAATGAAAATATATTTGAAACCTCAAAAATACCCATGCAATGAAGCTTGAACTGTTGGTTCGAAAAACTAGATCACATGAAGAGTGAAAACCGGAGCACATGCAAACATGAAACAACTCATCCAAAATCCACTGGCATGCCTACCAAGGTGGTTTGGGCTCAAAACCCAAATGCTTTTAATTCCATTAACTCCAAGTTTCCCGCTCATTCCTCCTTGCCATCGACCACCAAATTTGGCGAGTGTCAAATCAAATTTAACAAACATTTCAAACTTTAGCGATGTTACCACCTAGGCTTCTGCCAACCAACTAATCCCTACCAAAGCTAGCAGTCCTATATGCCTTACAACCTTATCACTTAACATTAATGTCATAGAAACCATCTCCAGTATGTATGCGACCCCCTTTAGGTTGCAATTCATAACCACTAACTTAGGGTAGATTAATGGCTTAGGTTAGATCATAGGTAATTTAAAATTTATACCTTAGGATATAACGTTATTCACTAACCTTAGTATATGTCCTTAGAAATTAGGTTAGATAAACCGTTAGGTGCATATCAAAAATAAATAGTTTAGGAGCTAGGTTAGATCACCCATAACCTTGTAGTCTTAGGTTCTAGGTTAGATTATTATCTAGCAACATTTCCATATTTTGTTTGCACCAAGCTAGGTTAGGTTTAGAAATTGTATCAAGTACCATAGCTTAGATATGAATACCTATATATCTTACTTGGCTTAGGGTCCCAGTTCTCTCCAATCCCATAAATGGTTGAAAACCTAATTATGACTGTAATGACTTGTCGGGGTCGATTCCCAAAAATCCAACGAAACTTTCCACAAAATGGAAATATTTTCATTGAGGAGAATTAGAGAACTTATATCTTCTAAGTTTAGTCCAAAACTTAATAATTCATGGGATGCCAATTTATTGACTGTTCATCATGAATAGATTTAAAAAATTCCTTGGATCACTGTAATTGATCCAAGGACGAGTCATACAAAGTAGATAAGTTACAATTTTTCTAAAATCAGATTGCGCTCATCTATGAGAGATAAAAAATGAATCTATGAAACATTCCAGTTCTATCTAAGTTCTTTAAGAGTAGAAAAGACTTTAACCATATCAATCATGATTTCCCATAATCAAAAGAACATATCGATATAAGGAAAATCACATATCAACACTTGAATGCAAAGGAGGAAAATAACAATAGTTAAGGGTGTTACAGGTCGACCTTCTAGCTGTCAATTACAAAATTCAAATAAGGGAATCATATAAATACATAGTTATGTGACCAAAATCAAGGACCAAACACTAAACATTACTAGCAAAACCTAATATTGTGTCCAAAAGGAACCTAAAGTATTTTAAAGCATCCATTTAACATCCACTTAATGGAAAAGGGTTACACCAACTTTGCATACACAACATAGGAAGGGGAAGTTCATTCTATTCCATTCACACATTCTATTACATTGTTGCATTTAGCTATAACCCACTATCAAGTGTAATTTGCACAAGGGCATCCTAGGGCACAATTTCTACACACACTCACAAGGACTTCATGGAGTTTGAGATGTAGTGCAACGCTTAGTTATAGGTTCACTCTCGAGGTGACCGCCGAGGTCAATTCGACTCCCCATATTGCATCTTTATTTTTAGGTTTGATGCAGTTTGTGGGTTTTTGTAGGTGAAATTATATTTTTTAGGTTTCAAGTACCTTCAACATTCATTGTGCGACTCTCAGGTGATAAAAAAGAAGCAATAATGATGATCTTGTGACATAGAGAAAAATAGGTTATGATTATTTACATAGTCATAAGTGCCCAGAAGAGGTCTCCAGTAACCAGGTGCCCCTGTCTTGCAGTGGGTGCCCATTTTTGGCCTTATTCTTGTAGTCCATAAATTACAGTCAGTATTTGCGTCACTCTAACCATCTTGTTCATCACTTTTCCCAGTTTGGATCAGTCCTAGATCAGGCATAAATAAGCTAAGTCCTCTTTCCTTCTTCTTTTCTTAGGATTTCAAATATTACATCTTAGCTTGCTTCTGTCATTTATTTATTTATGCATTTATAGATTATTAGTTTAGTAGTGAATATGAAATATTTAGATTTGATTCCAATTAAATTAAATCATTTAGTGAACCCTAATCATGATCATACACTTGGATCTTTATTTTTCTTCTTTCATGACTCCTAAAACTCCTCATATCTCCTTGCATGACTTGCTTCAAATGAATCCACTTTGCAAAGTTTTTCTTCAAAAAACCCTAGAGACTATGTACCTCCCTCGTGATACACCACCTACTCAAGTTAGTGCCATTTTTGATCATTTATTTGATGAATCTATCGGTCCTGATCTTGTATCTAATCAACCCATCTTAGATTCCATTCAAGCTTTGCATTGTTTATTTCAAGACAAAATTTAGGCTATGAAAAAAATGATTACATCTCTTAAAGCTGAAATCCAACATTTCAAAGATGTTTCTCTAGCCCATGTTATCTCTCTTCCTACATCTAATTCTAATTCTATGTTTTCTACATGTGCTTATGTCAGTGAACCTCAAGTCTTACCATTACTGAAACTTCTCAAGTTTGATCTCAATGCTAAGCAACATGATATTCTTCCTCATCTCCTCAATCACCAATTGATCAGCTTTTCGCCTATTCATTACTACCCTCCTTATCGGCTTGTAAAATACCAAGGTCACACATATTGCATCATCGAATTAATGGACATACTAACAATGATTGTTATGTTCTAAAACAAAAAATCGGCCACCTTAAGTATCATGGTTTCATTTAATTCATTACAAAAAATGATGTTGCATGCTCATCTTTAATTACTAAATCCCATTGGGCTACCAAATCTGATTCATCCATGTTTAATGATCATCAATCCATAATCATTAATGTTCCTTTTTTGGTCAGTCAAGAGTTTCCTATCTAACCCATTCTAACTAAGCAACCTCCTCTAAAAATCAGTCCATCCCTTCCTCCTCTTAAGTCTTTTATCATGTTACCAACTCTAACTAAGAAACATCTAAAAATTAGTCCATCTCCTCCTCTCAATTCCTCTATAGCATTACCAATTCTAAATAAGCTACCACCATTTAAGATCCCTCCCCACCCTAATCCTTGCGTTGATGGCCGGGACACATTTCAAACTCTGCCACCATGGCATGGTCCTTATATCACCATACAAATCTCCACCACACATTTTGGGGGTATCATGCTTTCTTCCCTCCTCCTAACATCATCAGTTGTCTATAGTATCTACCATCACACTCCGTACTTCACACTTAGTCTTTCTCAGTACTCTTACACATCTTGATACACACAATGTATTGTCATTACCCTATGACGCACTCTAGTTCCACGGTTCATACTCGACTGCTGAAGGTCTAAATCTGAAATGAACCTCACCACATTCACTCTTCACGCTCTATGATTCATGATCTAGATTTCTAGTGCACACTATTAAACCATCTCCCAATGATGCACTCTTGTTTTATGGTTCATTCTTTATTGTTGAGGGGCCTTTTATAAATGAACCTCATCTCATACTCATCAACATTTTATGGAAGGCACACTGTTCCTATCACATTCAGACATTACATACCATTTCATCACACTCATACACATAACATTTGCATATCTTGGTTGCATTTACTCTTGCTAGCTTATTCTATTTACATGTTGCACTTTTCTTACTATATTAGTCAGATATTCAGTATGTCAGTATCTTTATCATATACACATGCACATTCACTTGGTCTCTAGTTTGTGAATGGACACTTCTTACAGGTTCTTACATGTTGCGGATGCTCGACACTGAATCCTTTTCCAGTCCCAATGAGGATCTCTGGGGCATATAATTCTCACACATTACAAGTTTTATCATGTCATTATATACTACATATTATTCTTACCATGACATTATTTTCCACTGATACATACATGTCTTGACATAATTTTTATCTTTATAACATGCTAACGAGTGATTCATGTGTAGCATTTACCTTGCCAGACTATATGCCACCATGGTTTTTTAAAACATTTTACTTGACACTGTTTTCTATTGTATGCCATTGTTTGCGGGCTATGCCCTATGTATTTCTTAATCATTGTTTACTTGATTTTGTATGCTTTGACCCTGATTGTCTCGTGACATTTCAAATGATGTATAATGCATTAAACCAACTTTTCATGGTCCACTTTATTTGCACACTTGTTTGTATTTTATCGCATGATTGATACTTTTTCTACTAACACATGTTTCTAGCCATTTTGTTTGCATGTGCCTTGGTTTCTGCCATACACATCCCCATACATCCCCTACCCCCACATGGATACAATACAACACAACATCAAGTCCTCTTATTTGGGTTGCATCGCTCCTACAGTCATCGCATACACCCTAAACTAGAGGGGCATACACTGGGTGAAAAAATCACCCCTACAATAGCTCAAAACTACAGTTCAGTATAGTAAAGTACATAATCAACACAAGAAGATAGTCACAGAATGAACCAGAATTAGACTTGGGTTAGAATTACAACACAAACACCAGCGAGAAAACTTAGACAGGAGCACCTGGGAACCTGTGTGTTCTCGTGGATGCTAATGTCCTTGGGGCATACACAATCATCTTATAAAATTAACACAGTACGCATAAGCCTTCAAAGTAGTTTGATAGTATAAGGAACAATCCTCTAGTAACATAATACATGTAATATCCTACAATCTCCTTCAATCGAAACAATCAGTACAATCAGGGACAACAAGAAAAAAACAAGGACACACCATCTGTAGTGTTTTGGGCAGAGTCATGGAAGGAGTGTAACACTAAACGTCTCTCCCCAACACTTTTTATTTGGTGTGAGATCACCCAAAAAACTCACACTTGGAGTGAGATCGCCGAAAAAGCTCACTCTTTCTGTGAGATCACCCAAAAACTCACACTTTGTGTGGGACCACCCAAAAAAATTGCACTTGGCGTGAGATCACTAAAAAAATCACTCTTTATAGCATTCTCAAGACATTTTTCTATCCTTTACACTCTTCTAGATCACGTGCACACTTTCATTTTTACACACTTTTACATACCTTTACATACTTATACACATTTTTCTCTGAATTTTCATATACACAACTTTGAGTGCTCTTTCACTCTTCTTTTGTAGGTCCATCTTGTTAGGATTATACCATTTGTACAAATAAACAAGCATACAATGAATAATGCAGAAAATGTAAAACAAAAAAGAATGCAATAAAACACAGACACAGATTTAACGTGGTTCACCCAAAATGGGCTACGTTCACTAGAAACAGCCAATCCTTTTATTCAGTCCAGCCAAAATCTCTCTCATAGTGCCTCCATTAATACAAAGAGCCTCATATATACCGACCCTTTAAAGATATAAGGGTTTTTATCATTTTGGGGAAACATAGAAATCCACCCATTAGATCTATGACATAATAAGGAATGGTCTAGATTTCAAAATGCATAAATACATATAAAATGTGGCTTTCGGGGGTGCTGCCCCCAAACCCTCGCTGAGGGGGCCATCCCCTTAGACACCGCAAGGGGGGAGAAGCCCTCCTTGTAACCCCTGTCACTATCAAGATCCATAACCAACATGTCCTTAATACAAAACAAGAAGCAGCCTATAACAAGCACAATAATAGGTACAAACAACTCATATGCTTCACCCCTAGTGTCACTTTCTCTTCCTAGTGTCCACACTTCATTTTGCATCAGTCCACGCTTCACTTGTCCACTTGGCATACATGTTGCCACACACTCTATGGGTTCATAAGGTATTCATCTCTTATCTACTTTATGTTATCGAGTATTCACTCAACAACATAAAGTGGGGGCAAATGTAGACACTAATCACGCACCTTGGGTACATTTCTAGGTCCTAAATACATAGTAGCATTCATATGATTCATAAGCTAGAAAACTAATAATTGATGACTGTCTTTGGCCTCTTTTATTCATTTCTT
Source organism: Taxus chinensis (assembly GCA_019776745.2). NCBI lineage: Eukaryota > Viridiplantae > Streptophyta > Pinopsida > Cupressales > Taxaceae > Taxus > Taxus chinensis. The sequence goes on from CM034153.1 coordinate 219,425,356, forward strand.
ATTTTCTATTTGGTCTTACATACCCTAAAATGTAGTTGACATTTTATTTATTTGTCTTTTACGACTTTGGACACCAACACCTAGCTAGGTTAGGAGCGCCTAGGTGCCCCTGACCCTTTTCTCACCTTGCTTGCTTCTTTTGGGTCTCTTTTATCTTTTAGGAATATTTTTAACTTATGGGTCGGCTTTCCAGTAGTCAATTATGAAATTCAAATAAAGGAATCATATAAATACATAGTTATGTGACCAAAATCAAGGACCAAACACTAAACATTACTAACATCACCTAAGGTTGCATCTAAAAGGCACCTAAAGCACTTTAAAGCATCCATTTAGCACCCAATCAAGGGAAAATGGTTACACCAACTCTATATACACAACATAAGAAGGGGAAGTTTATTATATTCCATTCATACATTGTATTACACTGCTACATTCAGCTACGACCAGCTATGAAGTGTCATTTGCACAAGTGCATCCTAGGGCACAATTTATACACACACTCACAATAACCACATGGAGTTTGAGATGTAGTGTATTTCTTAGTTGTAAGTTCACTCTCGAGGTGACCACCAGGGTCAGTTCAACTCCCTATATTGCATCTTTCTTTTAGGTTTGATGCGGTTTATGGGTTTTTATAGGTGAACTTCTATTTTGTAGGTTATATGTACCTTCAGAATTCATTATGTAACTCTTAGGTGATCAACATGAAGTAACATCAATGATCTTGTGATCTAGAGAAAACCAGGTTTTGAGTATTTGGGTAGTCATAGGTGCCTAGAAGAGGTCTCCAATGCCCATGCACCCCTGTCTTGCCATGGGTGCTCATGTCCGACCTTATCCTTGTAGTCCAGAGTTTATAGACAATATTTGTGACACTTTGCCCAACCTATTAATCACTTTTCCCAGTTTGGATTAGTCTCGAATCAAATGTAAATCAACTAAGTCCTCTTTCCTTCTTCTTTTCTTAGGGTTTCAAATATTACATCTTAGCTTGCTTGTGTCATTTCCTTATTTCTACATTTATACATTATTGGTTTAGTAGTGACTCTGAAATTTAAATTAAATCATCTACAAAAGCTCACAAACACATCAAATTGGAATGAAAAATGAAATATGTGAAGTTTTACTAACCCCAATGATCAAATGAAGAGTGAACTTATGACCGAATGCTGCACTACATTCCAGACTCCATGTAGTTCTTTGTGCTTGTGTGTGTAATAGTGTCCTTAGGTTGCCCTCATGCCAATGACATCAAGTTAATGTGTTTGTATCTAGATAAGATGCAAATGTGTGATATGGAATTGAGCATTTCCCCTTTTTATGTAGTGTATGTAGCCCAAAAATGTAGTCCCTTTGATGGTAGTGATAGCATGTAGATCTGATTACCCCTTAGAATTGCCAACTAGAATCATAGAGTGTATGTTGTTGATATATATGGATCTCTTGTTTGGATTTTGATACTAGTGACCCAAAAGGATGACTATGAAATCAAGATAATGATAATAAAACTATAAAGGATAACAAAAAATGTCAAAATAAGTAAAAAGAATGAACAGGACATAAGCGCCCATAATGGACACTAGTGCCTGGGTGCTAGTGTCAAGAATGGGCACTAATGTCTTGAGAGAAATGATGACAAATGTGAAAATACTGACAAACATAGATCCCTGTGACTTGACAAGAACTAAGTACATAAATGAAAGATGTGAGAGAGCAAGACAATAGAGACAATCAAAACAAATGGATGAAAAAAGGATTGTGTCACTAGTGAATACTTTTCTTACTTAAGATCCATGTATATAACAACATACTTGACGACATAGTAAAATAGTAATATGTGAGTGATTTTGTGTCTGCACTTCTCATAAATTTGTAATAGTCTTGGATTCTTGATGTTATTTTTAGAGTTTTACTGTAATTTTAGGCATATATTACATAGTAAAAATCTATTAAACATGAGGAATGAGAAGTTCATTACTTTTCCTTTACACTACTCATACATAGTTACAAGAACAAGGTTTGGGGACACGAGCCTTCTTATCCTTTGCATAATTCCAAAATTATTAAAACTCGCTCTCAGATGTACAACACAACGAGGGAATGGTATACCCATTCCTTTTCAAATGTGTGGTTTATTTACAAAATTTGGCTTAGATCTATCTACAATGACATTGTCCATGTGGCCATGGAAGGTATCGAAGCAACCAAGTTCTTTATAGGAAGTCTTTTCTCTCCTCTTCCAAATTTAAAGGGAAGATATATTAGGGTTATTAAACATTTTGATACATGGTATTATCTCTTAACATGGTACTTCGGATCCTATATCTCTCTCTCTAATGCTGGTTTGTATGCTCTTAACACTATAATTTATCCTTCAAAATAATTGGGGACTGATCACCCCAATCCCTTGACATTTTAGTGATAACTCCAAATCTCCAAAGTATAACAAGAATGAGAGCTCCTCTATCTGCATAATGAACATGCGTATTCCTTACATGTTTTACATCTCCTTTACTTTACATTATGAAAGTTCAATTTTACAAAATTTACAAGTGTTATTTACATTTTTGAGTTACAATTTAGTTTCTATTATAAACATTGACTACAATATGCATTACATTTTTAACAAGGAGTGTACCAACACTAATACATTGAAATACAACTATTGAGTGAAGAAAATTTGTGTGCACACTTGGGTATGTTTTTCCTTTAAGCATGTAATTTTTCAATTACACACTTAAAAGGGGGAAACTGTAGACATTTAATTTTGGTAACTTATCCTTTGGAAATGAAAAGTTTGGCTATTCTCCCATGCTAAGAAAAATTCTCACATTCTAAGTCCAATAAGTACATCTTTGTAACTTTTCTTAAATTTCTCATCTCCACACTTTGCTCTATCATAAAATTAAGAATTATTAATTAAGAAAAAATAGTAAATCACTTATGTGCATCATTCTAGAACTTTTGGTTTCATGTCACAAGTTGTATGTTAGAAACCATACAATTTGACCAGGATAAGTTTTATGGCATTGGCCAACTTACATAGTCATGTAAATTTGTATCTCCTAACTTCAATTTCAATTTGAATATCTCTATTATGTTGTTTCATCTTTCTAGGTAAGAACTTATAATAATATTTTACCTATGGAAGTCTATATAAAAAAATAAATATCACTTTATTACTAACTTGTCACTTTCATAATCTCCCATTGTTAATATCAAATCAAAAGCACTCAAGGATATCCTAAATATTCCAAAAGTAGTTACACATTATTTAGAGTCATGAAAAACTCAACTAGGTCAAAGAGTCTAACTTATTCCATTTCCAAACATACAAAGGTATTAGAGCCATGTCTTAGTAAGGGAAAAATCACTCCAAGCATTATCAAAAAGTTTCAATGGATAAAGGGTTTAGTCTAGAAATTGAGGCACCACCACATTACACTAATATTATGATGGGTACATTTTATATCCTATAGTTATCCAAATATATTTGTGTTAAAAGAAACAAGGACACTCATAAGGGGTTAGCTTTAATCACACTCACACTTGCACAAAAACCTAAGAGAACTACACAAGGATTGATCACACTTGAGGATAGGTAGTGCAACACCTGGATTGGTTTGGCAGGGGTTGACCGCTACGAGTAGTTCAACCTCAACACACACTTGATTTCTCCTTTTTATATGATTATTTGAAAAATGGTATTATAGGAATCTATGGTTTTGACTTTGTTGGAGTGTGTTTCAAGTTGTATCGAAGTTGTGTGAACAAGAGCTACATACAACAAATCACATTTCTAAATAAGTGAAGCATGAAGAAAACTACATAAGCTTACTACAAAGGGGTCAAACACCATACAACACCAGTTTACATACTAAAATATATCTAAGATGTAAACATGATGTATAAATAATATATAGGATGCAAGGGTTTGCTACATGAGATTATTCTAATATAGTTAATCTACAATTAACCATACAAAATTAGAAAAATGCATTAATATTTTCTATAATGATAAATATTAGAAAGATAACTCAAATACACAAAAAGATATGAAGACTTAGTTGTACAAATTGGAACAAATAAGTTTTGGTTATGAAGGAAAGTGGAAAATTTTGTTAGAGATTATAGAGGCTTCATTCCTGAGATTAGAGATAGAAAATAACTTGGTGTAGGATTTTACAATTACTATACAATCTTATCCTGAATATGTATAATATTGAATAGAGTTAGATGATCTTATACCTATATGCAGTTAAATTTTGTAACTTCATATGTGGCTCACTTTCTTGATAATGTGTTTTGACGTATGCCACTCTTGTTTGCATAACCTCAACATGACCTGTAATTACCTACAACAAAGTGGAAACCCTAAATACCATTAGTATCTTTCTTTAAGGCATTAGATAAAAAAAGGAGAAATTAGTTCGTGGTGATGTTAGACTACCCTTGGTGGTTAACCCGTACCAAAAAAATTCAAGTGTTGCACTATATTCCCTCAAGTGAGATCAATCCTCATGTAGTTATCTTAGGTGCTTATGCAAGTGTGAGTGTGATCCAAGACAACCCCTTATGAGTGCACTTATATCTCTTGACACAAAGATAATGGGATAACTATAAAGTAGAGAGTGTACCTAATATAATAGTTGTGTGATGTAGTGTGCTTCAGCTATTAGAATGAACCCTTTATCCCTTGAAAACCTTTGAAAATTATTGGAGTGAATTTTCTCTTGCTCTGACATAGCTCTAGGAATTTTGCATGCTTGGAAATGGAGGAAGCTAGACTATATGACCTAGATGAGTTCTTTATACATGTATTAGTGACTGATCTAAAGGATGTGTAATTACTTTTGGAATATTTAAGAGAGCCTTGAGTTCTTTTGAATTTATATTTATAGTAGGAACTTATGAAAGTGTCAGGTGAGTTATAAAGTGAGATTGAATTTTTTTATATAACCTTATGTAGGTGAAATATTATGAAAAGGCCAACCTTAGGAAGATAAAATGACATAATAACTATATTCAATATGAATTTAAATTTGGAAGATGAGAAGGGGAAAGAATGTACAAGTCAGCTAAGTCCGTACAATTTATCTTGACCAAACTATATAGTTTTGGATAGGAATATTGTTATGTAAAATCAAAGATTCCATACTAATACATAGAGATGATTTACTACTTTTCTTAGTATTACTTTTTAAATTAATGAAAGAAGAGAGTGTGGAGATGAGAAAGTCAAGAAGGAACTAGAGAGATGTATTGATTAGAATTATAATGTGAGAATGTGTCTTAATAAGGAAGCATATCCAAACTTGTCATTGCCAAAGGATAAGTTAACACATCTGAGTGTCTACATTTCCCCCCTTTAAGTGTGTAATTAAAAATTACCCATTGAAAGGAAAAAAATACCTAAATATGTACACACACTTTGTCTTTGCTTGATAGTTGTCTTTCAATGTGTTGGTGTTGACACACTCCATAGTGAAACCACTTGTAAATACTTAATTTTGGTAACTTGTCCTTTTGCAATGCCAAATTTGGTTATGTTCCCTTGCTAAGAAAATGCTCACATTCAACGTCCAATCACTACACAGCTCTAGCTCTTTCTTAAATTATTCATATTTATACTATGATATATCGCTAACTCAAGAAATATTATTTAATTAAATCAATAAAATAGCCATGTATATTATACCACAACTTTATATTTTGCATCACATTTTTCTTGTCCTAAATTATATAGTTTAGTCAAGATGTGATATTTAGTTCTGATCAAATTGTATAGTCCTAACCTTTCACATTCTTTGAATTTGTTTTTAAGTTGAATATCTTTGTTATGTCATTTTAGCTTCCTAGGGTTAGCTTGATTAGATATTTGAGTTACAGAAGGATATATAAGCAAGTCAATATCATTTTATAATTCACTTGGAACTCTTACAAGTTCTTATTACAAATATCATTGTAAAATCACTCAAATCTCTTCAAAATATTTCTAAATTAGTTACACATAGGGTCTAAATTTCTCCAAGATCTTCATCAATCATTTAGAGTAGCCCCTACTATAGGTATAAAACACTCAAATAGGTCAAATAGTTTAGCTTCCATCATTTTCAAGCATGCAAAGGTCATAAAGTCATGCCTTAGCAAGAGCAAAGTCACTCCAAACATTGTCAAAGGGTTTTAAGGAACAAAGGGTTAGATCATGTAGTTGAAGCACATCACATCACACTACTATTGTGTTGAGTAAATTTTATAATACATAGTTATCTTACTACTCTTTGTGTCAAGAGAAATGAGGGAACACATAGGGTGACTTAGATCACACTCACAATTATACAAACACACAAGAGAAATACACAAGGATTGACATCACATGAGGGTGTGTAGTGTAAAACTTGGACTATTTTGGTTGGGTTGACCACCAAGGATGGTCCATTATTGCCACATACATGATTTATCCTTTTGGTTTGTTAATGCTTTAATGAAGGATATTACATGTTTATATGGTTTCCACTTTGTTCCAAGCTATTACAGGTCAACCCAAAGTTGTGTGAGAAAGAACAACATACAAAAAAGGGAATTTATAGGAATGTGAAGCACATAAGAGGTTATAGATCCCAAATGTCAAATGGTCCAAAACCGTACACTTTCAATTAGGACCATACAACTCTAGGTCTAGACCATACAAATTTCTTATGAGCCTTCCCTTGCTCAATTTCTAATTCCAAAATTGATATCAAAACATCTCTAGTTCTTGATCTAAAATTTTCACCTCTCTACACATTGATTTAATGAACTTTAAATCTTAATAAGAGGAATGAGATCAAATGAATACAACAAATAACAAACAATATCTATCATGCAAAAAATAAGAAAGTATAAGCAATAGTGAGATAAGAATGAATTAGCTTATATTCAGAGATCTGGGCTAATTCTAGGTTGGAATTTAAGTGGAATAGGATGGATATAAACTGAGTAAGATTCATTTGGAAAAATGGAACCTGAAGCTTCTTCAGATAGGACTACCCAGATACAGATAGAACTACCCAGGTGCTGGTGTCTGAACTGGGCGCTAGTGTCCTGAAAATTGTTCCAGATTTGATATTTTCAGGGTCTAATGTCATTTGTTTCCTTCTTCTCTTTTTTACATCCACTTCATTATAAGGTTTTACTATCACACATGTACTCACAAAAAAAACCATAACCAACTATACAAGGCTCAATAAAACATTAGATGAAATAAATAATGCATATGCTTGAGTCAAATTGACCTCAATGGTCACCCCAATGTGATTGTCACTAAGTGTTGTACTATATTTTAGACTCTATGTAGCTATAATGTGTGTGATTGAGTTGCGTCCCTCAAAACTAGATTTTCATTGTGCAAGTTGTATCAAGGTAGCAAGCTACAACTAATTTCCCCCCAAGATGAATGTGTGATATAGAATTAAGAAATATCCCCTCCTATATAGTGAATAATGAAACCCAAATATAGTCCTTGAATGTTGCTCTTTTCCCAAGTAGTAAATAGTATGCAATAGCCCAAAGTGTCCAACCCCTAATGATAGTGAGTAAGACATGTATATATATGATTCTCTTGTTTGAATTTTGTCATTAACAACAAAAAAGGCTGACCTAAAGTGATAAAAGAGGTTTTAGAAAAGATAGAAAATGATGTGGAATTTAAAATTTGAGAAAAGGAGGGAAAAGGACATAAGTGCCGAAAGTGGATAATAGCACTCGGGTGCTCCTATCCCTAATAGGTGTTAATGTCTAGGATGCTTGGAGGATAAAATAAACAATACAAAGTAAGGTCACATGTTGTCCAATGTCCAAAAGTAAAGTATCCATTTGAGAAGAGAAAATGATAAGAGTATTGTTATCCAAAATAACCCTTGGACTATTTTGACAACTTACAAATCCATTTTTGGACTAAGGGTCTTGTTGTCATGGATCAATGAAATCTCAGCTATAGGAAAATATTAGTGTTTTGTGAAAGTTTCATTGTTATGGTAAAACCTTCATTTTCTAGCACTTGCTCTCCCTCTTGATAAGTATTATTTCCAAGGAGTTAGGTAAAAATAGGTCCAAATAGGGAAAATCATCCTTTAGAGGAACAAGAGGAGCTATTCATTTGTTCATCTTGTTCTTTGCATCCTTGCCTTGGCTACATAACACATCGAATTGGTTATATTAGGATTTTTAGGAACATTTGGGACAGTTAAAGTGTTATGAGTGTTTTCCAATCGGCCATAATTGCTGACAAGGAAGGTAGGGCACTAAATCAGACAAGTCGAGCATTATGGGAATAGTGGGAATTGTTACCACATTCCAAAGGTTCTCCGCCCACCCACCTTTTCCACAAAAGAACACAAGGGGGGGGGGGGGGGGGGGGGTGGGGGGGGGGGGGGGGGGGGGGGGGGGGTGGGGGGGGGGGGGGGTGGGGGGGGGGGGGGGGGTGGGGGGGGGGGGGGGGGGGGGGGGTGGGGCAGCTCAGTAGTATAATCAGAAATTAACGGAACAAGGGGAACAATTCAAGTATTCCTAGTGTTCTTCAAAACCATGCACTAAGCAAAGAGTAAGGTAAGTTAGAAAATTTGGGACCAAAGGGAACAATGGGAATTTTTCCCTCATTTCTTCATTTACCACATCTCCACCCAAAAACAAAGGAATAAAACATATTACCCCCAACTGACACCTTCAAAATTGTTCCACCATTCCTCAATTTCTCTAAAAACCTAATTTACTGCATATAAAAGACATTAATTAAATCAGATTTTTAAGGCCCATGGGGAGCGTTCCTTTGTTCCATGAGTTCTCCAAAATTCTACCTAAGCTGACTAGGATTTAGTTTTTTGGCCAAAACTTTTGAATCAGAGCTCAAGATTACACAAAATTGGTAGCATTGGAACTATCTCTTCAAGGGATTCATTTTGGCATCTAGAAATGCATAAAATGATGGATTTTTAGGGGTTATATGTGTAAACACATTTTCTAGAGGGAAAATGTGCATTTTTAACAATTCAACCACCCAAATTTATTGCTTCATAGTGCCCATACCTCCTTCTGCAGGTTGAATGATGTGGATAAATGGATTTGTTAGGCACCAACATGGTTTTACATGGATTTATTACATTTGGTTGGTGGTTGAATTCAAATTTGGAATGCTCTCTCTTTTCCTCTTTCTCTATATATTTTCCAAATTATTCATTTGTAAGGGTTGGACACTTTCTAATGTAAAGGCACTATGCTAAAATGGTTTCCCAAGTGTTTGAGTTACAGACCTCAAATTTGGACTCTACAAGTGCATTTTGTGCCTTTTAATTCAAATTTAAAGGATTGTGCATTCTTTTATTGCAATCAAATTTAGTTTTGTGTCTCTTTCTCTACCTTCGTTGTGTTTTTATTACATTTTCACCTCTCCATTTTCTGTTAGTATGTTGCATGTGTTACATTTGCAGGTTTCTCCATTTTGGTTTTGTTTTGTGTAAAAATAGAGGGTTAAATGCAGTTTTTTTCTGTGGCACATGTGTCTTCCCTCTCCTTCTCCACTTCCTTCTCATTTTCCCCTCATGTAGAGTTTTCATCCCCATTTTCTTAGTGCTAGCACCTATTTTTTAGCTTATTTTGTTTATTTTTTACCCTCCCTCTCTTTCTCCCTGGTTATTTGGATGTGTTAGAATAGGCTTAGCTTAGAAGTAGTTTTACTGTTAGCATTAGGAAATAGGTAGAGGAACCGAACTTCTCTGGAGGTTTGTCTCAAGATGCAAGGTCCCACACTTGGAGACAATCCCATGTTCACCAAAAGTATTGATCTTCCGTGATCAAATCAAGGGTGAAACTTTTGTGTGTTAACATGTATTAAAATGATAAAGCTATGTAAAAACAAAACAAGTGTTGTTAATGTATAGTTTTCTTGCTTAGGAATCATATGTATAATGACAGAGGCATGATGCACATACAAATTACATGATTTCATGACTACATTTCCCCCCACTTTGTGCTAGTGAATGAATATTTGGTAGAATAAAGTAGATAAGAAGAGTGTACCTTGTGGAGAGTCAAAGGGAGTTATGACCGATAGCATGATGAATGAGGATTGTACTTGATATCAAGCTAAGTGGAGATTATAGAATGTGTATCATGGAATCTAAAAGAGGATAGGTACTCTAGGGGTGCCCTCATATGTGTAGTAGAAATGGTTCCTATATTTGTTCCTTAGATATTGCATTTGTTAAAGCATCTTATGATTGAGATTGCTCCTTGTTTCATTTGTGCATTGCCCTTTTGTCAGAGTAAGGTCGGACCATAAGTGTAGTCAATGCTCATGATAAATGAAATTGAAATTTAACTTTGTAATTTTGAAAATAGGAATAGGTATTAAAAGACAAGTGAATTAAGGATAAAATACACCTAAATGCTATGAGAGAAGAGATATAATTATTCTTGTATGTTTGTTTCCTTAGAGATGGCTAGAATAATATTGAGGATTTAGGCATCTTGTTTCCAAATTGAGGATTTAAGCGTCCTATTGCTAAACAGAGGATTTGAGCATCCTATCACTAGAATGAGGATTTTGGCATCATGTCTCCAAGGGAAGAGTATTGGCAAAGTTATAGGCTTTTCCCTAAAACTGTGAACATTCCCCACAGATAAGTGCTACTGCAGATGGTCATAAAACTAATAGAAAATGGTCATGGATGATCTCGAGAAAATAGATTAATTAGTTCCCTTACCCTAAAGTATGTATCTTACCATTTATTTTTTTCCTATTGTTCTTGATACTAACCTATAACTAAGTACATGTTGCTAGGTTTTTGAGAAACTTGTGATTGGAAACTTGTTGATCATGTACTATACCTATTTATGCCCAAGGAAAAAACCTATGTGTGAGAGAGAGTATGTGGAGCACCAAAATGTGTGCACATTAATGTAGTTACACTCCAATGGAAACACACAAAATCTCCAAGTAATTAGAAGGAAATTTACCACCAAGAAATTATGCATACAAGAAAAGGGCCTACTCATTCACACAAATCAAAAAATAAGTACATATATGAGTGTTGTGTAACTCCCATGCCTAGAATTATCATACCCCCAAAATAGGAGAGGGAAGTTACAATACAAGAATGGAATGTAACTCCCATATGACATATGAAACAATGACGCATATGGCATATTCTATGAAAAAATATATCATACATCATATAACTCCTTGTAGACACAAAATCACAAACTTACTTTAAACTACACCACCAAGTATGTTGTTTTATATATGGATCTTGTGTAAGAAAAGTATTCACTAGTGACACACTGTCTAGTCCATCTTCTTGATTTGAGAGTCTCTATTGTTTTTATGTCTCACCTCTCTCACTTCTCCACCCATTTCTGGTCAGGTCAGAAGGATCCCTATCTGTTAGTCTTCACACATTTATCGTCAGTTATTTCTGGACACCAGCACCCAAGACTGAACACTAGTGCCTAGGTGCTCCTGTCCATCTTGGGAACCTGTATCTTATTTTTTCTTGTTCACATTTTTGACATTTGTGTTTAGAATTTTCAGTTTTCTTACTCTTATCCTGAGGTCCTAGTCGGCATGTTGGGTCACTAGTGTTGAAATTCAAGCAAGAGATCCCTATATAAACACAACATATAGACCATTATAAGGGTGCGTAATTTTCCATGAAGGGATATCTATCTACACATAAAAGGGACTGCATTTTAGACTTATTACTATGCATACATGCTACATAGGAAGGGAAGTTCATTTTCCATCTACACATTTGAATCTATCTCTTGGTGTCACCAATGTGAGGGAAACCTAGGAGCACTATTGCACATATAACTACATCGATTCTGAGATGTAGTGCAATGCTCAATCATAAGTTCATTTTGTTGACAGCTAAGGATAGTCTGGACCCTCATTTTACATCTTTATTTTTTAGGATTTGATGTGGTTTTGAGGTTTTGTAGAAGATTATTGTGTTGCAAATTTAGAGGTACCTCGGCGATCCAAGTGTGACATATAGGTGATCATTGACGAATAAGTTTGAAACTCTAGTGAAACTGAAGAAATTAGGTTCTAACCTTTTTGGAAAACTCCAACACCCCACAGAGGTCTCGGGTGCCCTAGGTGCCCTCGCCCCTACCTAGGTGCCCGTGTCTAGGAAAATTTATAGGTTCCAAGATCTTGATAATGTAGTTTTAGTTCCATGCCCATCCTATTCATTAGCTCGTTCTAGTTCAGATATACTTTGGGATAAGCAAAATCAAGATAAGTGCGCTACCTTTCTCATTTGATTTCATGATTACATCTATAAAATTGTTTAGCGTGTGTATCTTACTATGTATCATTTGTAATAATTTCTAAACTTAGATTATAATAATATAATTCAGATTTTATTGAATCATTTTTCATGAACCCGTATCTTAGAACTCTTTTCCCTAGGATCCACAAAACCCTAATGGCTAAAGGTAGCTCTTCTTTTCCTAAAAAATATCTTTATCATGAGAGTGTTAATATTATCCTTGATGATTTTGTTGAGGCTGAATTGTTCTATCTTTATTGGTATGCTCAATTTGATACTAATGTTCAAAGGTTACTTGCTAATAATGAACACATGATTCCTACTAGTTTTGAACACTTTACTCTCAGCATTGTCTTAACGTTCAAATATTCTCTCGATGTAATCATTTTTATTCTATAGGCACTAGGAATATTCCACCTTCTTCTACTTTTACTAAAACTCTTGATGATGTTATTATTGATTACATGCTTGGTCTTGATCGTGATAGTGTAGATAAAAATCATGATGAAAATGTACATGCGCATGATGTTATTTCTCATACTAGTCAAGAAGAATGTAAAGTTATATCTCATGTTTCTCCTATTTTTGAACATGCTTCTAATGATTATAAAGATACATATCATGATAGTTCTTCTCCTAATTCGTTATTGTAGAAAAAAATAATGCACTTTGGGTAGACACAAAATCACTCCCAGTCTCATACTGCTATTCATATGGTTTTTGAGTGAAGAAATTACAAATTAACCCATGTCCTTTGACTATTTTACTTTGCTTTTTGTCATCACTGTCGGCCTCTCGCACATACCTAGTTTTTTTTGTCATTTTGTGTCATTCTACCTCTGATTGGGGTGGCCAGGCCAGTACTGGGGTGTCGGTGCCTTGGTTCCATTCGGGGTGCCCTGATCCTTTCCCCACTTCACACAAATATTTTTGGCACTTTCTAGTTATTTGAGCTTTCTATCTTTTTGGTGGTCAGCCTCTTAAGGGTTAATTATGAAATTAAATCAAGAGAACCATATAACTATAAAGTTATAAGACCATAATGAGGGACCAAGCACTAGTCACTACTATCACCACCTAAGGTTACATCCATCAAAGACTCCATTTGCATCCATCTAGCTCCATCACAAGGGACAAGGTTGGTTCATATACATCACACTGCATAGGAGGGAATTTTATTCTATTCCATCCACCATTTATTATATTTCTACATCTAGTTATAGCTCGCTACTTCACAAAGTGTGACTAGCATAAGAGAACCTAGGGCACAAGTTTCACACACCCACCTAGGACTGACTATATTTGGTTCTAAAATGTAGTGCAACACTCAGTTAGTAATTCCACCATTATGGATGCTAAGGACAGTCTGACCCCTTCATATGCATCTTCATTTTTTTTTATGGTTTTGATGCTTGGATTGGGGTTTTGTAGGTCTCTCCTTCATCACTGATTATTAGTGACATCCGGCGTAGTGCAAAAAAATACACATGACAGGAGGTGAAGGCCTCATATCATCTAGCAGCCCTGTAAGTTTGGTTTTTGGACCTACTGCACAGACCAAGATGCCTAGAACTCAGACTAGGGCACCCCAAGTGCCCCAGTCCACTCAAACTGCTCAGATCTACACTTTTTTGGGCCTCAACATAGTCGTTTCCTCCTCCTATTTATTCATTCATCCCTGGGACACAATCCCGAACAACCATCGAATTAGCTAAGCTCTTTCCAGCTTTTTCTGCATATTAGGGTTTCACATTTCTACTTTCTTAGTTGCTTGGGTCATTTACTTCATTTATTTAGCAGTTATTTTAATGCTTTGCATAACATTAGATTAAACTAAATTAGGCCTCCTTATTCTTTTTTAGCTTAATAATTTTGGTGAACCCATACTCGTTCTTCACGCTTATATGATCCTGACTTATTCCTTATCATCCTAACGCCTACTTATCATCTCTATTCAAACTTGTCTACAAAATCACCTTGATTGTATCAGTAAGATTAAAAAGTAGTTAACTACCAATTATATCCCTCCTCACAGTTCACCCGAATATGTATACCTTAAGTTCACTTCTACCCTATGCCTCAATGAAGATCAACTAAATTTCACAACAGATGACTTACCTTCTCAAGAAATACTACAACATGACCCTCCCTTGTATATTCAGGTTTGTGTTAACAAAGTCGGGATCAAATCTGCTTTAGTTGACAATGGATATGGCCTTAGAATTTACAACATCACTTTCCTTCATCATTTAGGTATGTTGGAAGCATCTCTAGGTCCTTCCTCCATCTCTATTCTTGGCTTTGATAATATTCCCAAGCATGTATTAGGTACTGTTAGCTTACCTATCACTACTGGTCCATGTACAATCATTATTTCATGCCATTTCATGCCTAATAACCTTAATTATAATATTATTCTTGGACGACCTTGGATCCATCCTATGCATGCGTTCCCCTTTACCTTACATGCATGAATTAAATTCTGTCACCAAGGCATTGTTTATGATGTTCCGGCTGATCCATCACCTTTTAAGTATTATAACTCTATTGAGAAATCTAGTGATACTTCCACTTCCTCTGATATTACTTAGGAATTTTCTAGATATGGGTTAGTGTATGAATACTCTTGCCGCTATGGCTTCTCTGATACAAATTCAGATAAAAAAGAACATAAGGTCATAACACTTTGGGATCTCCCTACACAGTCACACAAGTTTGGACTAGGGTATTAACCTCCTTCTCTACCTACTACTGATGTTTATACCACCTTTCATGTTACCTCACTTTCTATAGTACATCTTGAACTCATCAGTGATGATGCATCTACCACTTGGGATACCTTAGATACTTTTCCTAGTAATGATTCTCTACTTGGTTATATGGGTATTTATGATCATTTTCCTTCTTTTCACCATAAAAGGCATCTCCCATCATCTCTCAATGATATGGCTTATTTAAGAGAATATGTTGTATACCCTAACAATACCGATCCTCTTGAAACTATTCCTACTAATCTATATATTGAAGATCGCTCAACCCTTCTCAATGAAGAAACAATACAATACAACTTGGGTACATCCAAAATACATGAATAATTTTGCTAGCTGCCTCCCTTACTACTGCTGAAAAAAAAGATATCAAGCAAGTCTTTCACGATTTCTATGATATTTTTGCATGGGACTATAGTGATATGTCAGGTATTGATTCATCACTCACAATGCACAATATTTTCCTCAACCATGGTGCTAAACCCATCCAATATAAAATTCGTAAGATGCATCCCAAAGTAGCACTTCTAGTCAAAGAAGAGATTTAGAAGCTTCTTGACACCAGTTTTATTCACAATGTTGACTATCCTGAATGGGTATCTAATATCACACCAGTAATAAAACTAGATGGTTGGGTTTGTTGTTGCATTGATTTCTGTAATTTTAATAAAGCTTTTCCTAAGGATAGTTTTCCTTTGCCACACATCAACACTATTATCGATTCTAGAGCCAGATATGATATTATTTCTTTTATGGATGGATTTGCGGGTTACAATCAAATTAAAATCAATCCTATTGACCAAGAAAAGACCTCCTTCACCACACCATGGGGAACGTTATGTTATACAGTCATGCCCTTAAGCCTTAAAAATTCAAGAGCTACTTATCAATGGGAAATGACATATATAGTCCATGATTACATTCACAAGATCATTGAAGATTACGTAGATGACATTTTGGCCAAATCTAGATGAAATTCTTCACATGCAAAGGATCTACAAATACTATTTGAAAATGACTACGACAATATCGTGTGCATCTAAATCCCAAAAAATGTGTTTTTGGGGTCATAACGGGTAAACTCCTTGGATATATTATCTACCAAAGTGGCATTGAGATTGATCCTAAAAAAATAAAAACCATTATCGATATGCCTCCACCCAAAAACTTACATCAATTACGATCATTACAAGGAAAAATTTATGCTAATTGGTGATTCATTACACAAATCACTGATAATACTTAACCATTTACACAACTCATGAAGAAAGATAATAAATTCGTTTGGGATGAGAAATGTCAACAAGCATTCTAGGATATCAAATCCTACTTGTTAAACTCGCTTGTTTTAGTCCCTCCTTTAGGTGACCGACCTTTCGTATTATATGTTTCCACTACGTTTCATGTATTAAGTGCTCTATTGGCATAACATGATGATTCTCAACATGAAAGATAAATATATTATATCAGTCACACCCTAATCTCTTTTGAATGTAACTATAACTACATTGAAAAACTATGTCTCAGCCTTGTCTTTGTTGCAGATAAATTGTGACATTATCTCCTAAATAATGAGGTACATATTATCATTAAATTTGATCCTTTGTGGTACTTATTATCCCACACACATATATCAGGACACTTGACACAATGGGTCATGATTACCATTGAGTTTTATTTGAAGTTCATACCATAGAAAGCCATCAAAGGACAAGTTATAGCCGATCAATTAGATGAAACATCCCTCTCCGATGCATCACCCATTTCTGATTCTTTTCACGATGATTTCACTACATATACTATTGAGCCACACATATGGACAATGTATTTTGATGGCTCTTGTTGTTGATATGGTGATGGATCTGGGATCGTCTTCATTACCAAATAGGGTGACCCACTCCCCTTTGCATATCGATTGCGGTTTTCCTATACAAATAACATCACATAGTACGAAGCTCTCATTTTAGGCTTGTTTACCACTCAAAAATTTCTCATTCGCAACTTGTACATACATGACGAATCTCAGTTAGTAATAAATCAGGTAAATGATACATATAACACAAAGTAGGAACATTTAATCCCATACAACATGTTTTTTAAAGATCTCCTAACTACATTTAAGTCCTATTTCATTACTACCATTCCTCGCAAGGATAATTGTCATGTAGATGCTATGGCTAGTGCTACGTCACTCATCCAATAAGACACCACAAATGAACAAGACACATTAATAATTACACATTTGTGACATTCTTCTATCTATGCATTACCTCTTGTAGCTTGCGCCATAACATGTAGTCAAGACAACTCTAAATGGTTTTCATCTATTTACAATTATTTATATAAGAAGACTATGTCTAACAATTTACAGCCTCATGAGGCTAGACAGTTACGGTGTGAGGCTACTTGCTATGTCATTATTAGGAAAAAATTATTTAAACGCACAATTGAGAGTCACCTTTTATGTTTCCTAGCACTTACAAATATACCCACTACCATCTCGCAAATACATGATAACATGTGTGGTGGTATTTTTTTGGGTAAGAAAATGTCACAAAAACTTTTACGCCAGGGGTATTATTGGCCTATAATGGAACAAGATTTCCTCGAATATGCTACTCATTGTGAAAAATTCCAAAAACATGGTAATCTCCATCATGCACCTACATATAACCTCCAACCCATTGTGCGAACTTGACATTTCTCCCTTTGGGGACTCGATCTCATGGGTATGATCAATCCTGAATCTGTTGATGAACACAAATACATCATTACAACTACCAAATAATTTACTACGTGGGTTGAGGTGGCTCTCATATGCTCGATCACTAGTACAAAAATTTGTAGTTTTCTCACCACACATATTATCACACATTTTGGTGTACCTTCTACCATAATCACTGACAATGGAACTTCCTTAGAAAATAAGGATGTTAAAAGGTTTTGTGCCAAATTCAAAATCAAACAATCATTCTCCACCCCTTATAATCCACAAGGAAATGGCCAAGCAGAGGTCACCAATAAAACCATTGTCAAAATATTACGTAAGACAATTGACTCTAGTGGTATTGATTGACATAACCAACTATTCTACGCCGTATGGGCCTATCATACTAGTGTTTATACACATACTAACACTACCCCATCTGCCTTGGTTTATGGTGATGAAGACATTATTCCACTCGAACTTAAAATACCTTCATTCCAGATTTCTCTCAAAGGCATCCTTAAAGATAATGAATATCGCAAAAACCACTTACATGAACTAGAAATGTTGGACTCGCACTGAGACAAAACACTTGAACATCTTCACACATATCAATCTTGCATTGCACATGTATTTAATTGAAAGACTTGTTCTTGAGAGTTTAATATCAGTGACCTAGTCTTTGAAGAAAATCCAAAGAATACAAATGCTGAGGAAACTCTCAAAGGAAAATTCAAGCCCAATTGGCTTGGTCCATACATTATTACTGAAAAACTTGGTGGTGGAGTTTATCACCTAGGCACTCTTTTAGGGAAACCACTCAAAAATCCACTCAATGCAATGTATCTTAAGAAATACTATGCTTAAACACAACATCCATTACCTGATGACACACTCTTGTACTTCGGTTCACACTTGACTATCGAGGGCATATTACACATGAACCCCACACACTGTACCATAGGTACTACACACTGTGTCTATTTACACATCTCATGGCTTATGTATTACATCATGCATTGTACATTTACTTTATATTACGCATCTACACATCATACATCATATTACTCTTCATCATACAAGTTTCATACTCCTATTGTCTACACGTCTAACATCATATACTAATAATCCTACATATTACATTATTAGTCTATCTACACATCTTGCATTGCATACATCACATATTACACATTTTTACACATCATATGGTCATCTACTAATCACACACACTATATATTCTTCTACAAGCTGCACTCACTACCCTATGAAACACTTTAGTTCCTTGGTCTATACTCAACTTTCGAGGGTTTACAAATCAAATGGACCTTATCATAATTACACGTTCATCATCTAACCTTCTATCATGCGACATTACTAGGTTAGTGACATACACTATAGGATAAATGGTCACTTATTCCTTCATCTTATAGTGGTATAAGATTTATGTTACATCACCACTCCCCCTATTCATCTCATCGTGATATACACTTTAGGCTACGTAATCACATATTCATCTCTAGGTCACATATCATCACTACACATACACACTCATCACATATCATTAGACACGACCCACACTTCAACCATTTCCTGATGACACACTCTCGTTTACGGTTCATTCTTGACTACTGAGGGGGTAAACCAAATGAACCTCACCACATATAAATTCATTCAATTGGGGGAACGTGGCTCCTATCACCCATTTTGCATTCCATTCCATCCATCCACATCATATTACATATCTTGGTTGTTTTTAATCTTGCTTGCATTTGCTTGTATATGGTTGTCTTACTACACATGCTAGGTATATCTCTTGCATGTTTTTTATCTATACTATATACACATGCATATTCATGCCTTTCTCTAGTTGTGATCACAAATATAGGTCATTTACATATAACATGTATGCTTTCCTTCTACCACTCCTATAATAGTTGCTGAGGGCATCCAAAATTATCTCTTCCAGGCACTATTATTTCATTTTGTACTTAGCATTCTACATTATTTGCTTATAGACACTTTTGACATATGGGTTATCTTTCTAACATGCTAACAGGTGCTTCATGTGTAATATTTGTTTTGCATGATTTACTTTCTTCCATGGCTATATGTTGTTTGTACTTTCTTATTATTGTTTGCTCTTATATGCAGGATTTTACCTTTGTTTGGTGTGCACACTTATTTTTTTGTATGCGGCCACAATGGTCTTGAGTTTCTTATGACACCGTGAGTGGTGTCCCATGTTTGCAACCCACTTTGGTGGTCTATATTGCCTTCTTGCATGTTTACTTGCTTTCTAGCTTCTACATTGTTTGGTAGCTTACACTTGATTTCTACATGGATGCTTATTCATACTAATACTTGTTTTCTAGACACTTGTTTGCGTGCTCCTTGGTTTCTACCAAGCACATTCCGTTCCCCTTGTAGGGCATAGTTTACGTGGTTGGTCCTCTTTTGGGGCCACATCCTCCTATTTGCGATGTCACATTTACCCCTAAAGACAAGGGACATCATTTGGGGTTTTACACACTATTCAACACTTTCTATCAGTACAATTTAGTTCAGTTTCTGTCCTTGACATTGAAAGTTATATTGTGAGTGGATTCATACTAGTCTACGAACCCCATATATAACATATTTTATAGGATAGGTTGTCTTTAGCATTATGGGGAGCAGTTACATGTTAGATGATGTAGGAGCATCTTCTCACCAATAAGAAATTTGGAGTTTTTGTTCAAATTATTCAATTTTGGGTTGAGTTAGCCTAAGTAAATATTGGGGGATGTTAGTAGAGTCCTACTAGGTCCATTCAAATGCCTAAGTTGGTCTAAGTATGCAAGAAATTTGAATTAAGAGGTTTCCATAAAATGTAATTTGAATTCTCAAAAGAGCATTATGGAGGATTTTGGCTTGTAAAAGGAGTATAAGCTATTTGTAAAGCATGGAATATGTGTATTTAGGGATTATATGTCATGAAAAGTCTAAGTTGTGCCATGAAATTGGACCTAGGGTTTAATAGTCCAAGTAAGGGTTTGTGTTCAAAGTGTGTAAAAGGAAATTACATGGTTAAAAGGCTAATAAAGCCTCAAAAAGGATTGTAACTGTTTCAAATGGCTATCAAATCCTCAAAATGTAACTAAATTAGGGCCTCTTGGAGATATTGAAAAGATAAAATCAAATGGAGATTGAGAGAAGTGATTTATGAAGGAAAATTTCAATTTTTGCAACCATTTCAGTGTGCTTCATATGGTTGTCATTGTTTTATGGTTGTAATAGTGATATAGAGAATAATTTTTGTTGTTCCTACTTGAGAGATATGCTAGAAATGCTTTGGAAAATGTGTTCTTTAATGGTGTGTATGTTTGTACTCAGGAGAACTCTAGGTTTACATATATTCCTTGTGTTTTGAAAAATGCATGTTTCTGAGTTGAAGAAATTAGTCAAGTATTTTTGTGAGGACTTCTCATTTTCATGGGGATAAATATCTATAAAAATCTTCAAAGAAAGGTTTGAATATTTTTTTATCATTCAATAAGTTTGGGTTTACAATAAGTCATGTTTTAGTATGTGGTTTGAGGAATTATTGGACCGTGTAAAGAAAGAACTCAATAAATATTCACCTTTTTAGTGTTCTTGTAGGTAACTCCCTTATTTAGTGGGAAGATATTGAGATTTATCTCTAAGAGGGAAGTGATTGACTTTTAGATTATTAATCATGTTTTTTTGCATTAAAACTCAAACACCCTACCTCATACAATTTCACAGTCAATGGTTGATGGTATTTTAAGGTTGATGGTTCCATTCATTGGTAATGATGGCTCAAAATTTTTTATGGATTGCATAGAGGTTGGTTATAGGTGGAGTCAAGTTATGTTGAAATCCCTAAGTCTAAATATCCTTATTAAACCATCAAAGTCCCTTAAAACCCCAATTTTCCAGTGAAGGAAATAGGTAAATTGTGTTAAATAAGGATTTTATGATATTGAATGTGTACTACTAGTAAGATAACTATGTCAAGCACTTGAAAATAGAGCTTGCCTCAAAATTTAGAAGTTGGAATCAATCTCCATTAAAAGATATTGCTAAAAAAATTTCTTAGACTTCTCAAGGAAACAGAGCCAGGGTAAGGTATTTGGAGCCCTTAACCTTCACATTTTAAGTTGAAATTTTTCATGGAGGTCTGTACTGAGATGCATTAGGAGATTATTGAAGAAAATTAAATGTCCACTGTGGGAAAATGAAGAAAAATCCTAACAGTCAAGACTGAGGAAATAAGGTACAATCAACACCTAATTGTAGAGGTCTATTAACAAAGGAGGTTAAAAGGAACGATAACCAGATCATACCAAGACAAGAACATAAATGCTAATTAAACACCATGATCAATAAGATGAAATCAATTCACCAGAATAACTTTTCATAAAACTTTGCAAAAAAATGAGCAACCATATCATACATTATTATGGAACTCAATGAAATACAATGAGAATGGGTCTTGCTTATATAGGCAAGGAATAACAATCTAAAAACCAATTAAGGTCATAGATCAAGCCATAAATAAAGGAAAGAAATAGTCATAAAATAACTAGTCAAGTCCATAGATTTAGGAAAGAACTAGACATCAAGGATCTAGTCAATACCATAGATCAAGGAAATAACTAGTCAATACCATAGATCAAGGAAAGAACTATACCTAACAACTAGATAATATCCCCCTAATATCTAAATAAATAAAAAGAAATATCCACACACATAAGTGGGTGAGGATAAATATAATAAAGGAAAAAAAAGTACCTAGGTGAACATGAGCTAAGGTAAATACCTACTCTAACACCCCCCCTGAAGTGAAGTTAGGGGCCAAAATAGAAGTGGCATGTCCATAGTATGAGTCCCAAAAACTAGGCCTGATGAGGTATTCATGTACAATATATCCATGAAGAAATATTGAACCAAAAGGAGGAAAAAATCCTGCTATAAGGAAAGAGAAAGAAGAAGAAGAAGGAATATATTCCCACGAACACCCCACAAGAACAACTTCCCAAACCCCAAGCATTCCACACAACTCAAGGTAGCGAGGTGATGTAAAATGTTTCATAAAGATGTCCGCAACCTACTGCTAAGTTAGAATGTACTCCAAGAAAAGAACTCCATCCAACATGTGCTGACGAATGAAGTGTATGTGTATCTAAATATGCTTGGTTTGCTAGTGCTCAATAGGGTTTCGAGGAATGTGAATTACACTTTGGTTGTCACACCAAAGTACAGTCGGTGAATCCTATGGAAATCTAAACTCTGTCAATAACTATCAAAGCCAAAGAATCTACTGACTCACTGTAACTACTGCCCTATACTCTGCCTCTGAAGATGAAAGTGCAATAGCCTACCCTATTTTGTACGCCCAAGTAACTGGAGAAGACACAAGACAAAAAATATATCCAGAAGTGGAATGCCTGTCGTTAATGGAACCTACCCAATTTGAATCTATATACCCAAGCAACTGAGTAGAACCCCTAGTGCAGTGCAGGAAAAAGTGGGAAGTGCCTTGCAAATAGCACAAAATCCTTTTAGCAGCCTGCTAGTGACTACCATGAGGAGAATGTGAAAACCGAGATACATGCCCTACAGAAAATGAAATATCAGTGTGAGTATGGGTTAAGTACATGAGACTTCTAACCAACTGCCTATACAAAGTAGGATCATAAAGTGGAGTGGTACATGTGTTAGTAAGAGTAACCCTAGACTGAAAAGAATATGGACTTGTCTTTCAATCAACCATATCAAAGCATTGAAGAAGATCATGGGTGTACTTTTGTTGACTCAAATGAATCTCTGAATCTTCCTGATAAATCTGAAAACCAAGAAAACAATTCAATAACCCAAGATCTGTCATGTCAAAATATGTAGAAAGAGCCCTCTGAATGGTCTGAATGTGGGAAGAAGAGCTGTCAGTAAATAAAAAATCATCAACATACAAGACAAGTATCACAATATCCTGACCAATATGCTAGAGATACACTGTATGATTGGAGTGACAATGAACAAAACCAGTCGATAGAAGAAAAAAAACTATCTTCACATACCAAGCACAAGGGGCTTGTTTAAGACTGTAGCGAGACCTTCGGAGCCTACAAACAAGAGAAGAATCCTGAACAAATCCAACAGGTTGCTCCATGTATATTTCCTCTTGTAAATATCCATGTAAGAAGGCACTCTTCATGTCCATATGGTATACGATCCACCCTCGTGATGCAACAATAACAAGTACAAAGTGTACATAATCCATCTTAGGAATGGGTGCAAAAGTCTCAGAGTAATCAATACCTTCAACGTGTGAAAAACCCTTTGCAACAAGATGATCCTTATACTTGTCAATGGACCCATTAATTATGTATTTGGTTTGGTATACCCACTTACACCTAACCATATTTCTTCCTTTAGGAAGAGATACCAAATCCCAAGTACAATTCTTCATCAAAGAAGGATACTCAACTGTCATTGCATCATCCCACTCATGTATCCCATGAGCATGTGAAAAAGACTGTGGATCCTTAGAAACTGCCTAATACAAAATTCTAGAATTGGTAGAATGTGCATGATGATGCCTAGTGGGTAGAAGATCCTGTATGAAATTCACTTCCTTAGAAATAGTAGTATGATCCCACTTAGGCATAGTGACAACATCAGTGAGAATAGGATCCTCAATGACATCTATAACCTCCTCATCAAAATCCTCAAAGAAAGGATCCTCAAGATCAGATGAAGAAGAAGGAGGCATGAAAAAAGATGAAGAATCATTAGGAGTGAACCACTCATAAAACTAAACATATGTTCAAAAAAGAATGTCATGAGTATCAGAATCTAGAAGTCGATAAGCTCTCATGTCCTCAAAATAGCCTACAAAGATCAAGTGTCTTCTCTTCTTGTCCAAAGCTTTCCTTTTCTTCTTTGGCATAAAGGCCCAAGCATGGCTCCCAAAGACTCAAAAAAATGAGACATCTGGCTTAGTGTTGGACCAAGCTTCCTCTGGAGTCAAATGCTCAAGTGCTCTATATGGTGTGTGATTCTGAATGTAGTTAGCACAATTAATTGCTTCTTCCTAGTAGATAGAAGGTAAATCTCTAAAATGCATCATACAATTATCAATTTCCTTCAAATTTCTATTCTTCCTTTCTGCTAAGCCATTCTATTATGGAGTATGAGTAACAAAATGCTAGTGAATCATGCCTTGAGTTGCCAAAAAATTAGAAAACTCATTATTGAAGTACTCCCCCCCATTATCAGTGTAAAGGTTCTTTATGCAACTAGAAGATTGTTTCTTGACCAAAACATTGAAGAATTTGAAGTGTGAAAAAACATCACTTTTGTACTTGAGAAAATAAACCCAAGTATTCCTTGAGAAATTATCAATAAAGGTAAGTGCATATTTAGCTCCATTGAAAGAAGGGGTAGGAAAAACCATCAAGTCACCATGCACAAGCTTAAGTGGTGAAGAAACTCTCTTGGAAAAATTATTAGGAAATGGATCTTCGTATTGTTTCCCTAATACATAGCCAAAAAAAACTCCCTCAAGACAAGAAAATCTAGGAAGACCATATACAATATCATGAGTGCTCAACTCCTTCAAATATATGTAATTGAGATGTCCAAATCTTTCATGCCAAAGCTTACTCTCTGAATCTGCATGAGAAACCAATCCTGTCCCTATAGAGGAAGTGTCATAAAAACCCTCAAAGTGATATAGTCTAGAACTATGATCAACAATACCTTGAGCAATAAGTGAATGAGGCTCCAAAAAAGTTCTTACTTCTGCTCCATGTGGTGTAAAAGTCACTATTTTTCCTTGACCAGAATGAGAAATTTTATATACTGAAATAAACTTTGTAGTGATGTTAGCAACATATAATGCATCTTAGATGCTTCCATCATCAAGGTGTATGTCACCTTTTCCTTTAACAGAAAGAAAGGAAGAATCTCCAACCTCAATTTTGGAAGTAGAACTCAAACCTAGAGATACAAAAGACTCCTTAGAAGAAGTCATGTGATGAGAAGCACCAAAATCTATAACCCAACTATCTGCAAGTGGTGACTGAGATCTCCCAACAACAATCAATTAATTTTCCATGCTGATTAAAAGGAGGTGGAGTGGAGATGGAGATTTTGTATTTGTTGATTGCATCCTCTAAGGATTGCATTTGCTTATAACACCTATGTTCTTCATGACCAATAACCCCACAAAAAGAGAAAGAAAGGCTAGACTTATTTTTGGATTTAGAATACTCCTTGGGTTTAGAGTTATTTTCTTTGGGTTTAAGAGCAATTTGATATGGATAAGGGGTGGATTTGGTTTTAGTTTTTGGTTTTCCCTTCCCTTAGGATTATATGCAACTAATGCATTTTCAGAGGTGGAGGACTCAAGGTTAGAAAATTTGGATTCTTCCCTAGTAAGTCTTTCATAAAATGTTTCGAAGTTAGGCATTTGGAATGTGTCACCTAAGGCATCCATGTTAGAGAAAAAGGTAGAAGCAAATATTTGGAATGATCCTTTCAACTTGGATAGAGTTAAGTAAACACACTCTTCATATTTATTATCACTTCCACTCTCCTTCAATTATGTCAACAAATGCTTGAACTTTGTGAGATAGCCTATAATTGTTGGAAAATCTTCAGGATTAAGAGACGTGATCTCAATTTCATGTTACATGGCTCTCATGTGATCCACATTACTGAATAAATCCTCCAATTTCTTCCATATTTTGAAAGGAGAGTCACATTTTTCCAAATGAAACAAAAGAATATCACTTACATAAGTTCCTATCAAACCCATACACTCATAAAATTTGCACTGGTACTGAAATTTCTCATATTCTCTAGTGAACACTGGTTGTTCTAAAGAAGTTAAAGCCCATAATCCTTTCTGCTTAATGATTGTTTCCATTCTTGGTTTCCATGTGTGGTAATTATGTGTTGTTAATGGCTCAACATGATCTAATGCAGAAGTATCCGAGGGATACTCTATCCTCAAAGATCACCAGAATGTAGATAAAGATGCCAATTTTGGCACTTTATAATCGAGTGCATGAACTACAATATGGAACTTTATAATTATAGTTAGTTTCTCAAAATAAATAGTTCCAATAGAAAAATAACGAAAAAACAAGCACTTTTTCAAAAAATGGCACTCAAATCCAAGTTACCGATCAAAAGATACAAGCTTTTCAATTTTATGCTCTACTATTTATTTTAGTTGCCACTAAAACAAAATAAAATGCTCTTACCTTCACCACACAAATAAAATCAAAGGGGTCTGGAGCTAAGCACCTACTAGTAGGAGTCACAAGCTTAAGCCCTCATATGTGTCAGGAAATTAATGTTCAAATGCGTATGATTATTTATGTTTAGTAAATATTAAGGTTATATATTGTTATAACAACAATATATGGTTGTACTCATAAAACTATTAATGAGGCACTTGTTATTCTCCTTTCTATGTTCTAGGTGGTTTTTTAGCCTTTGTTATGGATATATAATAGCCATATGCTATGTACTGGTGGATATAATACATAAGAAATTGATTGTTTCTTTGTGCAAATTTGATCCAAATTTAATATTTGGTATCAAAGCGAGTTTATACCTCTGATGGACTATTAATTTATCTAATAGGGGAAATTCATATTCTACATTATTGCCCCATACTATGACATTTATCTTTATTTTCTCACATTAATTATTTTGTGCTCCATTCATGGATTCATAAGAGCTCATGGATTCAACCTGTCCTTGACACATGATTTTGTTCTAGTTCCATGATAGACCGAGCCATTATATGACCAATATATTGTATGGAATATCTATATTCTCCCATATAAGGTACACATTGTACATTGGGAATTGTGTATATGGGATTTGATCTCACGTTTTGCACTTGTATGTTTACCGTGTAAGTTTTGTTTTGCACATAATGGAGGTCTGAAACATCATGATGCATATTATAATCCTGGTGATCTAATGTATTTTCAACAAAAAATAAGGTTGCATTCCTTCTATAATATCTAATGTGAAGCTTAAACTACAATAAAAATACCTCCACTGCATTTTGGATCATTCTCGAATCATATGCCTTCTTTTTCCTCCTATTAAGTGGTTGTCCATCCTTTTTCGTGTTACCCATATGATTGAAGGGGAAATACCTTAGCATAATCCATACTTGATGGGGCATACAAATGATTCATATGCTTTAAATTTGAGTGCCATTTATACTGGTTGGGCTTAACTAAATGCTTTACCAGTATTTCATCTAGTTTTAATGACTCACCATACTTCCATTGTTCCGCTTATTGATCTACATGTGTCGGACTATATTTAAAATTTCCAATATTGTGTAATAACACTTAAAATTGACATGGAACATGTAAGCATATTAACATTGGTCCAATTATTTCAATCATCCCTAATCACTTGCACAATGTTGCCAGGTGCAGTCTTAATACGTATTCTAGACAAGGTGTTAAATCCCACATTCCATTGATCTCTGGTAAGGCACATCTGGCTGAATTAAATACATTAATGAGATTATGCATTCAACCATGTTTACATGATCAAAATCCTTCAATGGATGTTTCGTAGCATCTTTAAATATATAATAGCTAATTATCCAACTCACCTCAAGCCATATTCTGAAATTCACATACTTCCTATCTCACTCCAATAAAGGTTTGTAGAACCCTATAAATATGGACCAAAACTTTCATGTACAATTGAATATTTAAGAGCCCTACTCAGAATTCATTTCCTGTTAAATTAGTCATTACGTTTTGTAAAAAATTTCACATACTCAAATTGTTAGACTAAAATGAACTTGTTAATTTAGAAAATGACATTATTTACCTAGAACTCATTCAATCAGTCCTTTTGCATCATTAATTGAGTTGTCGTGAAGTCATTTCGAGGAGCAACCCTGGTAAGATTAATTTTTTAATGTTTGGAGTCACACCCTTAGAGGATTTTTTTTGTCGAGCAATTTGAGGTCAAAGCAGTAAAAATTCACTTTTCATCAATTCATGACAAGTCAAAGCAAGTTGTAAATTTCATGAGAGGTCATATTGGACTAAATAAAAACTTGAGTTGGGAGCTCAATTGTGGTGTCTAAATTATTCTGGGGTCAAAATAAAAAAGAGATTTTTTACGATTTGCTCTATGTCCCTTTGAATCATGGGACATTGATTAAGGAAAAATATAACCTTGAAAAATGTTTCACATTCATGAGGAGAGAGAGTGATTTTAACTTGAAAATCCAAGTGGAACTTGATTAACACTTCCAAGTGGCTGAGTAAGAAAAACTTTTGTTATTTAAGTGATGAAAAGAAATCCATCATAAGGGGCACAATTTTTTGTCACTCTTATCACCTTACATCTTGGGACAAATGATGGGGACGTCACTAATTTGGTAGCACATTGAAAAATGGGCCAAGGTGGTGTGCCATTATTTCAGGAAGGCAAACGTGCATTGTGATTTCTAACAACCCAAGTCATGTGGTATTAAGTGATGAATTTAGAAGGACATGCATCAAAAGTTCATTGTGTTCTCTGGTATGTCCCCTTCCTATTTCCAATGAAAAGGGAAATAGTGAAGAGAAGGGACATACATGTAATGTAACATCTTAAGCCTTAGTCTTTTGAGGATGAACATCATCGCAATGTAATCCTGTAGAGCACCTAGGTTTTTGGTTCCTCCTTGGGAGTAAAAATTCAAGGCTTTTCAGATGTGAAACCCTAGATGAATGGTTGAATCCAATGAATCATTGAGCATGTTCCCATCCTAAATAATTTCAATACTTGATTTAGATTGAAGTGCTTGATTTATAAGAAGTTGAGTGTTCCTTCTTCAAACTTGATTTAATTGTACCAATGGAATTAAAGCACTAACATTTCAGAGTAAAGTACTGATAACTAATGATATACAATCGATAGAATATAGTAAGGCATGAGAAATGAGAATGGAATAATATGAATGCCTAAGAAGATTTAGAGTGAGCAAATGAATTAGCTTATTTATTGTTATGACAACAATATGATGGTTGACCTGAAAAACTATTGGAACAATGCACTAGAAAGAGTCCTTCCTAAGTGCTCACTGAGGGTTCAAGAACTTTCAAAATGGCTATAGGAATAGCCAAGCTACCCACGGGAGGATATAGGATCACTTGGGCATTAGTGAATAATATGTGTGATGGTTTCCACTCAAATACTTAGGCTCTGGCCTTTTCTGGGTTGGAAGTGCTTCACTATTGATTCTATTTTATCGATATGGTTTTTCTCTAATGTGGTTAGTCGTACCTGTAACCTGCAAAATAGTAACTAGCTACACATGCCCATAAAGAACATAAAAAATTAATAAAGAAGATGTATAATGGGGATTCATACTGACCCCGGTATTCACCCGAAGAGTGATATTATGATCGAGCACTACACTACATCTTAGAATCCATGTAGTTCTTTGTGTATGTGTGTGTAACTATGCCCTAGGTTTTCCTTGCGCAAGTTGTACTATGATAGCAAGTTAGATCTACATTGATCTAAGGATGAATATGTGTGAGATAGAATAAAATTAACTTCCCCTCCTATACTATGTATACAACCCTTTTCCCTTATATGAAACTGTGCTAGATTGATGCCTTTGTAATCTTTCTTGTACCCCTTGAATGATAAAGTTTAGGTGATGATAGATAGTGCTTATAGTGATTGGCCCCTTATTAGGGAGAAATAACTACCAGAATAACTATATATATGATTCCCTTGAGCAACAATTTTGTAATTGAAAACTGGAAGGCTCAACCCAATGTACTAAAAGGTGCTTATATAAAAATATAAAAGAGACCCAAAAGGGTAAGAAAAGGATAGAGAGGGTTAGGAGTACCCAGGAAGGATAGGAGCACCTGGGAGTTTTTTTCCTAATTAGGCGCTAGTGTCTAAGGCCATAAAAGATAAATCAATCAAGTAGTGACATGACTGTAAGATGTGTAAGACCCGTAAGAATGTAAGAGATAAAGCAAAAAGGCTAAAAGGAGTTATCAACCACTAGTTTTCTTACTTAGGAATTATGTATAGATTAGTATGCTTTAGGACCTAGAAATGTACCTAAGTGCATATATTTTGTGTCTAAATTTTCCTCATCTTTGTGCTATTGAGTGAATACTCAATAACATAAAGTAGATAGAAGATGCACACCTTGTAATCCTGTAGAGAAGGGTGTAGCTGATAGCGTGTTGAGTGGACAAGTGAAGCATGAAGTGAGCATAATGTGAAGCATGGAGACAAGGAAAAAGATGTAGATCCTAGGGGTGAAGTGTATATATAGTAGCGTGTTGCTAGAGCTGCTGTTCGCTGATGTGAGTTGCTTTTTGCTGCATATTAAGGAAAAAACTATAAAAGAAGAACGAGAAAGTAGTCAAAGTCCCGTATATGAAAAATTAGAGTAATGTATATATAAGTAAGTAAAAAGTGTGTCAAAAAAGAGTGCACCTGATGTGTAAGAGAGTATAAGATAAAAATTGTCCTATTTTCTTGGAGTCACTAGATTTGAATGTATTTTTTCTAATGGTGAGGTATTCGGGAAGCCTCACGCCAAGATAAGGGTGTTGGGGATAGAGGTCCATTTTTCTCTCCTTCCATTACAATTCCCAAATAAACACCACTATAGATTGCATATCCTTGATTTATAACCTTTTGTAACCTATTGTCTAAATTCTATAACTGGTGGCAAGTTCCAACTACTAAAGAAATGTAATGTAAAATACTAGAAACTGTGCTAAATTGAGAAATTGACTGTTTTTACCCAGGACAAAAACACCTAGGGGGAACACAAATGCCCATCGCTACTATCCAGTACTGGGAGCAAGCATTTTCTTTATATCTATGATCCAAGTCTGATTTTGCACCACTCTATAACTATGTTCCTATGCCAATTTTATATTTTACTAATTTATTCTGGAGCTCTGAGCTACTGTAAGGGTGATTTGTTCACCCAATAGATGACCCCCTCATTTGGGGTGCATGCGATGAATGTAAGAGAATGCAGTCCAACGGAGAGGACATGAAACTGATATGCATATCATGCATTGAATACATGTAGGGGGTAGGGGATATGTATGGTAGAAATTAAGGCACATATAAATAATGTAGTTTAGAAACAAGAGTTAGTGTAGAAAAGATAACATGTAATAAAAAATAATGTAGCAATAAACTATGAAGACAAGATGGATTGTGAGTAGTGGGTTGCATACATGGGAAATTTCTCACAATGTCACGAGACAATCAAGGCCGAAGCGACCATAAGAAAAAAATGATCAACCATGACATAGGGCATATCCCACAAATAATAACAAACAATAATAAGAAAGAAATCATAGATAACCATTGTTGTATTGATATTGTAAGGAAAATTATACACATAAAGTACTTGTGAGAAATGTTATAAAGATAAGTAGTATGTAAAAGCATGTATATATTAATGAAATGTAAAGTGATAGTGCCAAGTAGTAGTAAATATTGTAACAGTAGGTTTTTGTGATGCGTGGAGTATTAGAGTAGCAAAGGTAGATTCCCTTATGAGCCTCGGTGGGACTTGTAAAGATTAATGTCAAGCATCATGAATTGTGTAAGAATATGTGAAAGCATTGCATTCACATCAATATACCAAGTGAACATGCATGTGTGTATAGAAAAATATAGTGACATACTACATATTCGGCTATTATAGGAAACAACATGCAACATGCAAATAATATAAGCTAACACGAGTAAATACAAAAAAAATGTGCAAATGTTATATGAAAGTGATGGTGTTGTGAGATGCAATATGTGCAAATGATAGGGGCTCGCTTGTCCCCCAGTGGATGTGCATGAGATGAGGTTCATTTTCAGAATGGTCCCTCAACAGTGAAGTATGAACCGTAGAACAAGAGTGTGTCATTGGGAAATGAAGGTGTTGTATGTGATTGAGAGTATATTATAAAAAATATATATTGTTAAGCACATAACATGAAGTGCAAATGATGTGAGATTCATTTAAAAATTAGAACCTCAACAGTTAAGTATGAACGTGGAACTAGAGTGAATCATCTGGTAATGAAGGTGTTGTATGCGATTGAGATTAGATGATAGAAAAGATATATTGTGAAGCAAAAAGTGTGAAGTTTAGATGATGTGAGGTTCATTTAAGATTTGGACCCTCAATGGTCAAGTATGAACCATGAAACTAGAGTGTGTCATTGGGTAATGAAGGTGTTGTATGTGTATGAGAGATGTGGGAGTTCTTAGAAAGATAGACATGAAGCATGATGCATGAAATGTAGTAAAGAAACTATAAGTAGATATAAGAGATAACTGATAATGATGGAGGGGGGAATGAAATTCCCCCCAAGTGTGTGAGGGATATAATGCTATCCAAATATAGTGAAGAGTGAGGCCCCCCTACTTGATGTACGAGGAGATAAAGACATGTGATGAAGGTCTAAGATCGATGGTGTAGGAAAGTAACTATGTGCATGTGAATGAGAAATATGGGGTAAAGGAGGTGGAGAACACCTATAGGTATGGGATACTTGAGTAGGGGTATTAGGCTGATAATGTGGACTAATGGATCAGTGAGAACGATGGGGTTGTGATGTAGACCATGTATGAATATGAGATCTAGGTGTAGAGATAGATTTAGAATTTAGAGGTACGTGAGGCCGAGATGTCATGACTAGTGCAAAGACAAAGGAAAGAGTGGGCCAAGGTGATTGTGTATGATATGGGATACCTTTGATAGTAATAAATTTCTTGTTATGGATGAGATTGAGACATACGTGATGCATAAAAGGGATGGCCTAGATAGTGTAAAGCCACGGAAGACCTAAGACCATGTCGCATCCTTTGATTTCAGATGTAACGAGGAATGGTGTAAGCATGATAAGGGACCCGAATATAATGGGAAGGACAAAATGACCATAAGAATTAGGAACTTGAAAAGTGATTAGGGAAGTTAGGCAGTTGATTGCTAATAAAAGTGCTACGAAGCATGCATTGGAAAAAATGGATGGATGGACTAAAGTGTTGTTGACTATATAAGTACTAATAGAAGCATTAATATGTAGCGAATCAGAGGAAAATGATGCATGGTAATCATGATATGAGAATGTGATAACTGGTGGTAGCATATCAATAGTAGCAATAAGAAAATAAAGAGGCCCCGATGAAGGAGGAGGAACAACATGATATGCATGGTATACAGAAGAATCGGTATCCAGATTTTCATTCTTTGGTAATGGGTCATTGAATATTTTAATATTTTGATTATCATTGACTGGTTTAACAGTAGATTTATTAGGGATCTCAATCACATTGTTGTCAATAATATCTTGAATGAGATGTCTAATCTTAAAACAATGATCAGTAGAATTCCCATTACATTAGTGATAGTCATAGTGTGCATTTTCATCACACTTATGATCATGTGGGCGAAAGGATCAAGATTGAGAAGTGGAGGAAGTGTAATGAGATTACTTTCGATAAGCTGCGGAAAGATAAATTGAGGTACGTAAGGTATCATAGTAAATGTGTGCCTTATGGATTTAAATTGAAGCTTGTTTTGTCTATAAACAATGTTGACAGTGGCTTTAACTTCAGTAGGATTAGTGGATGGTTTAAAGGTGGATTTAACTTAAAACCTGTTAGATGATGAGGATGAAGGAGTATCATAATATTTAAATTTTCCCATAGGTAGAAGCTTACTTTTGTATAATTTTAGTGTATGTCACAATTGATCAAAGGAGGAAAAAGTCTTAAAGATGATACTTTTTTGAAGTGGAGGTAAAAGACTCTAAATAAATAGATCTTGCAAGTTTGAATCAGTGAGAACATTGGTCATCTTAGCAAGGTTGTTCTTATACCACAAAATATAATATGCTATATGTTCATTGGATCCTTCTTTTATTTGAAAAATTTGTGCTTAAGATATATTAGTGCTGATATTGATAGAAAAATGACAAAGGAAAGCTTTGGCCAAGGATGTAAAAGAGGTTACCGAATGGAAAGGTAGATCATAAAACCATCAAATAGTATAATCTTATAAGCTTCATGGAAATAATTTAGCCAATAATGTAAGGTCATTTGAATAGTCAAGACATGCCACATGAAAGGATCAAAGGTTCTCCTGAGGGTCACCATGGCCATTGAAGGTGGGAAGATTTTATGAAATGAAGTGAGGAGGTGACAAATAATAGGAAATGAAAGGTGAAAAATAGCTATGAAGAAGGAGTGAGGAATCTAGATATGGAGAGGAATGTGAATTAGCCTATTGTAATTGGAAAATTTGGGATTGTAAATCATGGTATAAATAAGCTAGGTCATGAGTGGATGAAGAGGATCCAAGTTTTGTATGGAAAATATTAGGAGGGAGTGGAGTAGTAGTTGTAGTAAAAGAAATAGGAATGGTGAAGGATGGTGTGGAGGTCATGACAGCCTAAGAGAAATCCACAAGAGCGTGAGAGGCACCATATTGAGAATGTTTTATAGAGAGTATATCATTTAGGAAATCTTTAATATGCATAGGGTGGTTGTGTAAAGTAAAACGAAATTTAGTGAGCTTGTTAAGTTACTCTTGATCAACATTGGTGTCTTCATTGTATGAGTGTATGTATCCATGTATAAATTAGTTAAGCTAAGAGAATTGAAACTAACACCTAATAGTTCCAAAACAAAGCTAACTACACATATATCATCATTCTAAGAGCTTAAAGAGACTAAATAACAACAAAATGCATATAATTTTGAAGGAAAATCAAACTAAAATGTTAAGTATTATTCTCTACTCTTTGAAAGCTAACTAGAAATGGACCTATGTAGATCCTTAGTAATCAAAATGTGATTGTTTGTTTGATCCCAAGGGTTTGATAATGGAGTCTCATCAAGATATGGCTACAAGGAAATTTTGATTATCTCCATATTACTCAAAGCTTGGATGGATGAAATGCAATATGAAGATACCTAGCTCAAAACCAATGGAGGATGCTCAAAGATGAAAATGCCTATAATTTATGCTCTATGAATGCAAAAGTGTGTCTTTAGATGAAGGAGCTTGGTAATTTATATAACTTGAATGTTGGAGAGAGATGTGTAACTTGGTGCATGTGGGATAAGGGGAAAATTAACTTTAATTTAGTTAACCAAAGCTAGGTGAGTTAACATTCGGGTTAACACTTTAGTTAGTACTTTATGGGAATTGGGGTGTTTATAATTAATCAAAGATGATTAATTAATAGATAGAAGAAAGCTTATAGAATGTGATTAGAGGAAGATTAGTATGATTGCAGAGATATAAGAGGAATTTGATTTAATAGATGAAGATTTATTGATTTAGAGTTGCAGGCATAATTAATTAACCCAAGTAGAAGTGAACACTAATTAACAAAAGGTTGTTAATTGACATCCTGAATGATAAGAAGTTTAAATTAATGAAAGGTTGTTAATTAATGGATATGAAGAGAAATGTTAGGAAATTAGTGGAAAAGTTTTAATTATTACGACAATTATGGAAAAGAGGATAGTTAGTGTAGTATTAGCATTAAAACTGCATAAGTAGATTTTAGGTGTCTACATTTTCCCATCTTTAGGGTGGTGTGAGTGACGACAATTCAAAGATAGTAGACAAGTACAAACAATTTTTTTTAATAGATAGAATAAAAATTAGTAGAATCAAGGATGCCCCCTTGAGAGTTATGGGGTGATAAAAGAGGTCGATTAACACTAAAAAATATGAAGGAAGAGAATAGAATAATTTATCCCTATTGCCCCAAGTTGCTTTGGAAGAATAGTGTTGATAAGAGAATGATAAGGAAGAAAAAATGAAGATGAAGGGAGATGGAAATAGCTATCATCTTACATGATGTAAAAATAATTTTATTTCATCATTTTCTTATTATCTATGTCATCGGTCCTTATTAAAATGTATGCATACAAATAAAGTGTACCATAATATGAAAAGCTATGATATGAACAATTGTTCATTGCCAAAAATTCTAACTCCATGCAATATACATAACACAACATACATAATGAAATGCAATACAAGAAAGTACAAAAGATAACCTAATAGGGAAACAAGTACAAACACACATACTCAAACAAATACCATTCAAGATGGTTGCAAAAATGTTTGTGTTATCAAGCTTCAGTTCCTGAATGTTTGAATTAGCGAAAATGGTTAATTATGGTGCCCCAAATGTGGATACATGTGAGGGGAATAATGGACGACACTTGGGTCCCATGAAAAATCATTCATGCACTATGAAACAATACCAAGTAACTCGTTGTGCCCAAGAATACAAACATAGTAAAAAAACCAACTTTGTTAATGGAGGTATATCTAGATGATCCGCGAGTTGCACACAAGAATAGGTGAGAATCAAAGATAGATGTTTTGTAGGACAATTTTTATGGTTGAGTACAATACATTTGACATAGGCTTTAGCTATGTACATGCTTGCTACTAATGTTTTTGATAGGATTTTTGATTTTTACCAATGTTTTTGGTTTTTGAATGTTGTGAATTTAGAATTTTTTCAAAGCTATGTACAGGAAAATGAAGATGCAAAGATGCCCCCAGCGAGAGGAGATAATGTACAAGGGAAAATATTTTCACATAGGCACAAGAAGAAGATATATTATATCAAGGAAATGATAGATATGTTTAACATGATGTTGAATGCAAGCCAATGAAGAGCCAAAAAGGAGCAAGTGTGCCCCTAGTGCAAGTTGGCCAAGAAACATAGGATAGAAAAGAAGTAGAAGATTGTTTTATTAAAAAGGGGACAAAGGTCCCACACAGTAAAAAGTCACTCCTATACACATGGATGTTTTGAACGAAGTAGAAGACAAATGTGAATGCTATGGAAGGATATGGAAAATGTAGCGAGAATATTGGAAATGAAAGGTGATTAGCCCCAGGCACAAATCATGTGAAAAAATAAGGACTAAAGTAAGAGTTTGAACAAGGTCCAAAAAATATACTTGGTAACATACTAATCCTTTTCCCGTTTAAAGTAAGAGTTTCTAGTAGAGAAGAGGATGTGCTCAAAAAATTCACCTTCATTCCACCTCAAGTTAGTTTCCCATCCTTTAAAATTAAGTGGTCCAAACTTGAAAGGAGAAAAGTCAAGCTTAATTTTGATGGGGCTTCTAAAGGAAAACCTGGCCTGACTAGTGGAGGAGGCATAATCAGGGATCATAATGGGGACTAGATCTTAGCCTATACTGGTCCTTTGGGGACTTAGAGAAACAATGTGGCCGAAGCTTGTGCTCTCCTCTGGGGTGTTAGTCTTGCAAAGGAGAAAGGAATTAAACATATTCTTATTGAGGGGGAATCTCTTCTCATTTTAAATGTAATCAACAAAACTAGTCACAATAATTGGGTCTTGCGAAATATTATTAATGATATTAAAGAACACCTTAAGTACTTTGATTCCCATATTATTACTCATATCTCTCACATTGACAATTCTTATGCAGACAGATTGATGAATGAGGGAGTTCAAAATAATGATTACAAAGTGTGGCAAAAAGGTGAGGTCATACCTATGCATATTAATGATATTATTAATCATGAAAAGTTGTAAGCACTTCACCTTAAACTGCGTGAGGGAGAGTAATGGGTTCATTTTCCAATATTGTAAAAGAGTGTCTGGCATAAGATATTCTTGGAAAGACAAGTCTAATTTCAATAAATTCATACCTCAAAGTGTTGTGCATTGTTTGGCTACCATGGGTGGTGATAGAACTAGTGTCGAGTCATCCAATCATGGGCGTATTGTGGAGGATAAGTCAATGTGGCACCTTTTTAGAATTGGGGGTTTTAGGAACTTTATCACTAGACTCCAAGGGCATGATTCCTCACTTACTATGGAGTTTGGGCTAGCGTGGAAGGAAGGGAAAGTGGTGATCCATGGCATGGAAATTAATATGTTAGAGGAAGCCATCACTTGTGCTACTGACATGGACATGGAAGGTTTGAAAATCTTCAAGGATAGGAATTGGAGAGAGTACGAAATCAATAATTTATTTGTGGGAAAGGAAATTGTCCATTACTTCACTAATGGTATCGATAGTTCCTGCATTCCTGGGGTGTGGAGAGAGGTTTGCCTACACATCATGAAGTATCTGACTCTAGAGGGTAAATAACATAAGATATATACCCACCACTAGTTTTTTTTGAACATGTTTAGACATAAAACATTGCTCAGTATCCCCTTCTATATTTTTATGTCTCTGACCACCTCGGTGAGGGATTTCCAACAGAGTAAGGTGGAGTATCCCATCCACAAGGGTCTCATTCTTCTCCTGTTTCGCAATGGGAACCTAGCTTGGGATAAACAAATGTCCCTAATTGAAGATGAGGAGGATATTACCCTAGCTAAGTGTCTATCCAAGATGAGGGAAGGGAATCTGGGTTCTAAGTAGATGGGTGATAGGAAGAATGTGGAAGGGATGGAAAATTAGGAATATAGTCTATCGAAGGGGAAGGATAAAGTTACCCTGGAAGGAGAGCATGGTATTGATATGTGGAAGAACAAAGTCCAGTACTTGGAGACGGTGGTTCAGGTCCTGGAAGAGACTAACTCGGTGGTGATAAAGGGCATGATTGATAGCATTGAAGCCACCAAAAAAATATTCTTAGCCCAGAAGAACATCCAAGGGGATATAAAGTAGTTGGATTCTCTGGTTTGCAATTTGGGCACCCCTCTGGATGCTGTGGAAAAAGAGAAGCGGAAAAGGAGGTGGATCAATTTTGATGAAGAGGAAGAGGAGGAGTCTGAGGAGGAGGAGGATTCTAAGGAGGACACTGAGGAGGGTGTCAAGGAACCCCCTAGAAGAAGCTAAATCTGGATTCTAGTACAAAAGAAGAGACCAGGGAGGTTAAACCCTCCAAAAAAGTAAAGCTAACTAATGGACTTCTTCCGAACCGTCTGTAGAATTTCTAGGAAATTTCTCTATTTTTTATTATTTAATGGATTGGTTCTCTTTTTCTCACTGTTTCATGGACCCCCTTCTCTAATTTGGAGTTAAGTATATTTAAATCTAGGGGTTATATTCCTTTTTTTTCCAGCTTTGTTTATATCACGATTTAATCTTTTTGTTTTAGGCCTCTGGGAGCCTATCCCTGCTTTTTACCCTATCTAATAAAAAAACACACTAATCATTTTTTCTCATCGAGATCCAGTATGTGCACATGGAAATTAATTACCTCTTGAAGGGAAGATTCGATAGACAACAAGTGAAGAAACACTAGCTAATGTGTAGGAATGATTTATTATGAAATTTGTTTTGTGAATGGAGGATGGAAGGAGAGCCTTACATTGCTCCACCTCCATCGAGTTTTCCATAGCCGTGACGGAGATGTATTTTATTATAGTCTTGTTGTCATGCAAATGTGTAACAAGGAAATTAACAATTTCCAAGCATGACAATGATACCCTTGTAGCAAATTTTTCATGTTTTATCATTCCGAGGCACCCCGGGTCTACATAGTCAGTCTAGTAACATCCCAATTGGTGTTAATTCATTCCCCTAGGTGATTTAGGAAATTCAAATAAACCCCCTAGGTGATTTTAGGAGTTCTTACAAAAATGTTATCTCTGAGCAGTGTTGGGAAGGGATATCACTAGCCTTCCAAAAACTGGAGAAACCCCTTGGAGCTGAATAAAGGATCTAAAACAAACATGGAGGTGAATTGAAGGCCTACAAACATCATGGAAGTGATTTTGGAAGATTTAGGGATGATTTGAGGAGTTTGGAGCAGTTTGATCAAAATTAAGGTTCACAAGCCTAGGTAGTACACATGCCAAAACAATTGTTGAGCTTCCAAAGGTGATTCTGGGAGCTCCAGATGGAGTTAGGAGAAAAAAACATAGTAAGAAAGGTAATTCTAAGACCTACAAGATTGTGAAATTATGTTTTTCACAAAACGCTTGCACATTGGGTCTGCAAGATGTTTTTCTCATGCATAAGTGGAGTACCAAATCACAAATCCACTTTCTCGGGGATCAAATGGAAGAATAAATACCTTAGAACACCACCATTTGAATAAAAAGGACATTTATAGTTAGGATCATATAACATTTCATCAAAATATTCCATTGGGAGCTCAAGTTATTGTCGTTTCAAGTTTTTCTCTTGAAGCGAGTTCGGGAGTTAGTCAAATTTGGGAAGGACACATGTCAGATCCAAGATCACAGTAGGATTTTGTGTCCCTCACATCCCTCAAGGTCAGGGACATCAACCATGGAAAAATGTTCCTCACACCCATAAGACCTCTGGATCTTCATGTGACCTCTAAGATCGCCAGTTCAGCCCCCAGGTGCTTTTAGGAGCTTAAAGCCTCAACCATCCAATCGTTGCCACATGTCATCACTAGGAGTACCCTCAAATTTGATGTCCCTCATGTCCATTCAAACATGGAAAAATTCACCCATCCCCTAAGGAAGACTTCTTGTCACCCATATGACCAGCTTCCCACCCCTTAGTGCTTTAAAGCTGATTTTTAAGCCTTCATTCCTTGCCGTCGGATATCTGCCACATGTCGTCACCTTTCTCTCCGTGGAATTTGATTTCCCTCACATATCTTTGAGGTGAGGGATGTAAGGGACATGAAAATTCATCTATATCCCATCTCAACTTTATTTCAAAATTTTAAAAATCCCTCATGCTTCTAACTTCTAACATCTAACTCCTAAGTGCACAACTTGCTCTGTAACTTCTCATCACCACTCCACCATTTCCAAAGATCAAACCAGCTTTGCCACATAAAATAAATCCTTAAATCCATGAAAATATGCAGGTCCTATAATAAATATTTATCAAACAAATAATGAAGAAGCCAGAAGTTTGAAAATCTTCATTGCCATGAAATAGAAAATCGAAAAGATCTTCCAAACCGGTGCACAGATTGACAAACCATATGTTGCTGAGTTATTCTCTCTTATAGGCCATTATAAGATCATATTAAAACCTCCCATTCATATCAAGGAATTATTACATTATAAAAATTTCACTTCTGGCTCCACGAAGAATAAAGCTCAATTTCCTGTCAAATCGACAACCAGATCGAAGAGAAATTTCACCAGTGAGAGAAGAAGCAAAAACCTATCACAATGGAGTTGATTTCATCACAAACGGAGATAGAAACTAGACCTGAAAATTTCAATCTCCATTAATTTCTTCCATGACACATTAGTGGAAAAAAATCAGCAGGATACCTCTCCACTTCTCAAGGTTCTAGTGGGCGAAATCGTGTGAAAATTGGAGGGAATGATCGTTGAAAAATCTAGTTTTACGTGAACTAGTTTTTTCACAATGAAGTCCCTATTTTTTATGGATATATAGGAACAAGTTTTTATCAAAGTTCTTCCTAGTCACATGAAGAACATTTGTGAAAAAGGCAGTGATCTACCTCTTCACTTTTCAGGGTTCTAGTGGGAGAAATCGGGCAAAAATTGGAGGGAATGATCGTTGAAAAATCTAGTTTCGTGTAAACTAATTTTAGTACCATCAAATAAGTATTTTTTTATGGATATGGAGGGATGTTTTATTTGTCAGTATTCTACTCATTCCGATGAAAATATCATTTTACCACTTGTTCAGACGAAGGAATTACTCAAAATTCAGAGCGTAGAACCCTAAAATAAAACCCATAATTTCAAGACCTATTTTGTTGCAATCTAACATCCACGGTGCACTTAATTAAAATATCATACCTTCATACATAGGTGTCTATTACTTCAGGTAAGCCACCATTTTAATAGGTTACGAAGAATGCGGTGAACAGAGAAGGAGTATCGCAAGCAAAGTCATCAAAAAAGTCATCTCGGCTTGTAATTTACACTTACTAAAAATAGTAAGTGGTTCCACAAGCCCCTACTGTAAATAGTCATTTGGTTTAAAAGGTGAGAGGAGAATAGTAAGAAGAAATAATTTAAGCTACCATAACTAGTTGAGGTTGGGAAAATTTAACTATGACACTTACTAAATATAGTAAGTTAGAATCAAAGAGCAATTTTGGCATAATGGGAGGTATACAAATAATCATTTAGGTGGACATCATTGTTAAAAATCATCATAGGCATTTTTCATAGGGCATTTGAGATCTATCTTATTTCATTCAACTTGGCAAGTGCTCGTGAGCTAATTTGAAGAAGTTTCTCAGTGTGTGCAAGAGTTCAAAGATTCAGAGTTCATCACATTGGAGCTCTTCATCGAGTCATCTAGAAGGATCATCAGGCTTTATCAGAGGTGAAATATGTCATCATTAACATCATTCTTATTTCTTCACCTTTCTCTCTCTCTCTCTCTCTCTCTCTCTCCCTCTCTCTTCTCTCCCCCCAACTTGATCTCTCCTCAATATTCTAATCTTGCATTGGGGTTGCAAATTTTCATATGTCTTAATGTTTCTAATGTAATAAGTCACCTTTATTTTATAAAAAAGGGACTTAATGTTTTCCTAGGAAGGAAAAGAGTCTTAAGTCATATCAAGACATACGAAGAGTCATTGGGGAGTATGTCAAAAGTCATTTCTCTTCCTATAAATTTTAAAGCCATTCCCATTTCAAAGGGTTGGTGATTATTTTGCAAACTCAAGAGTGCATTGACAGAACAAAGAAGATAGCCAAATTCTTCCATTCCCCTCATTCTCAAATTTCTTCCATTTCCATATTATGTACAATTTCTGCTCAAGCATCAATACAATAAGAAGGAATTTCATGCCTTTTTTGATGAGGAGATTTTATAAACTTTGAGTTCTCAATCTTAACTCATCTTGTTGCCATTTGCAGGGTTGTTTCTTCTTAATTTTAATACGTGTGTGAAATTTCTGGTTAAT
The DNA here is from genome assembly GCA_019776745.2 of Taxus chinensis. NCBI lineage: Eukaryota > Viridiplantae > Streptophyta > Pinopsida > Cupressales > Taxaceae > Taxus > Taxus chinensis. The sequence goes on from CM034153.1 coordinate 219,469,051, forward strand.
GGGTGTGGGACTCTGATTTTCTACCCATGAAGTTAATCCCCTCTTCTCTTTTGTCACTCCCTTTCTCGCTCTCTTAACAAAGTCCTCTCTAGCAAGAAATTGCTATATTTTCAATAGGGTCAATGGAGTGCCCCTATTGGATCCCCGACCATAAGACCACTAGGAAAATCAACCTTTACTCGTGCAAGTATATATGAAAAATTCACCGGTTAAGTAGAGGGAATTAGATTCCTAAAGCGTTGGTAAGAAATCCACAAGTTTTTCAACCCTAGCAATTTTCTTGCCAAAATTTTTTGGCACCCACTGTGGGGAAAATTTAGCAACATCTGCACCCAAATACAATCGTAAGGTCCAAAAATTCAAAAAAATGAAATATTGAAAAAACATAGAAAAAGAGTTCATGAAAATCTATTGTTGAAATATACATTGTTAATTCCTACACATGACCCTTCATATTCCATAGTTTCCTTTCATGTTCCCACTGCAAAAGTTTCTAAAAGAAGGCTGAAGGAAGATACACTAGGTTGAGCAGATCAAGGGGTGTTTTTGATACCAATTTTGAGGCTCTACAAAATCAGCAAGAATGAATTAGATATAATCCATACTTCTTCTCTCAAGCCTCCTCCCCATCTAGGTATTCAAGCAATTCACCTAGAAATCCTATCCAGACTCCTGTTGATACCTGCCATCAAATTCTCCCATTTTTCAACCACCATTAGGCATTGAGTCCTCGAAAGAAGAAGAATTTGTAGAAGCAAGAGCTAAAGCAAAAGAAGAAGTAGAAACGACAATGGAAGATAAAGTAGAAAGAACTTAACCCATAGTCTCATGGGGAATAAATACATCCCCGCTCGCTCTTGAACCACCTCTTCACGACCTACCATTAGGTTCCCACAAGAAATTTCCAAAGTTCAAAGGTGATGACACACAACATCCTGAAGAACACATTGCTACTTTCACGACATCATGCAGAACTATTAGTGTCCAACGTGAAGATGTCGCTGTAATATTGTTTGTGGAATCTCTCTAAGAAAAAGTAGCAGAATGGTTCTATCTCCTACCTTCCCGATCCATCACTTGTTGGAATAACATAAAGACTATGTTTGAGGAAATATTTAAATCAATTGAAGACTGTCAAGACCTGTTGGTGCAGTTGTCTCAAATGAAGAAAGGAGAAATTGAAACTATGAGAGACTTCATGGCTCGTTTCAACCGGTTGCTTCATAGAATACCAGAAGAAGATTCACCATATGAAAATAATGTTAGGAGATTCATTATTAGTACTCAATCACTAGAGGTGGGATTTTTCCTATGAAGAGTTCAACTAAGGGATATTGCAGAAGCACAAATATTGGCCATTGAACTTGATGATGATCTCATACTATCTTGAAAGATAAAGAATCCCTCAAAGGGAAAAGCTCAATGTCCTGGAGATGAAATAACCGATCCTTTTTTGTAGAAAATGGAAAATGAAATGGCATCGTTGAGGAGGGAAATATTTGAAAAAATTTCTTCTCAAAGAAGTAATGGAAATAAGATTACAAAAGTACTACGAAGGCTTGCCTTGGAGGCCCCACCTGTCAATGCAAGTTGTAGGAGTAAGGAAAATGAAGAAGAGCTTGAACAATAAAGTGAAGGTGGTGATTTCCTAGAAAGTGATGAGTTTTAGAATGATACAAAAATAAGATTTTACAAATATTCTAGAGGTGATGAAGATGACGAAGAAGATGCACCTAGCTTCTCATGTGCGGTATTCACTCATTCTCATTCTGAGAAAGAGGGATCTTCCTACGCTGTTACAAAGAAAAAGAAGACTGAAGATCCTCCTGTGGTGACTTTGTAAAACAAAATAATTAGTCGAGGATATCTTCTCCCACCCTCCATAGAGTCCACATTATTGAATCCCGATCCTGTAGCAAATAATAAGTCTCCAGCAATTCCAAGTAAGTCTTTTGATACCTCTTTTAATTCTAAATCTAAATATGCTCCTATAAAATCTAGTACTTTGAAAGCTCCTAGTGTACGTTTCAAGATCCCCTTGGTTCCCTAAAAATATAATCTTGCTTCCAAACCTATCCTAAATCCAAAAGCATTCCCTTCATCACCCTCACCTGCATCTTCTCCTTTTTACTTCATAGAATATGTGAACAAAGACAAAGTTCATATTACTGAAACCGAATATTTGTGGACTCACCTTGAATAATTTGAGAGATTCATCTGATATATTAGGAATGGAAGTTTGACACCCAATTTTATAACACCCAATTCTAAAGGAGTAATACCAAACCCACATCCACCTCCCTCACAGAACATTCTTTCCTTGAGTACATCCAAGATTGACAAGGTCAATGCTTTCTAAGTATCCCTTCTTGTTGGATAATATGTACTGAATAATTGCATAATATACTCTAGTGCCTCAGATAACGTGATGCCTTTAAAGGTTGCTAATGCTCTCAAAATCACCATGAATATATCCGGTGGCTTTTGATACTCTTTGGAGTCAAAAGAAGTCCCACTTGTAGGGAAGTTCAAAGATGCACATGTGGCTCTCACTAGATTTCAAGACAAGAAAGTTTCAACAATGATTTTGGTAGTAGACATTCCAACTTCATTTGAAATGTTGCTAAAAAGGGGTTTTTGTTAGCAATTAGGGGGTGAAATTCAGATGAATTGGTCTTCCACAACCATACCAGTGAAGGGAGACATGGAAAAATTACTTCTAGAGAATAAGATGAGGTACACAATGTGAAATTCCAAAAGTCCAAGAACTGACATCTTATACCAAGATACCAGGTGGATGAATAACTTTGTGATAACTGAGGAGGAAGAGGATATTACCATCTTGATAGGGCTAGACATGCCTTCCCAGAGAGGTATGGACCTTGAAGAAGCATTTAGGAGATTTAAGTTATAAGATGGAAATTACCAGACAACACAAACCATGAAGAAGAGGAAAAGGTTCTTGGTGAATCTCAAATGGAAAAATCAGGTTGTGTGTTTATCCATGATGAAATCAAGGTATTTTCATTCCCATTTGGAGATGAAGATGATCTCATCCATACCATTCATGGAGGGACAATACAAACTTGTGGTGAACCCATGAAAGGTTTGAAAGAACCGTCTGTACAAGAAATGCTTAGAGCCGCAGAAGAAACAAAAGATCCTGAGCTCGATCTCAAACTCCTCATGCAAGCCATGAATTTTCAAGACAAGTGTTAATCTGATTTGAAAGCCTCGACGAGTGTGAAGATTGGCCTTCTTGAAATAAAACAACAGGAAAAATATGATGCCCCTCCCGAGAAAATGGTTGATGGATGCAATGATGAAATTGATGTGTTTTTATTTCCCATTCGAAGAGGAAGAATCTTTCTGTGATGAAGAAATTGAAGTAAAGAGTTATGAGGCCTTTGAAGTTGAAGCTTATTTGGACAAAGGAGTGATAAAATGCTACGATTCCTAAGAATATGAAGTAATCCCTCTGGATAGTTTCCTTGAGATGCAAAATAAAGATCCTTCGAAGGCATACAAAGATGAGTTGTAGGAAGTGACAAAGGAGATATTTGTGTAAGAACTATTAGATGCAGTGGAAGCTCTAGAAGATCCTGAGCTAATTCTTGATCTCTTAACTCATGCCATGGCCATACAAGACAAGTATGAGGTTACTTCTGGTCCTCTCGTCAGTACCCAAACACCTCACAATGGAGTAGAGATAAAGGATGAATCTAAATTTTCTCATGGAAAAGATATCGATGAGTATAGACCTAGGAAAGAAAGTAACTCAGAATATTAAAGAAATTTGAACAAAAAATCAGCTTTAGGGAAGTGATGAGATGCTCAATGAAGAATCAACTATGTGGATAAATATGGAAGGTAATTGACACTATGAAATCAATTTCAAAGAACATGAAGGCAATGGAATTTATAAGAGAAGGCCTGAGCATCAAGAAGCTCATATAGGCTCACTCCTACAAAGTGTACATACAAATGTGAAATCACCTGGCTTTCATAAGTAGCTAGGGAGAGGAGGCTAGTTTCTGGAACTAGTCAACGGCTTTGTAGAACATCATCATTCGGTGTTGCCTCTTCAAGGGTAACTTTTGAGGAATAAAAAATGCTTCAGTGAAAGCAGGTTGTCCCCCACCTTGTACCATAGGTGATTACTAGGTGTGTTTCCCTTTCTATTGTGTGTGTGTCATTTCCTTCCATGTGTGTTGTGTGTTTCCTTTCATTGTTCATGGTGTTTGTGTGTTTCCTTCTTTGCTCTCTATCTCTCTTGTTATAAGTTGTACATGACTCTGTAGGGCCCAATGGATAAGGCACTGGTCAACAGATCATATGGTCTAAATTTTAGATTTTAGATTCTCCATTTCATGTCTTCATTGCGTTTAGTCCTTGTCATGTCCCCAACCTAGAGCCAGTTGCTATCATGCGAATGTGCAATAGGGAAATTGATAATTTCCAAGCATGAAAATGATACCCATGTAGTAAATTTTTCATGTTTTATCATTCCAAGGAACCCCAAATATACCCAATCATTCTAATAACATACCAAGTAGTGTTAATTCATTCCCCTAGCTGATTTAGGAAATTCAAATCAACCCCCTAAGTGATTTTAGGAGTTCTTACAAAATATGCTATCTTTGGGCAATGTTGGGAAGGGCTATCACTGGCCTTCCTAGAACTAAAGAAACCCCTTGGAGCTGAACAAAGGATCCAAAACCAACATGGAGGTGAATTGAAGGCATAAAAACATCATGGAAGTGATTTTGGAAGATTCAGGGAAGATTTCAGGAGTTCGGAGCATTTTGATCAAAATCAGGGTTCAGAGGCCTAAGCAGTGCACAGGCCAAAACAATTATTGAGCTTCCAAAGGTGATTCTGGGAGCTCCGGATGGATTTAGGAGAAAATTTTTATAAATCTCATTCTAATCCCTAAAATATGGTGAAATTATGTTTTTCACAACACTTTAGCACATTGGGTGTGCAAGGAGTTTTTCTCATGCACAAGTGGAGTACCAAATCACAAATATACTTTCTCAAGGATCATATGGAAGAATAAATACCTATGAACCCCACCATTGGATTAAAAATTCAATTTCCAGTTAGGATCATATAAAATTTCATCAAAATATTCCATTGGGAGCTCAAGTTATTGTCGTTTCAAGTTGTCCTCTTAGAGCGAGTTCGGGAGTTAGTCAAATTTTGGGAGGACACATGTCAGCTCTAGGAGCCTGGTGGGATTTTTTGTCCCTCATATCTCTCAAGGTCTGGGAAATCAACCATGGAAAAATTCACCTATCCCCCATAAGACCTCTGGATCCTCATGCGACCTCCAGGATCGTCAGTTCAACCCCCAGGTGCTTGCGGGAGCTTAAAGCCTCAACCGTCTGATCGTTACCACGTGTCATCACCAAGAGCACCATGGAATTTGATGTCCCTCATGTCCCTCATAGGTCAGGGACATAAAACATGGAAAAATTCATCCATCCCCTAAGGAAGATTTCTGGTCACCTATATGACCAACTTCCAGCCCCTCAGTGTTGTAAAGCTAATTTTTTTAGCCTTCATTCCCTACTGTCAGATCTCTGCCACGTGTCATCACCTTACTCGCCATGGAATTTTATTTTACTCATATACATTTGAGGTGAGGGATGTTATGGATATGAAAATGCACCCATCTCCCATCTCAACTTTATTTCAAAATTTTAAAAATCCCTCCTGCTTCTAACTTCTAACATCTAACTCCTCTGTGCACAACTTGCTCTGTAAATTTATCTGCAAATTCTCACCACCACTCCACCATTGCCAAATATCAAAAAATATTTTACACAAAAGATAAATCCTTCACTCCATGAAAATATGCAGGTCCCAAAATAAATATTGATCAAACGAAGAATGAAGAAACCAGAAGTTTGAAAATCTTCATTTGCATGAAACTGAAAATTGAAGAGATCTTACAAACCGGTGCACAGATTGAAAAACCATATATTGCTAAGTTGTTAGCTCTTGTAGGAAATTAAAAAATCATATTAAAACCTCCCATTCATATAAAGTAATCCTCACAGCAGATAATTTTCACTTTCGACTCCACAAAGAACAAAGCTCAATTTCCCGTAAAACAAACAACTCGATTGAAGAGGAATTTCACCAGAGAGACAAGAAGCAAAAACCTATTGCAATAGAGTTGAATTCGTTGCAAACAGAGATAGAAACCAGACCTGTAAATTTAAAGCTCCATTAATGGCCACCATGACACATTAGTGGAAAAAATCAGCGAGCGACCTCTCCACTTCTCAGGGTTATAGTGGGCGAAATCGTGTAAAAATTGGAGGGAATGATCATTGAAAAATCTAGTTTCACATGAACTAGTTTTTGCTCCATGAAGTACCTATTTTTTAGGTATATGGAGGATTGATTTTTTATATGAGCTATTCCCTATCACATGAAGAACATTTGTGAAAAAGGCAACGATCTACCTCTTCACTTTTCAGGGTTCTAGTGGGCAAAATTAGGCAAAAATTAGAGGGAATGATTGTTGAAAAATCTTGTTTTGTGTAAACTAGTTTTGTGCCATGAAATCCCTATTTTTTTAGGGATATGGAGGGTTGTGTTTTTATTTTCACTATTCTACTCCCGCCGATGAAAATATCATTTTCCCTCTTGTTAATATGAAAGAATTACTAAAAATTCAGAGTGTATAACCCCCAGAATAAAACCCAAAATTTCAAGATCCATTTTGTTGCAATCTGACATCCGCGGTGCACTTACTAAAAATAGTATGACTTCCTACATAGGGGTCTGTTACTTTAGGTAATCCAGCATTTGAAGTGGTTACGAAGAAGGTAGTGAACACAAAAGGAGTATCACAGGTAAAGTCATCAAAAAGGTCATCTCGGCTTGCCATTCACACTTACTAAAAATAGTAAGTGGTTCCACAAGACCCTGCTATAAATAGCCAGTTAGTTTAAAAGATGAGAGGAGCACATTAAGAAGAAATAATTCAAGCTACCATAGCTAGTTGAGGCTAGGAAAATATAACTATGACACGTACTAAAAATAGTAAGTTACCTCATCTGTTCTTACCAAAAATAGTAAGTTACACTCAAAGAGCTTATTTGGAACAATGGGACGTATACGGATAATCATTCAGGGGGACATCATTGTTTAGGATCATCATACACATTTTTCATAGGGAATTCGAGATCCATATTTTTTCATTCAACTTGGAAAATGTTCATGAGCTAATTTGAAGAAGTTTCTTAGTGTGTGCAAGAGTTTAGAGATTCAAATTTTGTCACATTAGAGTGCTTGATCGAGTCATCTGGAATGATTATCAATCTTTATCAAAGACATAATCTGTTATCATTAACATCATTATTCCTTCTTCTCCTTTCTACTCTCTCTCCCCATCTCTTCTCTCCCCCCAACTTTCTCTCTACTCAATATTCTAATCTTTCGTTGGGGTTGCACTTTTTCTTATGTCTTAATGTTTCTAATGTAATAAGTCACATTTATGTTATTAAAAAAGACTTAATGTTTTCTGAGGAAGGCGAAGAGTCTTAAGTCATGTCGAGACATATGAAGAGTCATTAGGGAGTATATGAAAAGTCATTTCTCTTCCTATAAATTGTAAAGCCATTCCCATTTCAAAGGGTTGGTGATTGATTTTGTAAACTCACGAGTGCATTGAGAGAACAAAGGAGATAACCAAATTTCTTCCATTTCCATGTTGTGTGTAATTTCTACTCAAGCATCAATACAAGAAGGAGTTTTATGCCTTTTTTGATGAGGATATTTTAAAAACTTTGAGTTCTCAATCTTAACTCATCTTGTTTCCATTTATAGGGTTGTTTCTTCTTAACTTTAATGCATGTGTGAACTTTCTGGTTAATAGGTGTGGGACTCTAATTTTCTACCCATGACATTAAACCCCTCTTCTCTTTTCTCACTCCCTTTCCTGTTCTCTTGAAAAATTCCTCTCTAGTAAGAAATTGCTAGCTTTGTCACAGGGTCAGTGGAGTGCCCTTGTTGGATCCTTGGCCATAAGGCCACAAGGAAAATCTACCTACATTTACGCATGCATATATGATAGTTGCATCGGTTAAGTATAGGTACTTAGATTCCCAATGTGTTGGCAAGAAATCTACAAATTTTTCTACCAGACAAATTTTCTCACCAATAAGTCGTAACATTGCTATACTGTCAGCTAGGTGTCCATAGCCCCAATAGAGATGTATTTGATTCTAGTCGTAACATTTCTTTACTGCTAGACAGGTATCCATAACCCCAATAGATATACTGGAAATACCCCATAGATATATATATATATATCAATTATCTTATGATATCTGATTTTAGCTTTTTGATTGATTGATTTTGTTTTGCTTTTGTTTTTTCAAAATTTATTTCAGCTCTTTTTTTGACAAGGGGTTAAGAACCACTGATGGCTTGATGGAAGGATGTGGAAGTGATTGTGATGATGACATTGGCTAGTATCAACAAATACGTCCAAAATTTCTTCACAACAATTTTATTAGATGTGAATTGTGATAGGATCTCTAAGAGGTCAGTCGTTCTTTAATTTACCAAGGTGATGAAAGACCAAGTTCAAATGGATACCATAGAGACAAATGTCACAAAATGAGCATGAATAGGTTAACAAAAATATCATTGAAGGGATGAAAATGGTGGGAGACTTACAAAAGAAAGATGGAAAGCAAGGAAAGAACATCCATATGTATGCAATACATGATTGCAATGTTCTATCTTTATACCTTTGATTTTTTTCTAATGTTTTAATGTTTTCTCATTTTTATTTATTTTTGAAATGTTTTTATTTTCGAATATATTGGGATCAACAATGTCACTCTGCGTGATAAGATCCAACAACGATGCTTGTGATTTGTTTGATAAGAGAGACTAGGAGTTTTTGTTTATCAAGAGTGATATTATCTCCAATCTTGATGATCATGGTGAGATCATATTCGATAAGTGACTGTGACTTATCATGAAACATGGATTTTTGATGTGGGATCCTAAATTCCCTATCCATAGGTTTCTGCACTTTACGCCAGACTTGGCATGTAAGTTGGTGTGGATTCTTGAATCGCATTTGATTTTTAACTTTATGATCATTTAAATTGTTGGGAACTTTGGAGATCTTGGGATTTTTATCTTTTCTTGATGGAGAAACTATTTGGGTTTCCTATAAGCTACAATGTGACTTTTCTAATCTCGAGAAGTGGGAGAAGAAAGTGGACTAAGAGAATTGATGGGAGGAATGTGAGGAATGATGGTGGGATTTCCATAATTGGTGATATAAGGATGATATGATGGGCTACCAGGAGGTGTCCCATAGATAGAAAATGATGATGGGATATTAGGAAGTGGCCCAAGAATAGAAGTTGATGGGATACTAGGATGTTTCTATAGATAGAATATGTCCCATAGATAGAAGATAAAAGGATACTAAGACATGGCCCTAAGACGGAAGAAGATGATATGCTACTAGGATGTGGCCCAAGAATAGAGGATGATGGGCTACCTGGAGGTGACCCACAAATAGAAGATGGAGGGATACTAGGAGATGGCCCACATATAGAAGAAGATGATGGGCTACCAGGAGGTGTCCCAAGGTGAGATTGTGATTGAGGAATCTTGATAGATAAAGAAGAATTGGGTGATGAGAAGATAGGCCAAGGATCAATGCAAGACCCAGGCGTTTCATCACACAATGAAGAATGTGAAGATGGAAGACTAAGAGGAGAATCAAGCTCCATGATTGTAGGGTCTTCCTCTGTTTCTTGATGAAAGGAATCAACTTCTTCCCCATAATATGCGAATGCATCAAGGTTAAAAGAGAATCCTTGTTCATGGTCCTCTAGAGGAATATCATCGTGTATCCCCATGAATTCTTCAATCAATTCTTCATTCTGATAGAAATAAACCGGTATGGGTTGTTGATTAACCATAAGAGTTTGATTAGAATAAACAAGTCTAACTAGTGTAGAATATTTAGAAGATGTTTGATGATGATTGATAGAAGAATATGACTCAAGAGAAGTAGTAGATTTGGATCTAGATGTCTTGCGAGTGGAAGAAGATGGGGACTTGGAAGAAGTTGATAATGGTTCCCCAAGAAGATGGCATAGTGCAGGTAGATAAAGAGGGTCACATAGTCGGTCAGTAGATTGTGAATTAGGATTTGAATTTGATGATATTTTAGAGGAATTTTGAGTCACATGGATCTTCAATGGAGGAAGAGGTCATTGAGGTGACTGATAAAAGGGGTCCTATGAAGTAAGGGAGAACCATGTTGTAGGAGTCACATTAGATGTTTGATTAGGATAATGTGGAGTCACACATATCTTTAAAGGAGGAAGACATTATCAAAGTGACTAATAAAGGAGGTCCTATGAAGCAAGGGAGGACCGTGATGTAGGAGTCACATTAGATGAATAATGAAGAAGGTCCTATCAAGAAATGGATGACCACAACTTTGGAGTCAAATTATAAGAATGATGAGGAGAATTTTTGGCAATATAAATCCTTAAAGGAGGTGAATGTTGTTTAGGAGATTGATTACTCCCTCGAAGAAATTTTATTGAATGAAGCTTAGAAGACTTAGAAGAATCTGAAAAATAGTTTGGATTAGAATCCTCAAAAGATTGAGAGGAATCAGAAGAATAATTTAGATTAGAATCAAAATATTAGTTAGGAAGAAGAAGAGTGGGGGGTACCTCGAATAATAATTTGGATCAGAAGCGTCCAAACAATATCACCGACTATGAGCTGAAGGTGGGGAACAGGGACCCGACTAAGTTCTCAAGCACGAAGAATAAAATGGGGTTTAGTTGTGATGGACATGTTTTGAGGTTAATTCCTAAACCTAGGTTCCTTATTGTCGTAAGTGTGAGGAATTATACGATTCATTGTTGGCACTTGTTGGGTCTAAATGACTAGACCTAGATTTCTTGATTGAACTCCTTCAAATGGAAGGAAGTTTCGTGTTGATTTAGGAAGCATAACGGTGAATGACTAGACATTTTGTGAACAAATAGGGGATGTATGTGTGATTTTCTAAAGGGGACCTAAGGAAAACATACATTGTGATGACATAATTTTGATAATCCAACAAGGTTTGGACAACAATATGTGAGTGCAAAGGATCAAAGGATAAAAAGGATTGTCCTTAGAAAGATGAATTCTACAAGATGAATGATCATAAGGAATAATCATGCAAGCTCAAAACACAAATCCAATCTACAAGGAAATACTCCCTATGTAAATCTGTGTCTCAAAAGTAGTTGGATGTAAGATGATCAGCACAATGTCAACACTTACGTCAAGTTTAAAATAAAAAAGGTGTAAGTATTAAAAAAGGGTTGAATTGATTTCCAATTAAGGTATACTATAACCTGTCTAAATACAAAAAAGACCTAAATCTCAAAAGTGGAAGTTACAAGTGCAAGTAATGCAACAATTTCACTCAGATACATTAACTAAGATTTTTAGAAAATAAAGATATTAGTATCGAAATGATCTTGATATGACGTAAAAATGTAACAATAACACTTTTCAAGGTTGAGTTAAAGTTTGAAAGAAGGTAAAGTCAAAGTATACCAAGGATTTGTTATTATGCGAGAAACATAACACTACAATCTCAAAACTTAAACATAGTTTACAAGAAACAAGATATAAGGATCGAAATTGTATCGATGTGATGCTAGCAAAGTAACACCTCAAAGGAAGATCAATGATGAGCAAGCCTAACTATAATGAGAATATTGACGTGGGTATCAAGATCAAAAGGCTATCAAGATGCGAAGATGTACCAATACGCTTTCAATGTTTACCATCCAATCTCAAGAAAGGATAAATGTAAATGGGTGCAAAAGAGGTGGACACAATCAATTAAAAACATGTGTATGATGCTCCTCTTTTGATCAAAAATATCAAAAAGATAACAAAGGAGTAGATCAAATAGGGTGAAAAATACTTGGCATCACTTTGGTAGAGTTTTACCTCGTCTTATGGTGAGTGAAAAACTAAGTCAAAGTAACACTTCACAATTTTTGTGATGAATGACGCTTAGTTTGAACTTTAATGGAATTTCCCCTTGTTCGATAAACAAGGTTTTGACTCTGAGAAAGTTATCACTTCACGAAGGCTCTTTACAACAATGATTGGCTTGATACGGTCAAAATGCCTCCAAGACAAAATGGCTTTCCTAGGTGGTTCCCTCAACTAGGTATCACAAGTTACCCTTGCGAGATCAGTTTTCCAAGAAAATTGCACTGACTAATCTTGGAGTATCCTAGCTTTACTTTAACCCCTTCAAATACAATGAGCAATGAATGTGTTCAGTTGTATTCTCATTGGGGTCGCAATACATATAACTTTGATGCTAAATCTCAAGTGTAAACTAGTCAAGTAGGTGTGTGGAGCATGTCCCGTTTCGTCCACAGGGTTTACTCTTGCGTGGACTACTTTGGGGTTCCTGGGAGCATCCCCCATTGTTGTAGCTTAAGGCTTATGCCAAAGGGGTTATGTCCTAGTTTAAAGCAGATAGGGCGTACTCTTATCTGAACCTACAAATACGGTGTGATGAATGTGGTGTGTTTTTTATCTTTTGGACTTAATGTGGTTTAGTCGTACACTATTTGGAAACCTGCATGAATTTACATTAGTCTTTTGTTTTGATCCTGCTTCTTTGGCAAGCATATTTAGGTCCTACACATAGATTTTTAGTAGTTTTACACGCGATCCAAAATATCATATAAAGAGGATAGAACATTGTTTATGATTCTCAAGATCGTCCTAAGACGCAAGAGAAGAGCATACGCAACGGTAGGATCCAACTATTTAGACCAACAATTGGAAAAAACTTAACTATAAATTCACAAATCCTTCATTTTAGCCAACTTGACATTCATTCCCTTAGTAATAAGTGTAATGAGATGTTTTCTAAAAGCATGTAAAAGATGTAGAAATAGTTTATGATTCCCAAGATCACCTAAAAGGTGTGAGGGAAGAACATACACGATTCTAATCTCATAAACAAGCATGAAACATTCATTAACCTTAAACAAGAAAAAATAGCAAAAACAATGAAGATATACCCTACAAAATAGAAGTTAACCTCAAATAAACCTGCAAGGAGTTAACACATCAAGAACACAAGCTTTTGTAAATTTTAAAATAATAACTCTCAGATTTGTATAATGTGAACACCTACGTTCCATTCATAATGTATGTGCACCATTAACAACATATGTTCCATTAATAGAATGTGCAATGCCTTTGTTAAAAATAACAAATGGATTAATCTTGTGAATTCGGGTAGAAAAGTTGTATGGCCTCGGGAAAGTTATGAACAGTCGAATGTATGCGTGCCCCTATATGACAGATGTGGAAAAATAAAGGCCTAGCGTGTGTGCATGCATAGTAGAGGTTTTTACACATAGAGTTTAAGCATATGCATGAATAAGTAAACTGTAGGAAAACACATAGAGCTAAATTACATGTACACAGACCGAGATGTGTATGCACGAACTTTCAAATGTATGCGTGGGTCAAAGTGCATGTGCACACCCTTTTAGACACCTGTGCATGTGTTTTAATGTGTGTGCACCCCTACAAAAATTACCTACATGTGTACCTGTAGATGACGTCAAAATATGAAACTTTGACATATGCACCCTCAAAAAGGTCATTTTTTTCCTAATTTAACTCAAATCTAATGACAACCCATCACAATAAACCCCACAAGAGAGACTTAATGCATATAAAGTTAGTGAATAATCTTAATAATTTTAACTTATTTCACATGTGCATGATTTGCGTTAGTAAAACTTAGAAAAACTAAGTAAAACTTCCCATTAAAATAAAAGAGACTATGAATCTATCCCACCAGGCATGCCAAATGTATCTATGTATTAATTAGCTAAGCTAAATGAATTAAAACTAACATATCTACATAGTTTCCAAAGCAAGTGAATATAACTAAACATGAGACCATCAAGATAAGAGCTTAAAGAGACTAAATGCTTCTTCAACATGCACAGAACTTTGAAGGAAAATCAAACTAACATGCTAAGCATTATTCTCCTACTCTCCATGATTAGCTAAATACATACTATGCACCTATGAAGAACATAAGAAATCGAAATGTGATTGTTTGTTTGATCTCCAAGAATTGAGAACAAAATCTCACCAAAACATGGCTACAAAGTCCATTTTGGATCTATCTCCATATTACTCAATTTTGAGATGGATGAAATGCAAGATGAAGATAGCTTAATCTCAACATCTAATGGAGAATGCTCAAAGATGAAAATAACTATAGTATATGTTATATAAAATGTAATGGTGTGTCTTTAGATTAAGGAGATTGGTCCTTTATATACCCTGAATGTTGGAGAGAGATGTGTAACTTGGTGCATGTGGGATAAGGGGAAAAGTAACTTTAGTTTAGTTGACCAAATCTAGGTGAGTTAACATGTGGGTTAACACTTTAGTTAGTACTTTATGGGAATTGGGGTGTTTATAATTAATCAAAGATGATTAACTCATAGAAATAAGAAATATTATAGAAGCTGATTAAAGGATTATTAGTATGATTTGAGAGATTAAGAGGATTTTGATCTAATAGATGAAGATTTATTGATTTATAACTGCGGGCATAATTAATCAATAATAATTAATTAACCCAAGTAGAAGTGAACACTAATTAACAGAAGGTCGTTAATCGAAACCCTGAATGATAGGAAGGATAATTAATTAACGAAAGGTCATTAATTAATGAATATGAAGAGGAATGTTAGATAATTAGTGGAAAAATGCTAATTATTATGACAACAATGGAAAAGAGGATAGTTAGTGCAGTGTTAGCATTAAAATTGCATAAGTGGATTTTAGGTGTCTATAGTGTACACTATCGGAAGATTCAATGTTTTCAAGAGGAACATGGGTTAATTTGATCAAAGTGTTATCAGAGGTATCTGTATGATGGAAAAGTAACATTCGAGCGTGGGAATATACAAGTACCTCTTCCTTGTACCCGACCTCTTGAGGTCGTGTCGAGACAGCCAGTGAATGTTGAATGTGGATAGATATAGACAAGTTAATCGGGTAATCTTAAATCCTGAATATGCAATAATGGAATCTACAAATCTAAGGTGAAGAAGGCCGTCCTAACCTTAATTTGTGTAATTATTCACTCGGATATAATGGCTATTCAGAGGCTCCAATCGATATCAAGCTCTGCTGAGATTCTGTTTCTTGGTTATTGGATACGTGGGAAGTGACCTGTAGGAGCTTCGTATATATCTCTAGACAGGGTCATGAAAATGGTGATAGGTGGCTTAATAGATTTGTAGTGATCTATGGATGGTTTTCTGGTCTAGCCCAGAAAATATTAGATTGATTGGCTTCTATGTTTAATATGGAGAACTGTGATATAATAACAGAATAAAACAACCAAAGTAGCCTGATATGGCTATTTGCCTTTGCAGTTGTGATTTTATCTTAAATATCTAAGTGACTAAACACATTAAACTTAAAGGCTCTCAATTGTACCTCAGAACTGAGGAATGAATCATAGTTTCTCATAAACTATCAATCCCCACAGCTTTCCTAGTGATATCGAGAGTGAACTTTTAACTGAAATGAAATAATTCACTACTCTATTTAATATATTTGTAATTAGAACTTTGATAGCTCAAACCTGGCATTTATAGAACAGTGGTAAATCCAGTTGTTTGTGATTTCATCCCTTCAGTGTGATCTCCTTGTTCCTTTGTTTCCTCATGAATATAGAAAGTGTGTATATGATAGTATCAACAGAAGATAGCAATCGAACAATGGCAGCTTTCGATATAGACCGAATACAATGCGAGTAGGAGAGGAATAACGCAAGTGAACAGAGCTTGACTATGCAATTCCTAGTGGGATTTATTGCAGGAATACAACACAAGTGTACTGAGAGTTTCAGAAACTATCCTTGTGACAAAACAAAACCTACAACTTTAATGGATTCTAGTCTAGAAATAATGCTATTCTATGCTAAACTGATTGTATGAAGCAGCAATGGAACAAGAATGAAACAAAGAGATTATATGACTTCTAAAAGACCAACAATTGAAGCAAAACATGAATTGATAGAATTCTAAGCAAGAAATTGAAAGACTAAATAAGAGAATTGAGAAGATGAGGGGCCATTTGCTTAAAAACAAGCTGGCTATTTATAACCAATGCATTTACCAGAGGGTAACTCCCATTTGATCTCTTTTACTATAAATAAAGGAAAAACACTACTCTACCTTAGAAGTGAGGAATGAATCACAGTTTCTCAGAAAATATCAATCCCCATAGCTTTCCTAGTGATATCGAGAGTGAACTTTTAACTGAAATGAAATAATTCACTACTCTATTTAATATATTTGTAATTAGAACTTTGATAGCTCAAACCTGGCATTTATAGAACAGTGGTAAATCTAGTTGTTTGTGATTTTGTCCCTTCAGTGTGATCTCCTTGTTCCTTTGTGTCCTCATGAATATAGAAAGTGTGTATATGATAGTATCAACAGAAGATAGCAATTGAACAATGGCAGCTTTGGATATAGACCGAATACAATGCGAGTAGGAGAGGGATAACGCAAGTGAACAGAGCTTGACTATGCAATTCCTAGCGGGATTTATTGCGGGAATACAACATAAGTGTAATGAGAGTTTCAGAAACTATCCTTGTGACAAAACAAAACCTACAACTTTAATGGATTCTAGTCTAGAAATAAAGCTATTCTATGCTAAATTGATTGTATGAAGCAGCAATGGAACAAGACTGAAACAAAGAGATTATATGACTTCTAAAAGACCAACAATTGAAGCAAAACCTGAATTGATAGAATTATAAGTAAGAAATTGAAAGACTAAATAAGAGAATTGAGAAGATGAGGGGCCATTTGCTTGAAAACAAGCTGACTATTTATAACCAATGCATTTACCAGAGGGTAACTCCCATTTGATCTCTTTTACTATAAACAAAGGAAAAACACTATTCCTAGGGAGTAGAAAACATTAATGCAAGCCAAAGTGGTTGAAGAAAGTGTGTAAATTTGAAGATTTACGTTTGATGCGATCGTTGGAAGAATCTGGAAAACGTGAACAAAACCGCCGCCCTGTCCTGGGCGACGTTCAAGGGACCGCCGCCTAGTTAGGGTGGCGGTTCCATCAGTGAAGAAAAAAATGCAAAAAAAGGGGGGGAAAAGTGTAAAACAAGGCACGTGGAGGTTGAGCGGGGCATGCGGGGTACAAGCGTATACATGGCGAGCCGTTCTGGATTCTGAGCACCTTGCAAGGAGACCTGTATCATCATTGGGGCATGCATAACATTGTTTTGGTGGTGTAGTACCCTAAAATTTTAGGTACGTACATATTGCCCCCTCGGAGAAGCGTTTTAGCCATGAAGAGGTGTAAAATGGTGGATCCAAGTATGGCGATCCCAAAATGGGGAGTTAGGAGCTATACCTGCCACACCCGTGTGCTGGAAAGTTGCCATCCATGATCCTGCTACCTGTAAAAAAATGAAAAGTGGACTCAAGAGTAGATAGATAAAACAACTTGAGAAATAAGACTAAATTGACATGAAAAGAGGACTTATCATCTACGTGGGGTTTTTAGAACTTACCTCCGTCAGTGCTCTGACCCTGCGAAAGACATTCGAAATCAAATTAAGAGGGTTATTTATATAAAACTAAGTCATTTTATCATTCATTTGCATGGATTGATTTGATAGATTTTTGAGCTCTGGGACCCACGGTGACAGTTTTCGATGAGAGTATAGTCAAAATGTTTGTGGTGAAATAGTGATCATGCCTCTGAGAGCGGAGCATCGACCGATGAAGTCTCAGGTTAGTTCTTCTCGATTTATCATTTTTAAACCTAAAATGTAGAAATGATGAAATATTTTACTCGGGGGGATCATTTTTGAAAATGTTAGCCTGTAGGGTAGGTTGTTTTTTGGGTTAAAAAGGTGTTTTTTCTTGTTTTAAAGCATTTTTAGGGCTTACGACCTGTTTGATTTTGCAGGATAGGACCGCCGCCCTGTGCAAGGTGGTGGTTACGGGATCGCGACCTTAGATGGTAGCAGTTACAGAACCACCGCCATGCACAGGGCGGCCGTTCGCGACAGAGGAAAAAACAATACAAAATTTTAACTTGTTTTTACATGTATAGAATTTTTACGTGTTTTTACTTAGTTTTTTCAATTAGACTTCAGTACTAACTTACTCCTTTTTGTGTTTTTGGGTGTATGTAGAAGAAGGAGGAGTACATTAGATGGAGCTGGGAGAGGGAGTGTGATTGGCTCCTTATAGTGTTGGAGGCACTCTCCCAGGCAGAGCGGGATACTCTCCAAAGGGCTGGTATATGGAGGATTGCACAGGTTCCTCATGTTGCACCTGCCAGTCACATATTGTGTGACTTGTTCTCATATTGGGATGTAGATAAGAACACCTTCCAATTTCCAGGAGTTAGGGGTGAGTGGTCCATCACCCTGGAGTATGTTTACCGTGTACTGGGGGTTCTGATCCTTGGGCGGTGGCTATCTCTTAAGACAATAGTATCTAGATCACAGGTGGTTCAGTGTGCCACCTATATGGGAGATGCGGTTGTATCGATGGGGTCAAAGAAGGGCGTGAGGATCCACTCTATCATTGAGTCAAACATTCCCTTGCTTCGCAAGGCCATCATGGGCATCCTTGCATCCAGACTGATTGGGGATAAGGGAGGGGACACCCTCTTATATTGCTGGGCCCTTATTATTATGCAAATTGAGGGCCATGGACATGTCTACGCTTGGGGAGTAGATATCCTCAAGACTACCTACCATGACTTATACAGGGTAGTCTGTTTACAGGGGAAGTCACTGAGCCACCCGACTCTTGTCATGAGTTGGGTGTACGAGCACATTATCCCATATGGGAGAGGTGTAGAGGTGGAGGATCTCGGGGCCATCAAGGCAACAAGGTGGATGGGGATGACTGTTCTTAGAGCACCCCACCATCCAGTGGCTTCCCTGACTACTGCAGACATGGAGGCCACTCCTTATTAGGCCATGGCAGGGGTATGGGGAGAGGAGACTGTTACACTGATTGCCTGCCAGACCACCAACCAGTTGATAGACATGGCGAGGAAGCTAGAGATACACCCCTTTGACAGAATTCCACAGTAGTTTGGCCTCCCCTATAATGAAATGCTCCCTCTAGTGATGCCAATGTATAGATCTATCTGTGAGGCTTTGGGAGGTCCTAGAGGCCGGGGTTGGACTATTGTTATGCCCGGTACTCCTATTATGGCTAGGAGGGTGGTATGTGCACGAGGGAGAGCTGGTGCTCCTCAGGCACCCTTACTTCAGATTACCACTGGTCCCGCTCATAGTAGTGATGAGCCCATTGACGTGGACTCCGAGTTTGAGGAGTTTACTAGGGGAGAGACTGAGGAGGAGATAGAGGACATGGAGATCAGTGAGATGGGTGGGGGGGATGATAGTGATCTTTAGTGGCATGACACCCAGGAGATCCTGCAGGCTGAGAGGGTGGAGTGGAGCGTAGAGAGGGCGACTCTGGTTTCAGAGGAGTTACTCTCTCGGGACCCAGGTGGAGATGGTGAGTTTGTTGAAGGCCATCACATTATCCCAGACGTGGGAGAGGGGTACCAGTCGGTGGCAGCATTAGTGGCGGGTGCAGATCCTAGAGATCCTTCTTGGAGGCCTGGAGATCCGAGTGAGTTATCACTCTTCTCTTGACATTTGTTTTAGTTAGACTCATCTTAGTTTGTTATTTCTTTTTGTTTTGTTTACTCTTGGTTTTATCGTTGATTGTTTTATAACTTGTTTTCTCCTTTGTTTGTAGTGACTACTGATGAGTGGTGAGACTTGATTCACCGAGTGTGTACTGATACCTTGCTTCTCTCCTTGGAGAAGACTCATTCTGAGCTTTTCATGGATGTGGGGGATCCCTCAGTAGCTGGTAGGCATACTGATGTGTTTTCCTCTGTCTAGCATGTGGCGAAGATCATGACTTCTCTCTGCACCAAGGTAGATGGATATAGGACGGCCAAGTTCTTGATGAGGAGGAGCCATTCTCATGGCGAGACGATAGCTACTAGGTGTGACCGTGAGCCCTCAGTGCATTCAGAGTGCTGGTGTAGCCAGAGTCCTAGGCATGGCTGCGCACCTTCTAAGGGATCCCATAGGGATTGAGAGACTATTTTTGTAGCATTTTGCTAGATGTCTATATGAGTGTTTTTGTACTTTTTGGGCTCATTGAGTGTTTGACCATGCCTAGTGCATGCTAGCATTGTATATGAAACTTGATTTGTATATATATATATATATATATATATATATATATGTATCTCTTTGGATCTAGACTCTTGGCCATCTTGAATTTTGTGACTCATTTCTACATGTGTACTTAGATGCTTTTTAGAATACTATTTTCATGTTTTCAGAATGTATGCAATGGATAACAAATGATAGTAGATAGAATGTTTTACTCTGTATGTTTTTGTAATGCTGATATGAGATGATACTAACATATGGTAGTACTGAACTTTTGAACTCTTTGGGAAACATTAGTGGTTTCTTCTTATGTTGGAAAAATGTGATGAATGCATAGTGATAAAGAGATGAACTTGCCCCAATCCCAATTCCACGTAACTAGTAAGATGCAAGGGCTCAACACCAAGAGTTAGGAAGGGCACAAGTTGTCTGAGTTTGATTGAACGGAATGATGAGAGATAGAAAAATTAGTAACAAGAACCAAATTTGGACCTACACACCGATCCTACCCAGAACTACTACCATGCTCAGAAGGCCACTTACTTTTAAGTTTATCTAGACTTAGATTCATAAATGGTAACCTGGTTGACAAAATCTGGTTTTGAGGATTTGATCTCTTTGGAATTTTGATATTTGGATATTTGTTTTCTCCTAATAGGATTTGATTTGTGTTTTTAGCATACCAAGATTTGTTAATTTGTGTGACTGGACCCCCTACACCCTGCCTCATGCCACTAGTAAGAAGCATGGGTTTGTCACCAAAGAAAAGATATAGGTGAGTAAGGGCACTTCTTTCCTTTGCCAACCTCACACCGTCAGTAATAGATGTGGGCTTATCACTGAAGGTTGATGGGGCAAAGAAGTGTGTAAAATAAAATATTTTGTTCACTTGGTGCTTTTGATTTCATTTGATTTTGAATTTTCTGACCTATAACTTTGGGATATCCTTTCTTTCAAAGAGATTTAAGAGGGATAGATGTGACACCAAGAAGCTTCTAGAACAGACCGTAGGTAAGGACAACTTTACCTAGTAGAAAGAAAGAGCAAAGCCAAGTATGCAGGCCTTGGTATGGTTTTTGTCAATGCTTGTCTGTAAAACTTGATGAGAATATTTGAAAATAGTTGATGATGTTTGAAGAGATGTGATATGAATGCTTTTGCCAATATTTTTAGAAATTTGTAACTGATTGTTTTAAGAGTAAGCTCCTAGACTACCACTTTTACGAAATAGACAAAATGAAGCAGCTAAAATACTAATGCAATGTAGGTAGCTATAATGTACAAGTAATGACCTTGATGTTTTATGCATAAAACTACTTAAGATGCAAGGAATTGACATTTTCACTGAATTCCTCACCTTCTAGCGTACACAAAAGATACACACCATTTCCGTAGTCCTTCATGACTCAATATGGGCCCAACCATTTGGGCTGGAACTTCCTTCCTTCACTGGTTTTCTTATCAATCCAGCTGTCTAGTCTTAGAACTAGATCTCCTTCATATATTTATCGTGCACAGACTTTTTTGTTGTACTGTCGGCACATCCAGTTAGCATAGGCTCTGTGCCACTATTCTGCATTTAACCTGGCCTCATCAAGGATTTCTAGTTGAGAGAGGTGTGCCTCCCTGCAAGCTTCTTTGTCTAAAACACCTTGTAATGAGATACAGAGACTGGGTATTTTAACCTCAAGAAGGAGAACTGCTTCTACTTCGAATACCAACGAGAAAGGAGTTACTCCTGTTGGTGTTCTTATTGAGGTTTGATGGGCCCATAAGGCCAGATATAGTTTTAAATGCCAATATCACTTGTTTTCCTTAACCGTTTTGAGGAGAATAGCTTTTAACATTTTGTTTGTTGCTTCATCGTGTCCATTGGCTTGAGGGTAGTAAAGAGAGGCCGTATGATAGTTTATCTTGAATTTGCTACATAACTCATGGAATTCATCATTTTTAAAGGACATGCCATTATCTGAGATAATGACTTGTGGGATGCCATACCTATAGATAATTTGGTTCATAACGAATTTAGCAATTACCAAACCTAGTACTGTGGTGAGAGGCATGGCCTCCACCCATTTGGTAAAGTATTCCGTGGCTGTAATTATAAAATTATGACCATCGGTTGATGAGGGAGAGAATTTCCCTATCAAGTCCAGCCCCCACGTGGAGAAGGGCCACGGGGTCGCTATTGGTTGTAGGGATTGTGTTGGCATGTGAATCTTGTGAGAGAATTCTTGGCATTTGTGGCACTTATGCACAAATTCCATAGCGTCATGCTCAAGAGTGGGCCAAAAATAGCCCATCTGATGTATTTTACGAGTGGTGGTGTGACCACCGAAGTAGCCTCCACATATCCCACTATGGGATTCATGAAGAATCTTCTTGGATTCTTCTATGTCGATGCATCTTAGAAGCATGCCATCGAAGGCTTTATGATAGAGTACCTAGTCTAAAACAACATATTTAGCGGTAATAATGCATAACCGCCTTCTTTGTTGTGACGTGGCACCTTTCAGGTATGTATGGTCCATGATAAAATTGATGATATCAGTATACCAGGGACATGTAGAGATGGGGGGCCTGGTTTCGACGAAGTATACACACTCATCGAGAAAGTCTAGATTTACCAGCTCACCTCCATCTAGTGGATTGTCAGCTAACTAGTCTGCAATAATTTGTCCCTTAACAGATTTATGGTTCATGAATGTTAACTCAAATTCTCCCATTAAGGTTATGAAATGGCCAGCCTTTTTAGATAAATATCCTTGTGTGAGAAATGTTCGTAAATGGTCTATCTTTACAATGACCCTTGTTTCCTAGTTTAACATGTAATGTCTCAAACGTTTTGTTGCAAAAATTATGGCAAGGCATTCTCTCTCTTCCTGTGTGTAATGTGTTTCATAATCGAGCAACGTTCGAGTAATGAAATAGACCACACATTCTCATTTATCATTGTCTTCTTGAGCCAACATGCAGGCCAGTAAGACATGAGTGGCTCATGAGTATATGATCAAAGGACGGTATGGTTTGGGAGGCATTAGCATGGGTGAAGATAACACGAAGTGTTTAACTGCTTCGAAGGCCTCATTGCATTCTTCAGTCCAATCAATGTTATAATATTTATTTAATAGATTTTTGATTGGATGAATGGCAAAACTTAGATCTGGGATGAACCTACAGATTGCACTGAGTTTCCCAAGAAATGACCTGATTCCAGACTTGTCTAAGGGTGGGACCATTTCGAGAACAACCCATATTTTGGCTGGATCAACATCAATCCCTTGTGAAGATATAATGTAGCCCAGAAGTTTGCCTCCTGTCACACCAAACACACACTTCTCTGGGTTTAATGTGACACCATATTCGATTAGTCATGAGAGGATGATACGGAGCACTTCCGGATGATCACAACATTTCTTGGCTTTGGCCAACAAGTCATCCACATAGGATTCCATGATTTTATGGATAATATCATGGAATATATAAGTCATTACCCGCTGATATGTAGCGCCGGTGTTCTTAAGACCAAATGGCATGACAGCGTAGCAATATGTTCCCCAGGGAGTTATGAATGTAGTTTTGGCTTGATCCTGTTTAGATATTTTAATCTGATTGTACCCTGAGAACCCATCCATGAGGGATAGTAGTTCAAATCCAGCTATTGCATCAATGATAACATCAATGGATGGTAATGGGAATTCATCCTTGGGACAAGCTTTGTTAATATCCTGAAAATATATGTAGATGCATAGTTTCCCATTATTTTTGAGGACGGGAACGATATTAGATACCCATTGTGAGTAGTCAACGGGTTTGATGAATCCTACTTGGAGAAGTTTTATTACTTCCTCTTTTACCATGAGAGCCACTTTTGGCTTCATTGGTCTTGACTTCTGTTTAATTGGCTTCGCATCTGGTTTAGTGACAAGATTATGTACCATGACTTATGGTGCAATGCCTGTCATTTCTTTATAATTAAATGCGAAAGCCTTTTGATGTTCTTTGAGGATTTGGGTGTGTATTTCTATCTCCTCCGGAGTTAACGAGGATCCCAACTTCAAAATTCTTGGTTCTTCCTCTATTCCAATGTTTATGTCAATGGTTTCTTCTATCAAAGAAGCATTACCTTCTTCAAATTCAGGTGGGGCTGGAGGTAGTTCCAAACTTTCTTCATCTTTTATCTTGTAGATATCGGGATCCTTCTTTGGGGGAGACTCTACCATGGGATTTCCAAAGTAGGAAGAGGAATGTGGTATTAGGGAAAGATCAACTATACAGTGAGCAAGGTGTAGCTCCACATAGGCGTTTAGATATTTGAGAGTGACTCTATCATCGTCAAAGTGATCCATGATAGAAAAATCATCCTTAGCTTCTCCATGAGTTAGGAGTGAGTTTGTTGGTATTTTACACACTAATGGCTCAGTACAAAGTGATACCATGAAATTTGTATCCTTCAACTCACTGTTTGGGGTGAAATGGGAAGCTGAGGTTGCTATTGAGTCTGCGAGAAGGTTCTGCTCTCATGGGATTTCTTCAATTGATATGAAGTTAAATCCCTTGCTTAGATCTAACACAACTATCTTATAGAGTTGTAAATGTTTAGCCCTAGTTTCATATACCTCAGAGACTTGGTTTGTAACCAATTTTGAGTCTCCTAGTACTCTAATGTTTTCGACACCCATTCTTGTAGCTAGAATGAGGCCAAGGAGGAGAGCTTCGTACTCAGCCCCATTGTTTGTACATTCAAAGTTTAATTTAAAGGCGAAAGGTAGGATATTATCCTCAGGTGAAGTAAAGATCACTCCCACCCCAACTCTAAAGCGACATCTAGCTCCATCGAAGTGGAGAGTCCAATACTTGTTTGGAAAAATGGATGTTGGGATATCTGTCGTAGCTATTTCTTTTGCTTTGGTTACTTCTACCATAAAAACTTCGTCTGATGGAAGAGAAGTGATTCCTAGGGTGTGTCCCATACCCATGTAATCAAATGGTAGGAGAATATGTAAGTCTTTCTGTAGTAACTCGAAAATTTTTTCTGTGGTCCCTAGTGATACTGCTTTTATAGCATTGGTCTCACTTTTGGGTACTGGAACGTCCTCAGCTGGATTTGAAGTTTCCAACTCAGTGGTGGGCATCAGTTTTTATTTTGGTTGTGAATTAGTTGGTTTGATAAACTGATTTGTTGGAAGTTCAAACTCGGAGTGAACACCTGGTCTTTTCTTCAAATCAGCTAGGTGTATATCGAAGGGTTTTGGGTCACCTTGTGCCATGAATATTTTCCCTAAGTGTAGAAATCTTATTTCTTGGAATAGCGTGGAAGGGATTGCCTTCATGCAGTGTATCCATGGCTGACCAAGGATCATATTATAATTGGTTTCCCGATCTATAATATAAAACTTGGTGAGGACCGTCTTGGGTCCTAAAGTGACTGGTAAAACTATGGTTCCAATCGAAGTGGCTTTGAGGCTATCATAACCTCTTAGCGTATTTCACGTCGTGGAACAGTTTGTCTCTCCATATCCTAACTTTTGAAGGAAAACAAAGGGGACTATGTTAACTATTGCCCCATTGTCAACCATTTCATGTTTAACATAATTATTGTAGACCCAAACTTGTAAATGTAAATCTAGGTCACCTCTTTGTGTAATTTCAGCATCTGTTGGCATTTTACTTATATCGAATATAAATTCCATATCCCTATCTAGCTGCCCCAGAGGATAAATGTCAAAATCCACATGGTTTACCTACGTTTCTAGAGGAGGAGTGATGTTGATTAAATGGCCAAGGCCTAACACTTCTAAGAGGGCAGCCCTATGGGCGGGAGAGTTCTTTAACAAATCCAAGAAGGAGATGTGCGAGAAGGTTTTAGTTAAATCATTAATTAGATCATAGGTGCCTATAGGTTTTACCAATGTTTGTTGAGTGTTGTCTGGCTCTAACGAATAACTTGGAGTTTGTTGAGAAGAATAATCCCATGTTCTTGTTATGGTTTCTATGGGTAGCTCGACGTCTAACTCTACTAAACCAACTATCTTAGTTTGAGGTTGAGTTCCTAATTGGGGTGCGACTAGTGGATTTAATGAAGTTGAAGCTTCATGATCATTGTTTCCTGTCATGACACCCTTATTTGTTACATTAGGATCTAGTTTGTTATTGGTAGAGCTGTTTGGGAGTGGATCATTAAAGATCTTGAGGGGTGCATTTTGAGGGGAAACTGCCCCTACATAAGCATTTGGCGTGGGTACTACAGAA
Source organism: Taxus chinensis (assembly GCA_019776745.2). Lineage (NCBI taxonomy): Eukaryota > Viridiplantae > Streptophyta > Pinopsida > Cupressales > Taxaceae > Taxus > Taxus chinensis. The sequence continues at coordinate 219,495,647 of CM034153.1, forward strand.
TTTGCTAAAAACATATCTATAAAGAGTTGTTTTTGATCTTCTGGAAAACATTGCATGAATTTATTGTATTCACAACAAGTCCTAGTATCGTGGCCTTGAATCTTGTGGAAGCCACAATATAGATTGGGATTATAATTTCGAGGCTGTTGATTTAAAACCTGTTGTGGCCCAAAATTTTGATAAGGTTTGTGGTTGTTAGAGTTAAAATTTTGAGGAAATTGCCTTTGGTTTTGACCCTGATATCCAGTTGGGTTTTGATTTGGACTTTGTGTTTGGACTTGTCATTGTTGTTGTTGCCATGGTGGATGATTAAAATCCACCGTGCATTGATTGTTGGGGTAAAATTATTATTTCGTTGATTATTAACAGGTGGCGAAATGTTTACAACATTTTCCCTTTTAGCTTGGTTAGTTACTCCATCTGTTGTAACCCTGCGGTTCTTGTTAAGGATCTTAGGTCCTTGATTAGTGTTCCCAACATTAGGATAGGCCGCGGTGTTTTGATTGGGAGTGGTTAATTTCCTGTTTGTCCCATATGTCTTATGACCACTATCAATCACTGCTTGGTCGATTCAGAGAGCACTCTCGAGTACTTCATCGTAAGTTCTTAGTGGGAACTTCTGGACTTCTTCCTTTATCTCTCTATTGAGTGAATTAAGGAATAAATCACATAGTTCCATTTGATCCATATTTGGAGCACTCACTGATGAGTAGAGAACCGTACACCATCTTTGGATAAAATGAGCGGTGGATTCATTATGTTCTTGTTTGATATGTAAGAACTCCCTGATTCCCGTTCTTAACAATTTGTTCATGTCGAAAGCTTTGATGAATTCTGACACGAGTTGTTTAGATGAGTGTATCGAAGCTTAAGGTATTTTGTAATACCAATCAAGGGTAATACCTTTTAGGATCTTAGGGAATATTTTAGCGACAACCCTGTCCCAAGGGAGTAACTCCCGTATGGCTGTGGCATATGCCTTAATGTGTGCATTTGGGTCCCCTTCTCCTTTGTATTTGGGAAAATCAGGAAGAGGTCTTGGAAGCATAACGCTTCATATGGTGAAGTCTAGGGGTTCTTTCAAATATTCTGAGTAAGTCCCTACTGCATAGGCCTCAACCATTGATGAGGCTTGCTGAGGGGATTGAGGGGGGATGGGTTGTTGATACAACATAACATATGCATTTGTAGGAACATAAGGGAATCCCTGTGGTTGAACGAACATCCCGGGAGAAGAGAACATGTCTCCTTGTGGTGACTTTGAATAAATGTTTAAGTAAGGAGGAGCATTGTTCTAGTATGGGTTGTTTGGTGCCAAGCCGGGAGGTGTCATGCTTTCAACTGGAGCAACATTTGAAAATGCGGTCCTAGTTGGTGTTTGCTGTGGGTAAGTATAAGGATTTTGAGGAGGCATGCCTAACGTGCCTGTTCCTGTAAGGAGGTCGACCTGACTAGGATGATGTAGAGGGTTGGGGATTCCTACTTTCCCAAAATATGAATTTTGGTTTGCTTGAGCAAGTTCTAGCCCTCTAACCTTCTCAGCTAAGGCTGAAATGACCTCCATTGGTGAAGATGCAGTGCTTTTCCTTAAGGGTGTTTGTTGTATAGCTTGAGGTTGTAAAGGGGTATGATACCCTACTATGAATTGGTCGTTAACCTGCCAAGCTTCACCGAGTGTATTTCCCATAGGTGGAGTTATGGGGGTGTTCTCCTGGAATAGGGCATCAGACTGTATTTGTAAACTCCCTATAGGTGGATACATATTTTGGAAGTGTTGTTCACTTTTAGCGAAGCGTGCTAAGTACTCCTCATCCAAAAAGGGGAGTGGGTCTGATTGTCTACTGATCTGTGGTCTAAACAAGACCTGAGGAGATGAAGTGGATTCTCTAGTAAACGTCATATTGTTAGAGCCTGATGGCTTTGGCTGTTGTGTTTGTGCAAACTGATCAAACTCCTCAATTCAGAATGAAGAACTAGAACTAGTTCTGTGAGGGGAGTTTGAGATGACAAGTAATTACTCGAATAGTTATCAGCCCATGCAGAAAGTGAGGGTGATGGTTGTCTATTTGTTTGACTATAGTTTACTTCGAGACCTGAGAGAGGTCTGCCATATGCATCGTATCCTGACATATTCGAGGGGTATATGAATACCCGCAGAATAATGGGAAAGAGCGAAGGTGGATGGAAGAAATGAAAATAGAAAGAGGAATATTAGTTTGTTCACGTCGGGTTCACCAATTTTGTACGATGGAAAAGTAACATGCGAGCATGGGAATCTACAAGTACCTCTTCCTCATACCCGACCTCTCGAGGTCATGTCGAGATAGCCGGTGAATGTTGAATGTGGATAGATATAGACAAGCTAATCGGGTAATCTTAAATCCTCAATACACAATAATGGAATCTGTGAATCTAAGGTGAAGAAGGCCCTCCTAACCTGAATTGGTGTAATGGTTTTCTCAGATATAATGGCTGTTCGGAGGCTCCAATCGATATCAAGCTCTACTGAGATTCTGTTTCTTGGTTGTTGGATACGTGGGAAGTGACCTGTAGGAGCTTTGTATATATCTCCAGACAAGGTCATGAAAATGGTGATAGGTGGCTTAATAGATTTGTAGTGAACTATGGGTGGTTTTCTGGTCTAGCCTAGAAAATATTAGATTGATTGGCTTCTATGTTTAATACGGAGAACTGTGTTATAATATCCGGTGGGAGTGGTGAAGATCTAAATACCAGCGTTCGCAAGCCAGTGTCAATACTTGACTGGTTTGTTGGCCCGTTGGGTTGTGGGACTTGGGGATCACAACCATGAGTTCATGGTTGTTGTGGACCTGTTATGGTCATGTGAAGAATCAATCCCTTCTCCCAACTATCTAGTAATCATATGCCTTTTCAGCCTCTACATTTAGAACTAGAAGTTGTATGATTTTCTCGGAGTACCTAACAGGTGTTCTGGAAACTTGGATACGTAAGCTAGTGTCTATGTCAATGAGGAGGTCTCCCGCGTTAGGCTGTGGAACCAAAGGATCGCAACCAAATGTTTTTTCTCGTTCAAATCCTCTTGCAGTCATTCAGATGTTTTATCAAGGCAATCTATAGTTTGGATGGTTTGACCAGAATGTTGTAAGCTTTTTTCGTCTTCGATATTTATTCCTCTTAGTTGCTCACTAATTGCTTGTAAGTTTGCTATTGCTTGAAAGACCTGTATCCTAAGGTCCTGATCTATATCAGCTAAAGTCATGGGTAGATTTGGTTGAGGTACTATGGGTTCAAATATATATTCTCTAGGCTCTCTAGGTCCTGTGATTGTCATACAAAATGATTCAATTTTTAACTAACATTTAATAAACTGATTACAAAAGAAGTATTTTCACTATGCAAGTATTCTTCTATTTTTGTATTTTTCAATGACGTATTACAATGAAGTTAAAGAGAAGCTACTCTAGTATATTTATAACAATGGACAACTAATCTAATAACAGAATAAAATAACCAAAGTAGCTTGGTATGGCCATTTTCCTGTGTAGTTGTGATTTTATCCTAAATATCTAAGAAAATAATCATATCAAATTGAAAGGCTCTCGATCCTATCTTAGAAGTGAGGAATGAATCACAATTTCTCAGAAACTATCAATCCCCACATCTTTCCTGGTGATATCGAAAGCAAACTTTTGACTGAAATGAAATAATTTACTACTCTATTTGAGATATTTGTAACTAGAACTTTGATAGCTCAAACCTGGCATTTACAAAATAGTGGTAAATCTAGTTGTGTGTGATTTCATCCCCTTAGTGTGATCTCCTCATTCCTTTGTGTCCTTGTGAATCCAGAAAGTGTGTATATGATAGTATCAACAGAAGATAGCAATCGAACAATGGCAGCTTTGGATATAGACCGAATATAATGCGAGTAGGAGAGGGATAAGCAAGTGAACAGAGCTTGACTATGCAATTCCTAGTGGGATTTATTGCAGGAATACAACACAAGTGAATCGACAGTTTCATAAACTATCCTTGTGACAAAACAAAACCTGCAACTTTAATGGATTCTAGTCTAGAAATGAAGCTATTCTATGATAAACTGATTGTATGAAGTAGCAATGGAACAAGACTGAAACAAATAGATTATATGACTTCTAAAAGACCAACAATGGAAGCAAAACATGAATTGACAGAATTCTAAGCAAGAAATTGAAAGACTGAATAAGAGAATTGAGAAGATGAGGGGCCATTTGCTTGAAAACAAGCTGGCTATTTATAACCAATGCATTTACCAGAGGGTAACTCCCATTTGATATCTTTTACTATAAACAAAGGAAAAACACTATTCCCAGGGAGCAGAAAACATTAATGCAAGCCAAAGTGGTTGAAGAAAGTTTGTAAATTTGAAGATTTACGTTTGACGTGATCGTTGGAAGAATCTGGAAAATGCAAACAAAACCGACGCCCTGTGCAGGGCGGCGGTTACGGGACCGCCGCCCTATCCTGGGTGGCGGTCATGGGACCGCCACCTAGGTAGGGTGGCGGTTCCATCACTGAAGACAAAATGCAAGAAAACGTGGGGAAAAGGGGAAAACAAGGCACACAGAGGCTGAGTGGGGCATGCAGGGTACAAGCGTATACATGGCGAGCCTTTCTAGATTTCGAACACCTTGCAAGGAGACCTGTATCATCATTGGGGCATGTGTAACATCATTCCAGCGGTGCAATACCCTAAAATTTAGGGTACATATAGTATCCATTGGTTTATAAATCCTATAGGCAGATGGAGGAATTTTAATCTGCGTAAAAGGGAAAAAATGACCATTATGGGTGATGGGCATAAAATTAAGGCCTTGAAGTAAGGAAAGGTACAAATGGTCAGTTTCACCAAATGATTTAATTTAAATGTAATTCAACCTTATTTTCAAATTAATTACTATAACTAATGATATACAAGTGATAAACTACAGTAAGACATAAGAAATAAACATGAAATGATATGAAATCCTAAGCAGTAGAGAGGGAGAAGGTGACTTAGCTGATTTTTGAGTGATCTGGAAATGATTTGAGTTGAGAAATCACTAAAATATACTAGAAAGTGTTTCGTTAAGGCTTACTGAGGGTTAAAGAAATTAGAATTTCATAGGTAAGAAGCATGCATGGGAGGACACGAGTGCTTAGTTTCTAGTGTCCACTCAAATACGTAGGATCTAGCCTTTTCTGGGTTGGAAGAGCTTCGCTGTTGATAATATTTTGTCACTCTGTTTTCATTCCAAAGTCTTTGATTGTACTTATAACTTGAAAAATAGATAACTAGTGGCACATGCCCATAAACCACATAAGACCTAATAAATAATATGGAAAATGGGGAGTTTGACTGATCTCGATAGTCACCCAAAGATTGATCTCATGACCAAGCGTTGCACTGCATCTTAGATTCCATGTAGTTCTTTATGTATGTGTGTGTAATGATTCCCTAGGTTTCCCTTGTGTAATTTAAACTATGATAGTGGGCTAGATCTATATGTCTCCAAGTATGCAGATGTGTGAAATGGAATAAAATGAACTCCCCCTCCTATGTTATGTATGCAGAGTGATGCACCCCTTTTCCCTTATATGGATGTGCTAGTTATATGCCTTTGTAATGCTCTTGTGCCTTGATGCAAGCTTAGGTAGTGATAAATAGTGATTATAGTGTTTTTCGCCTTATTTGGGAGAAATGAATAAGTATATATATGATTCCCTTGTTTTAATTTCATAATTGACAACTGAAAGGCTGACGTAAAGTACTTAAAGGTTCCTAAAAAGTAAAATATACCCAAAAGGGTAAGAAAAGGATAGAGAGGGTCAGGAGCGCCCATGAGGGAAAAGAGCACCTTAGAACTTCTGTTCTAATTGGGTGTTAGTTTTCAAGGCCATAAAAGATAAATCAATCAAGTTTTGATAAGGTTGTAAGATGTGTGAGACAAGAAAGAATGCAAGAGATAAAGCAAAAGGCGAAAATGATGTATCAACCACTAGTTTTCTTACTTAGGAATCGTGTATACATTAGTATGCTTTAGGACCTAGAAATGTACCCAAGTGCATAGATTTTGTGTCTATAGACACAAATGAGCAACAACAATGACATAGACTACCACAGAGAGTGGTGAGGTCAAGGATCAAAATTAACACATCCACCATGTAATTGAATCCAAGAGATATCCATTGAATATTTGATGATCTTCCAAATCCTCATGCAACTCCCATGATATTTAGAAAAAAAGGTAACTTTCTCCATCAAAGCATTCATTCCCTGTGCTTGAAATGGCCCATTTTTACTTGAACTGTTCACAAAATCATTTTACTCCATAGATTTTCCCTAAATCACCTTGGCTCACTCCATTTCTCTTCTACACAATTCCCAAATGGATTGATCCTTTCCAGTCAGCTTTCAGAGGATTTCCTCATGCTGCAACATGGCTTAAAGTAGCCACTTTAGTGTTTTAGAGAGCATTATTCCTCCTCAGAGCTTATTCTCATTGTGAATGCAACTTGGACTAATTCCTCTATATATGAAACAAACTTGAAAACCATGTTCATATGTTCCTCTCATCCAAAACAAGGGTGAAATAGACTTGGAGGGGTTGTGTGAGCTATGAGATGGATAGGTGAAGGGTTTACAATGACGTAAATAAGGGTTTTAAAATGGTGGGATTGGTTGCAATGAACATTTTTTTTAATTTTTCATGCTATACATTTAGCATGACACCAAAACCCATGATTTTACTTCTCATTTTTAATAGTAGTGTAACCCCATTTACTTATAGAACATTTATTTAATATTTTTTAACACATATTCTAGGTGATCTAAAGCTAGAAATACATTTTGGAGAATATTGTCGAGCTCATCTAGCTCACCACCTCACATAAAGAGTCACACGCATGATTCATACCCAAATTTCCCACTGATGTCACCTAGCTCACCTTCCAAGCTTTCCTAACTCATTGATCTCACCCAACTCTCCCAACTAAATTTTCCAGTGAGTCACATGCACAACTCCCTCCTAACCCTTCTAGATTGACAAGCTAATAGAGCTCATGTAGCCCTCCCAACTTATATAGATATTTGATACAACTCACACCCAACTCACCTCTTGAGCTCACTTAGCTCCCCAACTGAGCTCAAGAGGTAAGATGACTTGCTTTCCTAGTTATTCCAGCCAACTCACCTAAATCGACCATCTCGCCTTCCTAAATCACCTAGTCATCTTACCTAGACCACCTAGCTATCCATCTCACCCAACTCACCTAGTGAGTCGTATGTATGACTCCTTCCTAATTCACTCATCTCACCCAACCATTTTTCCTAGTTTACCTAGCCATGTCACCCATCTTTCCCAACCAAATCTCTTAGCTCATTTTTACATCTCACCAAATTCACCAACCCATCCATCTCACCTAGAAAAATCACCCATCTAACTCGCCCAACTAGCTCACCCATCCAACTCACCTAGCCATCTTTCCCAGCCAACTCATCCAAATCACCCATCTAGATATCCTATCTCACATGGTCACCTGGTCACCTAGCTCACTTAGTTTTCCTACCCAACCCAACTAGATCCCCAACTCATCCAAGAATCCCAACTCACCTCCTAAGTTTTACCAAGCTGACTTCATTGGATTCCTTATGGCTTCCATTCAATTAAAATTTAAATTTCTTCACCAATACCTCATTAAATGCTTCACTAAGATTGAGTCTCAAAACTTGGGGGACTTTCATATATGCCAATATACAACCAAAATTTTCAATGAGCTTATCCATTGTATAATACTGTGTTGCCCCTAACTACCACATTCAAAACTACCCACTTTCTACAAATTTATTGGCATCACAAACCCCCAACATCACCTACATATGTTTTTTTATGCATGCCACCTCATTCAACATGACAACAACCTTATCCTATGTACCTTTCCACTTTCACTATTTTTCCAAGCACTTAATTGGTATTAGTGCCTACCATAACCTAACATTTACACTTGTACACATTTAGATGTATTTTTTTCTCACTTCTCCATCCATATTACACCCAAAGAAACATTTTCTGACATTCACAGGTTTCAATAATATCATCATGAGTCCATTATTGACTATTGCATTTATTGGCATGCTCTTAAACACCGCCTCTCATTTTTGCTCCCACACTCTAAGATAATTGACATCTTCCCCAAAATTTTTTTCCCTTACATCTCACACCACTTATATTCATTTAATAAAAACATTAAAAAAGGTGATGCACATGTCACAATGTCTTGAGGATGTATATCTTAGTCATCCTACTACCTTACCACGAGTTTTATTTTCTCCCCCACCCATTCCAACATCATATGTGCATGTTCACAATGTCTGCTAACTAGATACTCCTCACATATCATCACTGTATACAAACACATCTTCATATCCATTTCATTTTATTAAGGATTATCACTTTGTCTAACCCCCATGCACATTCACTCCATTTATCAAATCACTGACTTATATTCTACACAAGTTTCTTGATGCAAATATTATCACCCTCCCTACCATATTTCCCCACATTTGTGGCATGCCTCCCATGAAATGTGTGCCTAAAATCATACCAACATTCATTCTACTAAATTGTGCCCCCAACTCTTTAAAATCATTCAAGACCTTATAAATAGGGGTAAAATTATTGTTGAGGCTCCATGTTCTCTAGCTTCACCTACTATCAACGGTCTGATCATTTCACACACTAATACTACCGCTTATTCTCCATGTGTTTAATCATTGTCCCCCATTACTATCCAATCATCCTATTAACCTAGTGTCTCCTCATCTACATTAGCCACTTCATAATCCACATTATCATATGCTTCCACCTTGGCCTCCACCTCATCCTTCTACCCCAGTGTCTTACCATCTACACCATTATACGCACTTACTATGGACATGATCTCATCATCATCCTCTCTGGATCCATCTACATTATGACCACATACATCATCATTGATAAAATCTATAACACTAGACAATATTATATGGACTATTAAGTTATCCAATTTAGTTACATTGGTTAGATACAAGTTACTTATGACACACCGAATTATCACACCTACCATGTTCTCTCTATCACATCTTGAGCCATTTTTTGTTTCATCTATCTTTGATCCGTCTTCCACTGGAATTTTATTTCCTCCATCATCACTCATTTAGGTACCCTTATTGATACATGCACCCCTGTTATATCCTATAACATTTATTTCAGTCATTTATGATCCTCTTATATATATTCCCCGTTATATATATCCCCTCATCCTTCACACATATCTTCCTCACAAGTCACCTACACTTTATCTCATTCCTTCACATCTATTGGAGTGTTCTTCCACATGTACGTTGTTTCCTCCATCATCACTCAATTAGGTTCCCTTTCTTATTATTGGGCCCTCCTTCATTCACATCATCTATCATGACCACTTATTATCTTTACACCCATATAAAATTTCACATCATTTTTATTTTCTTCCACATTCTCATCCACTCATATTCCATGTAATCATCATTGTATCACACTGATTCATCACAAGATCACATCCATAACTCTTATACTTCCTCCAAACATAAATATGTTCTCTACTCATCCACCTGACACCATTTATAGCACATAAACTTATATCATTATATCATCCACCATGGATCTCTTCTCCTTTCCTCACCCACCCAAAAGTATCTCAAATTCACCACAATTAAAACTTATATTATTTGCTTCATCTCTAAAAATATTTCATCTAATCACTACTATCTTATGGTTTCTATTTTCCATCATTTCTTCACTCATCACCCCCTTCATACAATCTACTCTTATTATCTACCTCATCTATCACTTACTTCTCTATATTACGTCTCTCATTCATTTTGGTCCCTATAAAGACTAGGGGGAATTTCATATATCTTAAATTTTTCATTCTATACACTCTATATATTCCACTTCTCTTAATCCATCTTGGATTTGAAACATGTTATGATTATCCACACACACTTCACTATCATCATTGACATAAACACATACACATAATATTGGTAAGGTGTCTGTACGACGGAAAAGTGACAAGCGAGCTTGGGAATCTACAAGTAACTCTTCCTCGCACCCGACCTCTCGAGGTCATGTCGAGACAGCCGGTGGGGATGAAATATGTGTGGGATGTAGACAAACTAGTTAGGAAATCTAATGTCTTCGACATGCACTAGTGGAAATTGCGAATCTAAGGCAAAGAAGGCCCTCCTAACTTGAACTGGTGTGATAGATCGATCAGTAAGGATGACTGCTCGAAGGCTCCAATCAATATCGAGCTCTGGCATGATTCGGTCTATAGGTTGTGGAATACGTGGAAAATGTCCTGGGATAGTTTCGTGTATATCTCCAAATAAGGTCATAGGGCAGATGATAAATATAATTGACTCTATGGGTGATTTTCTGGCCTAGTCCAGAACTCCTTAGTTTTGTTAGCTGCTATTTCTAACCAGGATAACTGTTCGATGATGATAGGTGGAAGTGGAGTAGATCTAAATACTAGTGTACGTAGGCCACCATCTATGTCTGATTCACTTATGGATTCGTTGGGCTATGGGATTTGTGGGTCACAACCGTAGATTCTTGGTTGTTGTGGACCTACTATGGTCATGTATGGAATTAGTCCCTAATCCCTAGTATCCAGTAATCGTATGCTTTCTCAGCTTCTATATTTAGAATCAATAACTGTTTGATCTTCTTAGAATATTTTACAGGAGTTCGTGCAACTTGAATTCTTAAGCTGGTATCTATATCTGTGAGAGTGTCTCCTGCGTCTAGATGTGGAACCAAAGGATCACAATCAAATGTCCGCTCTCTTTCAAACCCTTATACAGTCATGTAGATATGAATCTAAGGTAATCTGTAGTTTGGTTGATTCGACCAAAATGTGTGTGCTTGGTCGTCTTCTATTTTTAACCTGTGCAGTTGGAAACTGATTTGTTGTAAGTTTACCGTTGTTCAGAAGACTTGGATCCTAAGATTTTGATCTATATCAGTTATGGCTATGACGAGATTCGGTTGGGGCACGATTGGCTCGAATACGTATTCCCTGGGTTCTCTAGGTCCCGTGATTGTCATACAAAACAACAATGTAAATTAACTGTAGCAAAGTGAAATTTAACTACTTTAAGTATATCTATAGCATATATGATTTCTCTATTTTTGTATTTTCTGATGAACTATTCGAATGAATTTAAAAGAGTAATTGTTTAACATATCTAGAATTGACAGCTAAAATAACAAATTAAAACAAACAAGATAACCGAGTATAGCTATTTGTCTGTGCAACTGTGAATCTGTTCTAAATAATGAAATACTTGATCTAGTCTATTTGTAAGACTCTCGATCCTACCTCAGAAGTGAGGAATGAATCATACTGTCTCAGAAACTATCAATCCCCATAGCTTCCCTGGTGATATTGAAAGTAAAATTGACTGAAATAAAGTGATTGGCTACTCTATTTGATATGTTTCTAATTATAACTTTGAAAGCTAGAACCTGGATTCTGCAGAACAGCGGTGAATCCGATGGTGTGTGTGATCTTGTCCCCTCAGTGTGATCTCCTCGTTCCTTCGTGTTCACGTAGATCCAAAAAAGCATGTAATGCTAGCATCAACAGAAGTAGATATTGGGACAAAGGTAGCTTAGGATACAGATTGAATACAATGCGAGTAGGAGAGAGATAGCGCAAGAGTACAAAGCTTGCCTTATGTAATTCCTAGCAGGATTTATTGTGAGTCATGCAACATAAAACATCCAGAACCTGAAACTATCCTATTTGAAGAACAAAACCTGCAACTTTAATGGCTTCCTATTGAAAACAAACTATTTTACTCCAATGGATTGGATAAAATATCAACAGCACTTGCACAAGATGGATATGTGGCTTACTAACAGCAAAACAACACTAACTAAGCATGCAATGAAAGAAACTAAGGATTCTAAGCAAGATGAAAGACTAATCTATTGCAATGAGAAATTCAGAGGCAAATTTGAGGGGGGCCATTTGCTTGAGCACAAGCCATCTATTTATAGCATTTGGATTTACCCAAGGTAAAAACCAAATAGAACTCTTAAACTATAAACAAAGGCAAAACACTATTCCAGGGAACCAGAATCATTAATGCAAGCTTATGGCGGTGAAAAAAAGCTGGTGAATCGTTGAAATTTACATGAGTCGTGTTAAAATAGCTTTCTGGAAAATGTGTAAAGGACCGCCACCTTGAGTAGGGCAGCGGTTACAGGACCGCCACCCTGTTCAGGGCGGCGGTCACAAGATCGCCGCCCAGGCAGGGCGGTGGTTTCGTCACTGAAGAGCAAAAGGCCAAGAAAATAGGGGAAAAGAGAAAAAAAAATCACGTGGGGGCTAAGCGGGGCATGTGGGATGTTAACACACACTTGGAGAGCTTTTCTAGATCTCGAACACCTTGCAAGGAGACCTGTATCATCATTGGGGCACGTGTTATGTTGTTTCAACGGTGTAGTACCCTACAATCTTGGGTATGTAGAGTGTCCTAATAGGTGTTGTAATTGATGAAAAACCACATTAATGAAAAAGTGAATTATGTATGATGATGTCATGATGATATATATGGTGCTAACATGATGTTTCAGATGTGTATCAGCTGCTACAGTGAGATTCAATGAGGTGTGCTTGCTCTAGCAAGCTTATACAGGCGCCTAGGAGGTGTAGCTTGGTAGTATGAGTTTCTTGGATTCTTTGGAAGCATGTTGAAATTATGTATAGCATGTTTTTAGGGTTCTTGTGCACTCACAACAGTGGAATAGTGCAGGTACAGGTGGTTCAATTGGTTATAGGTGCTCATTGGGAGTAGGTATGCTTGTTTGAAGGTGCGATGGAGTGGATTGGAGTCATATGAGCTCATGAAAGCATGAAAATAACTGTATCATGGTATATGAGGTATGTTTGGGTCATTTAAAGAGGTTTCTTGTTTATTTATTGCATTATTTCAGTTGACTCTAGCTTCTACAGTGAGGATCTAGCATGCAAGCATAGGTAAGTCTTAGTGACTTGGAGATTTTAAGATATGGAATTGAAATTATGATGATTGAAAATGATATAGGGATGAGTCATGCTTCTCTCAGAAAAATTTTAGGTACCTATGATGTGAATTTTACAAGATATGATTGATGTGAATTTTGTGATTGATTTTGTGAGATAGGGTGAAAAACAAGTGTAAAACCCAGCTCGAAGTGCAATTTTTGATGCTCATTTTGAAAATGTATGATTTGCATGGGACCTTGTGGCTTTTAGGGATGATTCAAAGGTGAGTTTATAAGTTTTCAAAAACATAATGAGGTTAGTTGATCATCGTGTTTTTATGAACAAATGTTAAGAAGGTAAAGTGGTCTAAAACCCTAGTTAAACCCTAGTTAGGAGCAGTTTGCAGAGAATGAAGTATACTAACCTAGTTTTGATTGGTTCATCAAAATTGATGATAGTATGATGTAGAGGAATAATTGGGATTTATAGAAATGTATGGTTGAGGTCATGGTGATGAGTGGGACCCACCTAAAAATAACAGTTTCTGGAGAAGAAGGTTTTAGGACAAGATGGTCCAAAGGAGTAGCATTCAAAATTGATTTTGCATGATTATTGGGAGTTTTATTGATTTACATGGAGGTTTAAAGGAAATTTTTATGCAATTTCATGGTGTTTTTAGGTTCATATAGGTTGACTTATCAAAGGGAAGTTTTGGGATCTCAAATAACAGGGTTTAGTAAAATGAGCATAACTTGAGCTACAAGTGGATTTTTTAGATGATTCAAGCTTCATTGGAAAGAGTATTTAGATATATTTACAATGATATATGGATTGTATCATGATAATGTCATTTGATAGGTTTTCTAGGGAATTATTTGAGAAGGAATATTTTTGGCAGTTCAAGACAACATGTGTTGTGATGATAGTTTGATGTTATTTGAAGCATGAGATGGATTGTGTGATACTTACTATCACCTGAAATGTGATGAGGGATGATTGTTTCATATAATTAATCCATTTTTAGGAATTTAATGTTTTTATAAATTATTTTATGAGCTAACATTTGGAAACCAAGTTTTTAGCAGGCTGATCTAGTGAAGGCAAATATTGATATGGTTTGAAGTGAAGGATGTTTCATGAATTATAAATTGATTATAAGTGTTATAAAGGTTATGAAATTTATTTTGAGTGGTCACATGGCATGTTTTTTACTGAGCATAAGTGATTAGGTGATTAGATGAAGTTTTTCAGGGTGTTGAAGGGTGCAGGAAACAACTGTTTTGAGATTTGTAAAGGGAATTGGGCCCAGTAAATGAAATAATTTGATTGGTTGATATTAATTGCGACCATGTATGAATGTTTTATGATATTTTATTCATATTTAAATGGTTTTAGGTCATGAATATATATATATACATTTAATGTAAGGGCATTTTTAAGAATGTGCACATGGGGTTTTGAGCCATTTTGGCAGATGTAATGTGGGTTTTAGCTAGGAAAACCTAATTGGGTCACTTGTGATTTTTTTTATTTCAAATTTTAAATGTTTCCTTGATGTATGGGTCAAAAAAATAGAGGGAAAAGGTTTTTCCTAAGTTTGAAATGTGGAGAAGCATATAAAAGCATGTTTTTGGGTGCTTTTTAGAACTAGTTGAGTGTGTGCATGTGAAGTGACCTAGGTGAAGAGTGATTGCAGGTTTTTGAGCATGATTTGGAGCCGAATAAAGTGTTTTGTAGGTTGAGAATAATAATAATACATGAGAGCAAGAGTTTGATAATTTTTAGAGGGTTTTAAGAGATTGTTTTGTGAAATGTGATCACTTAGGGTTTGATTGAAGAAGTGTCAGCTGGATGTTGGATCTCCATCAGTTGTGGATGAAAAAAATAGAAGATATAAACATCATAAGGTGGTTGAGTGGGTGCTTGATCATCTTGGGGGGTTGTAGCCTCCTTGTGGAGTTGGTGCTTCACAAAATTAGGGGTTGGTGCTCTTTGTATGGTTGGTGGTCTACTAAACTAGGGGTTGGTGCTCCTTGTGGGATTGGTGCCTCACTAAATTCAGAAACATATCAATATAAGATTTTTTTTTTCAGTGGGTTTTCTTCCCCTTGAGGGATTCCCACTTATATCTTGTGTTCTAGAGTTGTTTGTTTACTTTCATGGTTACATGCTTTATGGTGTGCACACATAAAGTATTAAATAAGTGGTTATTGTTATTAAATGCTGTATGAGTATTTTGGGTTTTAGATATGAAATATAATTTGAAGTTTTTTTAAGGACTGATTCACCCCCTAGTCCACAATTGGTATTAGAGCTGGTCCTTTTTACAAAAGTTTGAAAACTTGAAAGGAGATCCTTGAAGCACAAAATGGCGAGAAGCTCAGTGGTTGGAAATCCACCTATGTTTGATGGTGTGAACTATAGTGTCTATGGAGAATGAGAATGAATTCCTATATCATGGCTCAAGGGTTTGATGTTTGGAATATTGTTGAGAGTGGTTATTCTCCTCCTACCACTTCTCCACTCATTTGATGATCAAAAGCAGGAATATACCAAAAACTTAAAGGCTTTCAATGCTATCATAAGTGGTCTTGGAGAATTTGAAATGGGAAAAGTGATGCATTACAAGTCTGTAAAGGAAGCATGGGAAAAACTTCCAAGTACTCTATAAAGGAGACTCAAAGGTAAGAATTATTAAGCTTCAAACATTTAGAAATCAGTTTGAATCTCTTAAGATGAATGATGATGAGTGTATTGCAACATATCTACTTAGATTTGATAATATATTGAACAGTATGAAAGGGTTAGGATAATATCTAAAAGAGGAAGTTATTGTTAAAAAAGTGTTAAGATCCTTGACTCCAAAGTTTGATTCAAAATCATTAGCCATAGAGGAAGCAAAGGATGTCACTAAGATAAACATGGATGAACTTCATGGAACTCTAACAGCTTATGAGATGATGGTAATGGATTCCAAGCCTAATAAGAAGGAGATAACCTTCAAGAATGGAGAAAGTTACCAAATAAAATAAGGATAAATCATGAAAATTCTACTTTAGAGTTTGATGATGAGGAGCTATTTGCTATGGTTGCTGGGAAGAATGAAACTTGGGAATGGTTAGTACAAAGGTAAGTTGCCTTTCAAATGTTTTTCATGTGGTAAAATTGGTAATTTTTCTACCAAGTGTCCTCATAGACATGATAAGAAAAGGAATGATGATCATGGTAGTGATAATGATAAGAAGAATCAGAAACTTGATAAGAAGAAGAAAGGGTTAAAGAGGAATGAACTTATGAACAAGAATAAAAAGAGTCTCTACACTAAGAAGGAAGAATATGATAGTGAAAAAGAAAGATATGATTCTGAAGTAGAATCTGATCACAATGATGTTGGTGATGAAGTAATCTTCATGAAAAAATAATCCATGAGATCCTCTAGTGGTGGATCTATTCCTTGGGGTGATATTTCACCTAATTCTTACAAAGTAGGAAGAAGGAGAAGATGATGTTATAAAGGATTGAATTAGCATGTGTGAAATCTGAACTTGAACATGCTGAGAAGAAAAAAAAAATTTGATAGCTCAAGTCAAGGAATATGAGACAAAAATACAAGAACTTAAAGGGAAACACCGGGAAATATCTGAAAAACTAGAAGAATCAGTAAGAAGACTAGAATTATAGATGAGTAACATGACTCTAAACTTTCAATCTAAGGACAGAGGAAGTAAAGGTTCTTAAAAAGGAACTTATAGATATTATAAGAAGGATAATACCTATCAAAAGTTTGAAGAAAGTAATAAATTTCTTGATGATATCTTGAGAAATCAAAAGGATTCTAGTGATAGGACTGGTTTAGGATTCAAATCTGAAGTCAAGAGCAATAAAGAGGTGAAATCAGATCTGATTCCATGCAAAGAAGTGGGAGAATCAAGAACCAAGGAAGGAAAGAAGGTGCCTCAAGCCAAATATATGGAGAAAATCAAGGAAATTGGGCAACCTAATGCCTCAAGGTATGAAAGGTATTTCAATGGATTTTGTTATACATGTAATGCTTTTGGTCATAGGGATAAGGAGTGTAGGAGAGATCCTAGAGATACTCATTCATGGAAAAACATCATGATATGAAAAGAAGGTTGCATGCTTCAAATGCAATCAAGAAGGTCACATTGTTAGTGAATGTATGAATGCCTCATCTAGGCAATATTATGAGATAAACAAAAGAAATATAGTGGGGTGTTACAGCTGTAACAATTTTTGGGCATGTGGAAAATATCTACTTCCAAGCTTTCTCATGTCAAATGAGAAGTTACTCATTCCCTAGAGTGCAAGATTTTTGTGTTCAAAGAGGTAGAATGCATGAAAACAGTCCTAGAAGGACTTGGGAACCTAGGAGAGACCATGGTGTATCTTCAAGTGTAGATGATGGTGAAATGAGATGTGTTTCTCAGTGCTCAGAGAAGAGAAGGGAAGATGAAGGAGTTTTACAGGTGCCCAAGAAGGCTTAGGACCTCTTTAAGACCTTATTTTAGGTCTCCTTAGAATAAGTATACCTTCACTATGCTTCTTGAAGGTATATCAAAGCATAGTCATCCTATGTCTCCTTCGGCTCCAGAATGTCAATGTATGTTAGTTGAGTCTTTTAGTATGCATCTTGGTTCACTTGAGTTACTCTTGTAAGTAAGTGGTCATGATCTCTGTGGTGGTATAATTAGATGCATGTATTTGAGTTCCTTTGGTATGTATGGTGGTGTTCTTGGTTTGTGGTGTTTCATTATATTCAAATTCCTTTTGGTTATGTCATTGGTGTGTTTTAGTGTCTCAGAGTTCTTGGTGAATAGTGAAGATGTCTATGCATCTCAATATTGCTACAATAGGTAAACATGTTGTCTGTGGTGTCTTGCTAACAAAGTTAGAGATCCATACTATGTCTTTGAGATTTTATGAGGTTTCCATAATGTGTTTAAGGGTCTATCATGTGTATGATGAGTTGAGTAGATATGTGAAGTTGAATTTTATCATTATGAGTCTCTGAGTACTAATTTCCTTTATGGTGTCAATCTTGTCAACATATGTGTCTGATCTATGTCTTGTTCTTGAGTAACGGTTTGTGTCATGAGTTACAAAAGTGGTGTCTAGATATTTGAGTGTATTTAATGGCAGTCTAAGGTGATCAAGTGCTAACTTGCTCAGTTTGCACTAAAAAAGATGGACTGTGACCATGAAATAGTCAAGATAGCTATGTTTTCAAGAAAATTTGAGGTGTTATAGGTAAGAGAATTGGTGATTCCTGATAAATTTTCATTTAATAAGGTGTTAATCATGTTTTAAGATGCCATTGCAAGGTGTTAGTTCCATCTTGGAGGTAACATGAGAAAAATTCAAGAAAAAATGGTTCTTCACTGTCTATGATTGTGTTTTCACAGTCCTTTTGAGTAGTAGAGAGGGAAAATCATGTTTGGAGGTCAAAATGAAGGATTCTGAAGCTAAAATTTTGATAAAATATACTAAACTCATGGAGTTAAAGGGTGAAAGTGGTTTAAGGCTTCAAGTAAGTATAAATATTTAGTTATGCATGATAGTATTGAAGAGTTGGTCTTATTACACAGTGAGGAGGGTTTGATCCTTGAAACCCTATCTATTTGTTTTCTCAAGACTTGAAAAAGTTTTTTCACTATATTGAACCAGTCTAAGGAGTGTTCAAATTTTGTTCCAAATTTCTCTTAAGGTTATGTTTGGTTGATAGGAAGATTTGGTTGTGTTTCACCATGACTCATGCCAAAAATACATGCTACAATACAAAGGAAGTATTGATGATGTCTCAAGTATGGAATATTGTTTCACTTCATTCTTTTTATGGTTTTTGAAGTAATTATGTTTTTGGAGTGTTTAGAGGCTCATGTGATAATGATCTTAGCTAGTGTGTATTTGAGTGAGCATAATGTTGCTTCTTACGAAAAGTGAAGACCTACAAGCTTTAAATGGTCAAAGAAGGCAGAGTTAAATGGTGTCAGAGGTGTGTCATGTTTCCCAAATCCTATTCTTAGTTGAAACAAGTATGTAATTTTATATATTCATGGTTTGTAAGTGATGGTAGTAGATGGAGGTAATAGTTACTTGCAAAGGGTTGAAAACTTGTTTTTTGCTTAGAATAGCCACCTACAGGCCTGTAGAAGCATGTCTTGCATGGTAACAATGGTGTTGGAGGTTAAATGATGTTGTTCAAATCCTTTATATGAAATTTTCATGGTGAATGTGCTTGGATTATGGAATTAATGAATAAAATGATCAAGTTTAGGATTGTGTGTTGACTCTTGCACTCCAAATGAAGGTTGATACATAGCCACAATACTCTGAGATATGGGTATAACTTGTAAGAGGCTATAATTTTTCTTCTAATGACAAAAGGAGCTTGGTATAGCTCATCATGCAATAAGGTGTAAGTATTTAAAAGTTACAAGACACTTTATTTCCCTCTAAATGAATATTTTGACATTGACATTTTATTATCAATCCTCTAACCATGTTGGAATGTTGCTATTGTAAGAAAAAATGTTGGTCAAGGTGTGTGTAAGCTCTCCAAGATAGGGGGATTAATTTTTTGTTTTTTATGAGATTGCAATGGTGATCTATAGGCCATTCAAGGTGAGAGAATTATATTTTTTCTTTTATCCATGCTTATGATTATATGTAATGGATTATATCAATCAAATATGGCTGTTGAAGACTAAAAAAAGTGCTTTGGGACTGTTAAAAGTTGTAAAGATACTTTCTAGCCATGGTAGGAAGGTGAGTCAATCAAATGTGTTTGTAGGAGCTAGTAATGGAGGTCTTAAATCCACAGGAAGCTAGAAATTTACTTGTCGGTGCTTGTATAAGGTGTTAGATCATGTCAAAATCTGTCCTAAATGTAATAAGAGGATTGTTCAGGGTTACTACTATCATGAATGGTATGAAGACTAAGCATGGGCATGAAAATGCTAAAACTAGGCCTATAAATGATGTTTCATTGACAAGAAAAGTGAATTAATGATGTGGCACACTAATTTTGGCATTGTTGGCATGATTTCAGTGTATATTGCTTAGACTTTAGACTGCTACAGAGTTGTAAAGAAGCTAAAAACAAGGTACAAGGTGAGCCTATGCTTGTTTTGCATTGCCTGGGAGGTTGGAAATGATGTTTTTACCCCTAATAAGGTGATTTTATGCTTCTTTCATGATTTTTTTGATGTTAAGATATTGGAGTTGCTTGTCCTAAGAGGAGCATGGTGTTTGCATGTCTAAAATGAAGAAAAATTCAGTTTTTTTAGAAAAATCAAGAAATGGAGTCTATTTGAGACCTTTAGTTTATGTTTATAACCAAAGCATGATGGTATGAAGTTGAGGAAGGTGAGGAAAGTAAGCTACAAATATGCCTTGGTCATTAATGTAAAAAGGGGGAGAAGTTTAGGGTGTTTTCCATCAATGACAAAGAGGGACATTATTGGAATGATGTCCTAATAGGTGTTTTCATTGATGAAAAACCACATTAATGAAAAAGTGAATAATGTATGATGATTTGATGATGATATATACGGTGCTAACATGATGTTTTATATGTGTATCAGTTGTTAGAGTGGGATTCAATGAGGTGTGCTTGCTCTAGCAAGCCTATATAGGTGCCTAAGAGGTGTAGCTTGGTAGTGCGATATTATTGGATGTTTGGGAAGAATGTTGACATGATGTATAGAATGTTTTGAGGGTGATTACATGCTCACAGAAGTGGAATAATGTAGGTACAAGTGGTTCACTTGGTTACAAGTGCTCATTGGGAGCATGTATGCTTGCTTGGAGGTGTGACAGTGTGGATTGGAGCCATATGAGATCATGGAAGCATGCAATTAGGTGTATAATGACATATGAGGTATTTTTGGGTCATTAAAAAATGTTTCTTGTTTAGTTATTTCATTATTTTAGTTGAATATAGCTTCTACAGTGAGGATCTAACATGTAAACATAGGTAAGTCTTAGTGATTGGAGAGTTTGACCTATGTCACTGATATTATGATGATTGGATATGTTACAGGGATGAGTAATGAGTCTCTTAGAAAACTTTTAGGTACCCATGATGTGAATTTTGTAAGATATGACTGATTTTGTGAGACAAGATGAAAAACAAGGAAAAATACAGCTCGAAATGTAACTTGTGATGCTCGTTTTAAAAACTTTTCTTTGAATGGGACCTTGTGGATTTTAAGGATGATTATAAGGTGAGTTTATAAGGTTTTTAAAAAACATTGAGGTCAGTTTATTGTGAAGAAAAAAATATTTTTCTAAGGACACAAAGAAGATTCGCATGTGGGAACAAGGCACATTTGAAGGCGTGGAAGGATAGGATAGGAAATGCGTGTCAGGACAAGCTGATTCGGGACTTAGCCATTTTTCATGGTTATGGGCTATTTTTGGAGATAGTGTGCAGAGAACATAACAGGATGGATACTTGCATGACACACAAATTGTATTTTGAGGATGATCATCTACTAAGCGCCATGCATAACTTCAGGATAATAATAGGATTGCTACTGCTAGTTAATTATAGGAGATCTATTATTAGTGCACTTGCATGTGTGCATATTATTGTAAAGCCACATGGCTCTTTTCAAAATGTAACCTATTTTGGGAAGTGTGTAAATAGTGAAGGGAAAGTACCCACCCCTATAACTATGTATTAGTTTGTAGAGAGACATACCGAGACACTGTGTATGAGTTATTATAAAGTTATGTTGGTAGATCTGATGCACACATAAAATTATGGTAATGTTATATGATGTAAGAAGATTCTATGTTTTGCAATATTTAATATAATGGAGTATATTGGATGGATACATGTGTTGAACATGACTATAACTAGTTCTTGTATGGTTGAATTCATTATGATTATTGTTTAATTCATGAATCTTTAAGATCTAGATTTGGTTATGCACTATTGAATGATTATGCTTTGTGGAATGTTTGTACTTATTATGGTTCTAGATTTTCTCTATCTTCAACATGTTACCACCTTGCAAAAAAAACTCTAAAGAGGGTCTTGGTACCTTTGTACACTTCGGGTGAGTGCTTAGCTTAGGCTGAGTGATGTGCCAACGTGCCTGGGTTGTTCATGGTGGATTCTAGGTTACATCATTGGTTTCGTTGATGGGACCTCTTTTTTAGTTGTTTTCAGGATGGTTCACGATGAAGACATACTAGTTGACCATAGAAAGTGTTGAGGAGTGGATAAAATATTTGGAAGAAGAGTACACATGAATATTTAACAATGGATCTAAGTTTGAAACACGTGCGTGGGTGGAACATAATGTATATGATCGTTTGTATGAGAGATTCTTTTCTATCTTCCCAGTAGAACTATATGATTAACTAGTTTCTTGTGCGTATAAATGGAATTGGAGGTATCGCACACTTGTCTGGATCTAGGAAGAATTTCAAGCCCTATATGATGTTGATCTGATTTGGACACACACTGTGGATACTTGGTTTTGTGGTATTTTTGACAGCTATATTTTCGAGTACTCAATTTCTACTTATTCTTTCCTGGAGGTAGCTGAGTTCCAATTTTTACATTATCCAAGGGGAACTTACTTGCAAGGCATTCCATTGGTGATCAAGATCTTGATGGTGAACCTAAACTTGGAAGAAAAAATGATGGCTAGTTAAACCCCACCACGTGTGGGGGTAGGAATAGGTTTAGTGAAAGATGGCAGTCCTAACAGTATAAAGGCAGAGAGAAGAAAGGTGGAATAAGTATAATGAGGCATGTGAAAGGGATATGGAAAAACAATGGGATATTGTAGAGTGGATAACATTGAGGAGAGAGATGGCTTGTAAAGGACTTGGAGCTCATGCAGAAGATGTGAAGCTAGAGCATTTGGAACTCCCCCATTTGGGCAAGCTTGACAGGGAGCCCCCCCAGCCTCATAAGGGAACATGCTAGCAAAGATGACCTGGGCCATAGGTGTGCATCTAAATATACCTGGTAACCTAACCCTTGCACTTGGTTTTCCAGTATCTAGTACATCTAATAGTCATGAAGCTAATTTTTATAGTAGGGAAGAAAGAGTAAGTCACATAGCAAGTACATCCATGGTAGGGAAAACATCTTCATTGTTTCTTGGAGGTACCTTTTCAGGTGCATCATCAGCATAGAATTTGAGCACGCAGAATTTTGGACTCACTTCTGGGAGTAATACCACCACACAGGCTATAGGAGTTCAGTTTTGTATTACTATTGGGGCATAGGGAAGTACATCTTCTGGTCCACTTCTAGCTACAGGTGGAGGATCAGGAGGTATAGGTGGCTCTAGTTTTGGTGGATCTAGTGGTTCTGGAGGTAGAGATAACACAAGAAGTTTTGAATCAGGTGGGCAATGTCCGCACCAACCCCATAATATTTACACGTAGATGTCTCTCTATCTTCTAAAGTATAGGGGCATAAAATATGTTGCTAAGCACATGTACATGTGTGAGATACTATGGCACACAAAAGGGATCACAAGTTTTGAATGCAAGGGACGTCAATTTGCAATTACATTACAGGGATGCACACATAGTTGGTACATGAAGTTTGACCTTGATCAAACTCACGTAGATTATGCACCATTAAAAGATGCCTTCCTTAAAGAGTTCTATATCCCTAACTTTTAGTAGAAGAGTATAAGCACGCTCAAGGATATTAAGCATGGAACTACTGAGAGTGTCTAGGAATATGATGACCATTTAAAAACACTTTTGTCTAAGATTTCTTATGATATTCATGCAAGCCAGCATACACAATGGTTTGTTGGAGGATTGATCACACCTTTTAGAAGGGCATTGTCACATAAGACATACAATGATCCATGTGAAGCACTTGAAGCAAAGCTTTGTGCATTGAGGTAGTTGGAAGTATAGACACTAGAGTCAGCCCATTCTTGGAAGCAAAGATTACAGCTATGGAAAAGTAGTTGGAGAAACTATCAGAAAATTCAACACATGAGATGTGCACTAGGATTTGGTGTACAAATTGTGAAGTGGATGGGCACACCAAGGATAGTTATCTCCGTAGGTCAGTGTATTCATTATTGCAAGACTTTGAGATATTTCATCTGAACCATGACACCATTTTATTTC
Source organism: Taxus chinensis (assembly GCA_019776745.2). NCBI lineage: Eukaryota > Viridiplantae > Streptophyta > Pinopsida > Cupressales > Taxaceae > Taxus > Taxus chinensis. The sequence goes on from CM034153.1 coordinate 219,519,851, forward strand.
CATTATTACAATGTGTGATAAGGAAGAATGTATCTTGCTATTGTAAGATTTTCCATTCCACGAATCATGATACAGAAGACTAACATGTTGATTGGTCAGATCCATGATGCTATAGATATTGGTGTGTGATAGATAGGAGTATCAGATAACTCTAAGGGTAAAGGTGAGCACCAGGATCAGGATCACAATCAAGCGTGCTATGATTGGAACGAGGGGCGCTATGAAGGAGGACATGGTAGAGGTCGAGGATACCATGGTGGATTTGGGGGTCGAGGCCATGGTGGTGGATGAGGTGAGTTTCCTTGCAGAACATGATTCACATGCGGATCTCTTGACCACTATAGGCATGAATGTTCTCAGAATATTACTTTTTCTTTTTGTGGGAAGATTCATAGCTAAGAGGAATGCACAGACCTATATGAGCATCTTAGAAAGCAACATAAATAAGAAAAAAAGGGAGCATGGATGGTTAGAATTCACCACGCTATGGAAAATCAGTGGATGCCAAAGTTGGCATTGGAACTTGAGGTATTACCTGTGAAGATTACTACATTTGCTGAAGTTGCGCGCATCAGGGAAGCGTTACAGTAGAAGCCTACCATCACTAAGGAGGACGTTTTGCATGCAAGGTATCTAGATCCTACAAACTAGAAGGAGGTTTATCAGGAGACCATGGAGGTACTCAAAAACCTTCAGGGGGAAATACAATTTTTAAAGGAGAAATCATGGAAGATGGAAAATTAGAAGGCAACAAAGATGGTTTAGTCAGATATTGATGACTTGAAGGAGTTATGCAAAATATTGCACCAAGAGAATATCATTCCATTACTAGGGAGTTGGGTAAAGGGAAAAACTCCACGTGTAGGTATTGAGAATGGACGTCAGATCCTACATGCAAATCTTCCCCCTCATAGCTTAGATTACGACAAGGAGATCACTCTGAATTTTGTTGTGGATGGATGGCTCTTGAGTAATATATTGATTAACATAGGCACAGAGGTAAATGTGCTTACTTTAGATGCATGGGTACAGATGGGGAGACCTCCATTGCAGCCATCTTCTAATGTACTGTTTATGGCTAATTGAACTAAGGCCACTCCCATTAGATTTTTAAAGGATTCATCCATTACTATATAAGGGACCAAGTTCAACGAGGACTTTAAGGTTTTAGTACTTGCAGAAGCAAAAAAATTCCTAGCTCTACTTGGGCGTCCTTGGTGCTACACAAATAATGTTGATCTATGGTTCAACAAGGGATATATAAGTTTTGAAAACAAGGAGGAGAGAGTTATTATCCCTTTAACAGATGGGAAATATGCACCTTATGTTGAGCCTTTGAGTGAAGAAGATTTGAACATGATTTATGTACGCGCCATTCGGGACCCAAAAGTACTCAAGCCATCTAAGGAAGGAATCCTCCAGTGGGAAGATGCACAGTCTATTAGTGATACCATGAGTATTAATTGTGATAATTGGGCTCATGGAACTTATGAGATGGTTGGGCATGAAGTAAGGAGAGTATTTTCATGGAGAAGTAAACCTCGTTGTATTAGGAGGATAGGTAACAACTCTGTACCTTGGTACACTAGAGAAGGAGACCCTATGATATTGCTTCACGCCATGGAGGAAAAATGGAAAAACCAATTTGAAAGAAGAAATATGTTAGCATATACCTTGTGTGGGAAAAAAATGCACTGGTGGGTGGTTCACAGGGATAATCTTGTAGAATGGAATGAAGTCAGGATTGCTCTAACAACTCAGTTTTCCAGGAGCAATGCACCTACTCAAATCTGCACATATCATGGTAATCAACCTGTTCATAACCATGCTCATCAGTGTGAGAGACTTTGTAAAAAGGGGCAAGAAGCTTTACCACCTTTGCTATGGGTGCACAAACTTTATTCCACTTTACAAGGCTACACACGTGCTTGGTATGTATATGCGGAGCTACATAGAGAGATTGGAAATTGGTAAGATTTGATTGTAGGAATGGTCCAAAATTTTGACTACTTCTCTACTAAACCTCTAGTGGAAGAGGCATTAAGGGTTATAAAGTTCTTAACTATGGGAGACAGTGAAAAGGTGGAAGAAATCATTCAGGAGTTATTTGGTGAGACAGACACAGGATCACGCTTTGATAAAGAAGAAGAGACAGATGTTGTGCTACTTAAGTGCGCTTGCTTTGAGAAAGAAAAAGGAAATATGGTCTACATAGTGGATGATGAGGAAGTAGAAGATCTGGATATAGATCATTTAGTGGGTATGCGCGAGGTATTAGATAGTGTGGATAAAAAAACACGCACCTATCATGAACCCATGAAGACAAAAAAAGTGAATATTGGTACAAATGTTGAACCTAAGGAGGTAATAATTGGGGATTATTGGTCTGACTCTGAAGTGGAAAAAATCATTGAGTTACTACGTGATTTTCAAGACTTATTTCTTAGGGGCTACCATGAATTAAAAGGAGTGCATGAATCATTAGGAGAGATGAAGATTAAGCTTAAGGAAGGTGCGCACCCGGTCAGGAAAAGACCCTATAGAATGAACCCTAACCTACACATAAAAGTTAAGGAAGAAATTGACAAGATGTTGAAATATGGCATCATTAAGCCCCTAGAAGAATCAAAGTGGGTTAGCCCCATGGTTATCAATATAAAGAAATATGGTCAGATTAGGATTTTTGTGGATTATAGGGAACTGAATGTTGCATGTGTGATTGATCCCTTTCCTACACCTTTCACAAAGGAGATATTAGAAGGAATTGCAGGGCACAAAATCTATTCTTTTACAGATGGATTCTCTAGGTATCATCAGGTCAGGATTGCATAGGAGGATCAAGAGAAAACAACTTTCACCACTGAATGGGGATTTTTTACATATACTGTGATGCCCTTTGGTATGAAAAATACGCATGCTGTATTTCCACACAATTTTTCAAGAAATTCAGGATTTTATTCACAACTTTTTACATGTTTACTTGGATGATTGGATGGTGTATGGACTTGTTAAGGATCATTGTGACAATTTTCACTTAATGTTTGAAATATGTAGACAATTAAAAATCTCTTTAAACATCAAGAAGTGTGTGTTTGCTACACCTTTTGGCACTTTTTTAGGACACATCATCTGTAAGGAAGGTTTGTTAGTGGATCCAACTAAGGTTGTAGTTATTGCAGGCCTGGAAGAGCCTACCAGTCAGAGTGAGGTGCATGGATTCTTGGGTCACACTGGGTATTATATAAAATATATCAAAGGATATGCTAAGATTTCCGCACCCTTGGAAGAGTTACTAAAGGGAAAAGGGACATTATATTGGGGAGAACCGCAACAATGCACATTTGAGGCATTGAAGGAGAGACTTACTACATTGCCTATTCTATGTTTTCCCTCATGGAACCAACCATTTCATGTACATGTGGATGCCTCTGGCACAGAACCATTGGCACAATGTTAGCTCATCTTGGAGAAGGTATTATAGATCATCCTATCTATTTTTATAGTAGAAAGTTGACTCCTGCAGAGCATAATTATACAACTACTGAGTGTGAAGCCTTGTCAATGATCTATGCACTGCATAAATTCAGAAAATACCTGCTAGTAACACCATTTGTATTTTATACCAACCATATGGCATTGAAATACTTAGTAAAAAAACCCATTTTACAGGGGCGCATATTTCGATGGGTGATTTTATTCCAAGAATTTGATTTCACAGTTGTGGTAAAACTAGGTAAAAGTAATTCTAGCCCAAACCATTTATCAAGAATTTAGTCAGGGAAGGATGTGTAGACAATTGAAGATACAATGCCAGATGCATAGTTGTACATGTTACAATGCACAACTTCAGAATTAGAGGATATTGATGTATTTTTACGTACATGTATGGTGTCGGAAGAAATAAAATCCTTAGAGAAGAAAAAAATTGCAATTAATGTGACACCTTTTATGTTACTCAGTGATGAACTTTACAAGTTACGTTGAGACGAAGTATTGTGCCGGTGTGTACTAGAGCACGAGCGCACAAATATCATGGAAGAGTATCATGGTGGTATTGTAGGTGGGCACTATGTAGGTAACGCCATTGTGCAAGATTCTACTCACTGTATTATGGTGGGAGACCCTCTACAAATATTGTAAAGCATATTGTAAGGCATGTAATAACTATCAATGCCTTGGTAAACCTGGGAAAAGAGATGAAATGCCTTTAAGACCTATTCCTAGTGTAGATCCATTTGAGAAATGGGCAATAGAATTTGTGGGTCCTATTTCTCTAGCTGTGCGTAGAATTGGATCACACTACATCATCACTTGCACAAATTATCTTATAAGGTGGATATAAAAAACACCTACAAAGGATTGTACAATAGCTACAACAACTAGGTTCTTATTGGAAAATGTTCTTACAAGGTATGGATGCCCGCTAAGCTTGACAAGTGATAGGGGTACACATTTTTTTAATGAGATAATCAAGATACTATTGGATGAATTTATGATTGTGCTCCATAAAACTACACCCTATCATCCTCAGGAAAATGGGACTGCTAAGGCCTTCAACAAGATTTTGAGCCAGACATTGATAAAAATTTGTGATGTTGGAAGGAAAGATTGGGATGATAAAGTTTTTACTGTGCTTTGGGTGTATATAATAACATACAAAAGGTTAAACAAGGCCACAACCTTTGAGTTGGTGTTTGGCGAAGAAGTAGTTCTTCCTATGGAATTCATGTTACGTTATTTGCATATTGTGCACACTAGAGGTCTAGTTGATGAGCATGCATTAGAAGAAAGAATTGATAAATTGATATAGTTGGATGAGAGGAACACCATATTACGTTGGATTCAGAAGTAGGAAAAGTCCAAGTAGAAGGCATGGCATGACAGGAACATCAGGGACAAAAAGCTTGAGATTGGACAGATGGTGCTTCTTTATGATTCTAAGTTTCTACACCATCTAGGAAAGCTGAAAGTGCATTGGTTGGGACCATATATTATCACTCATATACTTGAATCAGGCACTTTCTAGTTAGAGACACTTGATGGAATACAGTTACGTGGTCAATTCAATGAGAGTAGGATAAAGCCCTACTATAAATAAGTCTTCTTGGTGTTTGTATTAAGGTAATGTTTCCATTTAGAATATGTTTTCATTTATGTATTTCCTTAATTTATTTACTTCTTCTTTGCCATGCTTTGTCAATTTAGTTTGGTGTTTTTTGTAATAAGCACATTTGTGCATTAGAAGCTAATTACCATCTAAAGTATTTTTATGTGTAGAGGACTACACATACCATTGGTGTGGGGTGGTTATTCACAACTGGGCACACATGAAAAAACAATTATTACAAGTGCTAGTTAAGTGTGGAAAGGAGCTGTTAGAAAGGAGATTGCTCTAAAAAAGATGACCATAGATGAAGATAAATGAGGGAAAAATATAACGTGAGGTAAGAAACAACCGTGTAGACTACCAGGGGAAGGCGTAGTGGTGAGGAACTCAGCCACATGGAAGTGCATTGAAGAGAAGTCTGTAGCCATAAGGTATGAAGATGCACAAGAAGGTTATAGCTGAGGTGCGAAGATGTACTACACGAAGATTGTGAAAATGGTCAATTAATGAGAGGATTGTTGGTAGGTGAAGGATCAAAAAATGCACTGAATGTTTGAAAATATATATAAGGACATGATGCGGGTTCATTTTTACCTTTGTGATCACAAGTATTTGAGCGAGCTAAGTGCGACTGAGCTGAATGAATCATGTTGAGGTGCGAAGCATTGTGAAACAAGGCATGGAGAGCAAACTATTATGTAGAAGAGGCTTACATCCCCATTGGTGAAGGGTTTGAGTGAAGTAGAGGCATTGAGAAGGAGCTAGGGAACGTGGTTTCAAGCTAGGGAATGCATATTTGAGCTATGCTTTGAGTTTACTCATTACAAAAAAAAAGGTGGAATTTTTATGATGACACCAAAGAAAACACCTATAGCAGGCACGAAAGGAAAGAAGAAGGTAGAAGTTGATGCTAAAATTTATCCCGAGAGCAATTTTTTAGAGATGCAGTACCCATAAGGAGTAATAGTCAGACAAGAGTGGGATTACCACATCCACATATGCAAAGTAAGTTACTACAACCACCGTACCATTGACAACAAGGGAGAGTTGGACGCTTATATGAATAAGAAGACCAATAAGTGCACGGTGGAGGATATGCCAGTATATGATGACGTTGGGGAAAAATTATTGAAGCAGGTAGGAGGTTACCAGTTTTATGAGCTCCCACATTTTGGAAAATATGAACCCTTATACCAATGGCCAATGAGCTGATTCCATGAGGACTTCTTTTATTTCACCGGACGAAGGGTTAGGATCACAACAACCCTAGTTTCGTTACTAACAGGATTGAAGGGCATAAGGGTAGACCTTGTTAATGATATGATTGATAAAGCAGTGGTCATAGAAACAAGAAAGTAGTTAGGGTATACCAAGGGTCGACGAGGAATGTAAATTGATAAAATGAAGAAGTTTCTTGTGGTGCAGGTAGTCGTGCATCTACTCACCAAGTCGAATGACCAAGAGAGATGGTCTCAAGTAAACACCTGTGTGCATGAGTTGTTTTAAACTAATTCTAATATAAGTAAAGAATAACTCCTAAATAGCCTTAATTAGTGAAAATTAAACAACATACTAAGCACAATCAAGGTAAGAATTAAACAAGGTTAAATGTAAACATTCATCATATACAAAAACTTTCAAACTAACAATGTTTAAGCATCTAAATCCTTTATTCTCTAACAACACATAAATGAATGGACCTAAGTAGGCTCCATGGCAATCAAAAAGGGTTGTCTTTGGTATTCCAAGAACCTAGGAATGAGGGCTTGTCAAAGTTGGGCTACAAGACCCTTTTGACACCTCCCATATGACCTAAGCACTTAGGAAATAGGCTTAACTCTTTAAGATGATGAACTTTTAAGAAAACAAAAGGCAAGCTCTTAGTCTATTTTGCTATATGTTTTGCATTTGTCTTCTCAAGAAGTTTATGTGTAGGTATAAAGGTAGAAGGAGGGCTCCTTATATAGCCCAATGGATAAAGGAAACACTTCATCCCTTTGCATGTGGGATAAAGGTAAAAAAAGATTAGGAATGGATAAGGTTGCTAAGTATAAAAGGTAACCTTACTTTAGAAGGGCTTAATTTATGCTTAGCAAGTCATGGGAGTTGCGGGGTGTTTTAATTAATCAAATGTGATTAAATAATAGGTAGATGTAAGCTTATAGAAGCTAATTAGAGGAATATTAGTACGATTTAAGCTATTAGAAGGGAATTAAATCAATTAAATATTGATTTATTGATTAAATGGAAGGGAAAGCTAATTAATTATTAATAATTAATTAGCCTAAATATAAGGGGTGATTGATTAATGAAAGGTCGTTAATTAGGTTGTTTGTTGGATAGGTGACTTAATTAATTAGTGTAGTGTAATTAATTAATGACGATATGAGGGAAAATGAGTGTTATTGATGATATGTCACCAATTTGTAAGAAGGGGGATAATTAGCGCAATTTAAGTATTTAAATTGCTCGGGCGTAATTATGGGTGTCTACATTTTCCCCTCTTTGGGGTGGCGTAAGTGACACCACTTCAAAGATAGTAGATGGAATAAATTTTGAAGGGATAGAAGAAAAATTAGTAGGAAGGAGAGATTCCCCCTCGAGTGTCGATAGGGTGATATAAGAACTCGATTGACGACCAAAAAATGTGAGATATAGATAGAAGAATGGGAAGGGGCAAGATGTCCCGGTAAGATGGAAGATTAGGGGTAAGAGGAAAGTGATGCAGAAGAAATATGGAGAAGGGGAGAGAAGAGATTAGCCTCTAACCGCTATGTATTGGAACAATTTTGATGTCATCATATTTCCATAAGAGCTATGTCATCGGTCCTTATGAAAAATATAAGCATACAACAAAGGTAGAATGACATGAAAATCCATACTACGAAAATTTTTCCATTGCTTAAAATACCAACTCCATGCAACATACAACAATGCAATGCAATACGAGAAGGAAACAAGCTCATTTAGCAGGGAAAACAAGTACAAAAGCACATATCAAACCCAACAACGGTCAATGACAGCTATATAAATGTTTTCTTATCAAGATGAAGAGATCCACATGTTTGTGATTGATGACAAGGGTTAAAAATGATGCCCCGAGCAAGGATATATGCAAGGGGAAATGACAATGGACATTGGGTCCAAGTAAAAAGTGTTGTGCACAACGAAATAGCACTAGGAAACAAACATGCCCCAGAGTACAGACGAAGCAAGTAACTAGCTTTGTGAATGGTTGTGAGTCAGGCGATCCACGAGTCGTATGAAGTGGGGAAGATTTGAAAAGAACTAGTAGAATATGGAGAGAATACCATGTGCAAGACACAAGTTTCAGCCGTAAGAAGCAAGTTACCATTTTTGTAGGTTTTTTAATTTTTAGGATTTTGTGAAAAATTTTGCCTTGTTTTTTTTTTTTGGATTTTTGACGTGATATATATATATATATATATATATATATATATATAATTTTCTATTTTTCAAAATGCGGTGGATAGTAGAAGAAAATAGAAGAAATAGAATGAAGGGCCTAGGCATAACAGAAAGTGCCCTAAGTGGAAGAAAGAAGAAAGAATCGACAAATAATGTCCTTGTTTAGTGGGAAAATTAATAAAATAATTATTTACAAGAGTGTGGATAAGAAGAAAAATCACCTAGGAGAAATAAAATTTTCCTAAGGGGAAGAAAGGGGTATTGAACAACAAAAAATGCCCCAATACAGTGAAAAATAATTATTTAATAAAAATAATTATTTCACGATGAACAGAGGAGAAAACGGCAGTTGAAATGAGCCTCCAGGCCTTCACGACGGTGAAAAACAACTTGATATACCCCACCTAGGGGGGGTAAATCACCGCGACCAGTTCATTGTTACTAACCACTATTGATTTTTTACCATGAGGATCTGATAGTGATGAGGACAATGGTGATTGTATGGTACCGACTAAGGTGAGCAGATGTAGTTTGAGGGTACCAGCGACATGCAACCGACGGCCCCTTCATGTGTATCTGAACCTTGCACGTGAAATTTTGTCATTAATGCCTAAAATTAGTAATTAGGGCTAGGAGGTCACGTCAGCGCGCAAGTGCAAGTGTTAAGTCAAGGGTGTAGATGTCTCTTTGGGGGCGCATATGTCATAAAACACATGCATGCATGCGTAGGCACAAATTCCACACACCCACTACACATGTGTGCATATGCGCACACACTGGAAAGGGGGCACATAAACAAAAAGGAATACACACATATTATAAAAAGGGCGCACACACTTGGGTGGGTACACGTGCGGAAGTGTAGGCATAAAAATGATGGCGCAAACACCAAATATGTGGCACACATGCCCAAAAGGGTGCGCAAGCACCCAATTGATGGTGCAAGCACCTGAAGACAATTGCACGCTCATGCACTTGCCAAAAGGGAGGTGCACAAGCCTAAAATGGGGCACAAGCATCTCAGGTTGGTAGAGGATAGACAAAAAATGCCAAAAAGATGACACTTAGAATAAAATTTTAGGATTTTTTAACCCTAAAATGATAGATAGATTTCTAGAAGCAATGTTAGTAACTGACAAATGGATTGATATTTTGCATAGATGACTGCTAGTGTTGCAGACACGAGAGTGTCACTCTCGGATAGCTGAATTAGAGGGGAGCATGCATCGGCGAGACCAGTAGGCTATGTCTATACTTCTTGAGGTGGTGGGGCTAGGTCCGTGTCTCGGATTCCATCTATCACCATGGACCATGGTTTGCTAACTGTGCTAGCCGAGTGATGGCATAGCGAGAGCCCGTGTTTTAGACTACCTACTGGGGAGATGACCGTGACCCTAGAGGACGTATGGAAAATTCTCTGCGTGCTGATCATCGACACCTTGATTGAATACAACTCTGATGTAGGGCATATTAGAGCAGCTTGCAGCCACCTGTTTGACATAGATGACATACCTCATGAAGGTATGATCATTGCCTTGCATGAGTGCATTTCTAACCCGACACTACATCAGGGGCCCCTTTACATCATGTCACTTGTCAGTGGGTTTTTGCTCATTGATAAGACAGGGACATCCTTCTCGAGAGGGTTACTACCACTAGTACACGACATTTTCAGTGGTGAGTGATATTGTTGGGGGCAGTGCATATTGACCCACTTATACTGGGATCTGCATTTGATTACTTACCATGGTTAGAAGACTGTGGGGCCAGTTTACTTGTTACAGATTTGGTCATGGGACCAAATTGCGATTGGATGCCCCGTGGGCACTTTGCATGTTCGAGACCCAGAGGAGCCATCCTACATGGCATGGGTATCAGTAGGTGGTGATGTACAAGGCCACCTAGGTAGCCTATATAGATACATGCAAGAGTTTGATGAGCTGCCAGAGATAGACATCATATGGAGACCTTATAGACATATCCAGTGGCCAGAGGATGCCATAGAGCTTAGTGTGTGCTTAGTAGAGCACTTTATCCTTGGGAGTTGCAGCTATATCATAGAGTTGTATAGAGTTGATAGGTTCCAGTGGAAGCTTGGCATAGTATAGGGGGTTTTGTAGCCTGATATATGGTATACCCACAAAGACTCAGAGAGGCATACTATGGGGCCTCGCATACCAATGGCTTGAGCTAGGGAAAGTTTTTCATAGATGGTCCCATAGGCATGGGACCCAACATGATAGGTCAGGGACCCAGATACCACAATAGATTATTCAACTTTATATGCCACTGTCTTACCTCGGCACCTCACTATCCTAGAGGAGGCCTGGGTAGTAGGTGCTTGTCTGCCTATAGAGATTTGGCATGGGTCTGAGTGGAGAGAGAGAGCATCAGGTCCTGATCCGGAGGATCCCTTTGATGGGATACCATATGATGAATAGGGTGTGACACAAGTACAAGGACCGAGGCCACAAGGTCCAAGAGAAGTACCAGTATAGATTCCCAGAGCTAGGGTTCTTTAGCAGGGCTAGTCATCTAGAGCGCCATAGGGACTAGCCTCAGTGGCAAAACTAGTGGCACATACAACCACACTGTAGCAACAATTACAGCAAGCCCTAGCCAAGAGAGACATGGCTAGAGTAGAGAGAGATGAGGCCTGAGGCTAGTTTGTGATAGCAACAGCTGAGCGAGATCAGGCTCAAACCCAGATTGTGATGTTATTATCAGAGCAAGATCAGGCTTGGACCCAGGCTAGCCTAGGAGGTGAAAGTGTTGTGCTTTTCCAAAAGATTCGATAGATGGCCTCTTAGATGGCCTAGGTGACAGGCTTACACCAGCAGACATAGGCTCAGCTGCAACCTATGATATTAGAGTGAGACAGGCTCAGGGTAGAGTGTGTAGTGGGCCAGGCCAAGATGGCCTAATCTATAACAAAGATATTGTCCTATCGATGCACGGAGGGTACAACGGTGACTGCCTGGACTCATAGAGATTTGGCAACAGTAGAGGGTAGAGCCTCATATTATAGGTCTTTATACTTTGAGGCAGTGCCTCCTGAGTGACAAGCACCATCCTATAGTCAGCAGTCCAACAGAGGGACTAGATCAGAGAGGCCTCAGACCTCAGTGGAGTAGCCACAACCAGAGAGAGCCGGTGATGCTCATGTCATGCAACCTTTGTGGGATAGGCCAACTACTCCTTCAGAGGGATCAAGTCAGGCTATTCTTCCTTGATACATGTACCATTCTTTTGTATGCCTCAGATGAAGGATTTTATTCTGTTATAGATGTATCAATTTTGTACGCCTCAGATGAAGACATTTTTGATATAGAGTAGTTTTTGATACATGCCTCTGATGAAGGATTTTCTATGCAGTGATTTGATGTAGCACTTTATTATACGCCTAAGATGAAGGCACTTTTGATGTACTTCCGTGATGTATATCCATTTTTGATACAGATAGACCACACATGCATGATTTGGACATTTTTGACAGGACATATGTGTATATGAGATGGACATTTGTTTATTATTTCTCATGAATAGATAGCTATGTTTATTACGCATTCTGATTTGATTTGACATGTATATGTATCATGATCTTGTTGATGTATCACATGTGTTTTGATTTCTAGATGATGTGATCTTGTAGAATATATATCAAATGTGTTTTATTTTATGTGACTGTCCATACTTAGTGAATGGGGTGATATGATGATAAGGGTGTGGGGGGGATAAATTTTGATATTTGTGATCCCTTTTGCCCCCATTTGATGATATGATATGTGATGATTAGCTTAGCATTCATGTATGATGTATACTTAGCTTTTTCTTTGATATATGATGTATAGATGATGTTATATGTGATGATGTGATAACAAAACATTGCACATACAATAAACACAATAAAATACTAACAAAGAACACAATGAATTAACATAATAATGCACCATGATTCTCTAGCATGCAAACACATACCTCAATATGCACAAGCAAGAATAAATATAATCTAAGCAAGAAAAGATGAATTCTAACAAAGTATGCCTAAGCAACAAACAACACAAAAGTAAAAACATGAAGAAACTATACAAGCAACAAGCAAAGCAAGAAACAAGACAATGCAAGTAAATGTTTTTGTAAATGTTGTTTTCCTGTAACAATTTTCTATTGTTTTTGATTTATGGGAAACAATTTTCTATTGTTTTGGGTTTTTTGAAACAATTTTCTATTGTTTTTGTGTTTTTGAAACAATTTTCTATTGTTTTTATGTTTTTTGGATATTTTGAATGTTTTTGCGGTCTTTAAGAAACATTTTTCTATTGTTTTTGCGTTGTTTTCTAACGATTTTCTAGAGTTATGCACAGGTAATAAAGAAAGCGTGGATGCTCCCAGCATTAGATGGGGAATATACAAGGGAAAAGGCCACGCACATATGAACAAGAAGGTGAACAATTTTGATATAATTTGAGGTGATTAAGAGCGCAAATGCACTTCTCATCTAGGAGGTCTAATTCAGCCAATCTTGTTACCTGGTAATCCTCATCTTTATCCAGATAGTCCCTAAGAGAGATTCTCAGGGAAGGAAGTTTAATTTCTAATGGGATGATGGATTCTTACCCAAATACTAGAGAATATGGTGTCATCCCTATAGGAGTGTGAATGGAGGTTCTATAACCCCAAAGAGCCAGGTAGATTTGCAAGTGCCAATTACAACTTGTTTTACTAACCATCTTCTCCATTATTCTCACCAAAGTCTTGTTATGGCTTCGACCTATCCATTACGTTGGGGGTAATATGGTGTAGACCATTTTAACTTGATTTGGAACCACTGAAAAAGAACTTTCACCGTTTTTTTCTTAAATGACTTCCCATTATCCGTAAAAATGGTCGTAGGAATGCCATACCGACAAATGATATGAGTCATAATAAATTTGGAAATATGAACTCCTGTTACATAGATTAAGGGGACAAATTCCACCCACTTTGTAAAGTATTAAGTAGCTGTGATGATGTGGGTATGACCATCAGATGAGGTAGAGGTAAGCTTCCCTATCAAGTCAAGTCCCCATTTAGAAAATGGCTAGGGGGTAGTGATAGGTTGCAATGGTTGTGATGGAGCATGAATGAAATTTCCATACTTTTGGCATAGTACACACTTTCTGACATAATTGCAACAATCGGTTTCCATGGTAGGCCAATAGTAGCCTACTCTTAACAATTCCATTAGTATGTGCTCCACACACCCCTTCATGTACTTCTTTGATCACTTGGATCGACTCCATCATATCAAGACAATGTAACGGATTCCCATCGTAGCCACGACGATAAAGCATACCTCCTAAAAGGGTATAATAGGCTATTTGGTGAATCAAGATTTGTTTCTCAGAATGGGATATATTGGGAGGGAATGTGTTGTCCTTGAGATAGGTAAAGATGGGCTTGTACCATAGGGAATTGAGACCAACAACATCAAAATCCAGATAAGACTCTGGCATGTCATATGCGGGCTTACGTAAATTTTCTACAAATAATGACATGTCATTATTCCCTGGTGGAATACGAAGTATAGAACTCACTATCGCCATAGCATCTACCAATCTGTTTTGTGCTCTTGGGATTTGTTCAAATGTAATGTGCATGAAGTACTCCTTGAGAGTTTCTACCAACTTTTTGTAAAGTATGAGTTTGTCATCCTTAACCTTGTATTCATCATTAACTTTCTTGATAATTAACTGAGAATCACCCACAACCTTGACATGATGAATGTTCCACTTGATAGTGAGCTTCATCCCTACAATAAGTGCCTCATACTCTCCAATATTTTTTGTGCAAGGAAAACCCACATGAAAATCCTGTGGTATAGGGTTACCAGAAGGAGTAATGAGGACTACCCCAGCACCTGAACCATGAAAAGTAAAGGACCCGTCAAAGTGTATCTGCCACACGAAAAATTCTTCAATGCATAATAATGAGGTATATGGCAGATCCAGATTTAGTGGTTCAGTGCCTTACAAAGGTGCTTCTGCTAGTTGGTCAGCAAGTACTTGTCCTTTAACCAACTTCTGATGCACAAATTCTATGTCAAACTCACTTATTAGAATGATCCAATTAGTCATTCTACCTATGAGAGCTGGTTTAGATAACAAGTACTTGAGTGGGTCAACTTTGGATATCAACTTGGTTTTGGTATTCAATAGATAATGGCAATTTTTTTGAAAATTAAAAACAACAGCTAAGCAAGCTTTTTCAATTTGGGGATAGTTGAGCTCATAAGCGATGAGAGTGCGACTGAGATAATACACCACTTTTTCTTTATGACCCAGGTCTTATTGGGTGAGAAACACACCAATAGTAAATTACGTAGCAGAGATATAAAGTAAGAGTGGCTACCCAAGAGTTGGAGGCACGAGGATAGGTGGATTGGCCAAGTATTGTTTCAGCAAAGCAAAGGCTTGCTATTGCTTTGGTCCCCATATGAAGGCAACATCCTTTTTAAGCAAGTGGGTGAATGAGTGGCACTTATCTACAAGTTGGGAGATGAAGTAGTGAATAGCCTGGATTTTCCCCTGTAAGCTGCGCAGTTGCTTAATATTCTTAGGTGGAGGCATTTCAGTAATAGCAGACACTTTAGCAGGGTCTACCTCAATTCCTCTTCTTGATACAATGAAGCCCAAAATTTTTCCTGATAACATGCCGAATATGAATTTCTTTGGGTTTAGCCGGACCTTGTACTCTCGTAGGTGTTCAAAGATACACCACAAAATGACAAGGTGATCTTCTCTTGTCTTAGAATTTTCGAGGATGTCATCCACATAGTCCTCCATGATATCATGAAAAATTACCGTCATTTCCCGTTGATAAGTAGCTCCTACATTTTTGAGACCAAATGGCATCACCTGATAACAGAAGGTACCCTAAGGATTCGTGAAAGCCATTTTGTGCTGATCTTCTGCAGCTATCTTGATTTGGTTGTATCCTGAAAATCCATCCATAAGAGATAGCATCTCGTATCATGCTGTTGAATCGACAATCATGTCAATATTTGGTAGCGAAAAATCGTCCTTAGGGCAAGCCTTATTAATGTCTCTAAAATTCTGTGCAAATTCTAATACTAACAGGCTTTTTCTGGACAGGGATGATGTTAGATATCCATTCAGAATAATCAATAGGCTGGATGAATCCTGCCACAAGCAATCTTTCTAGTTCCTCTTTAACCAACAGGGCTACCCTTGGGTGCATCTTTCTGAGCTTTTGTTTGATAGGCTTAGCATCTGCATGCACAACTATTTTGTGCACAACTAAAGTTGGGTCTAAGCCTAGCATGTCTTTGTAGGACCATGCAAACACATCTATAAACTCTCATAGCAGCATAGTGAATGTCTTTTGTTCTCTAGCCAAGAGTGAAGCTCCCAATTTTACTATTTTTGGGTCCTCTTCTGTACCAATATTGACATCGATGGTTTCTTCAACTAGTAATTTTGACAAGTCCTCCATACACGTAGGATCGAGAGGAAGGTTGAGATCTTCGTCCAAGGATGTCTCCATGAGATTTTCATCCTTGGCATGGTCACTTTCATTGTCCTTTGATTTTTGCACCTGTTTGTCGGCCAGTGCCTCAAAGAGGTTTTCACTGTGTGACTTGGACTTTGATTTTTTCTGAGGCTTTACGTTGGAACTTTTTCCCTCTCTTTTTCTTAAATTTTTCTAACCACAAAGCTCAGCCTCCTTGCCGAAGTAAGCGTAGGTATCCAAGTCAATATAGAAGCCCTTTTTGTGGTCTCCAATGGGAATTGTATCCCTTATGCCCATGAACTCTGTGATAGCTTTGTCATTCTTGAATAGATCTAGTGACATGTGATGTTGTTTGTCCCATTCAACAAGGGAAGGGTAAACAAGGTCAAGGGTTGGTTCCGTAGGGGTTATGGTTAGGACAGCATTGTTCATGAATAGGTTTGTGGAGGCAATATCCTCATATTGGCTACAATGGGAATCCGTATCGCTACCTAGATAGTCAGAGCTATCCTCACATTCAAAACAAGTAGCATCTTGATCATTGGGGTGTGCCCCATAAGGGCAAAGTCCAATGCCGTATCTCTTTATTTTAAAATGTGAAAGAGGCATTGGTTCTCTCTGTCCTTGTTCGTTTCTTCCACATCCTAGGCCCTTGTAGCCCATGGAGTGCATCACCTTACTGTATTTCTCATATTCAGGGGTTTGATAACAGGTTGGCTGAGTATCCTCTGGGACCCAAGTTGTAGGTGGATCTAACAATTTTTCTTCAGCCAACAAGCCTCCAGGTAAGAATGACCCAATAGTGTGTTCATTTCTAGGTCTTCTGAAGTGATAGTTGGGTCGACCTCTAGTCTTGGGTGACAATGAGAGGTCTGAAACCAAGAGGGCTTACTGTACATTATATTCTCCACAGCCATATTCAAGGATTTTCATCTCCCATGAATCAAAAGGAGAGGTTGATGTAGATGCACCATGGGCGTAAGAACTGAGAGAATCCGAATCTACTTGGGATTCCATGGCCTCAGATTAGAGAGGGACAACTATATCGGCTGGAGGGACATGCGTATGTGCCCTTACATGCAAAGCTATTGAGAGCTCTATAGTGAGCGAAGGGATCTGAATCTCCTTGTATTGTAATGGTGTGTCCCTCATGCTTCAATTTAATGCACTGATGGAATGTCAATGGCACGGCCTGCATGGCATGAATCCATGGTCAACCTAGAAGCATATTATATGGAAGTTCCAAGTCCAGGACATGAAACTTTGTTTGATGGCAAGTGGGACCCACCTCCATGGGCAATGTGATTATGCCCGCTGACTCCCTTTCCATGTTGTTGTAAGCGGTGATAGTGATGATATTTGACTCAAGATCTACCTCAGTATGTCCTAGCTATTTAACCAACTTGAGTGTGCAAATGTTCAACCCTGATCTGTTATCCACAAGCACCCATTTGATCTTCCTGTGGGTAACAACTACCTCAATGTACAAAGGAAGATTATGTGTTGGATTTTCAGTAGGGATTTCCCTATGGTTGAAGGCAATATGTTCATTTGGTATGATGTTTACCACTGTAGCTTGAAGATGTGTAGGATCGACCTCTAATGGCACTCCCGACCCCTGAAGAGTTTGGTAAAGAATGTCTTTGTGTACATTGGATATCTTAAGAAGATCTAAGATCAAAATCTTAGCAGACGTCTTCTCAAGTTTCTCTAAGAGGTTGTATTTACTAGTTTGTGGGGTTGATGGAGAAGGTTCTGGAATCACAAGGCGGGCACGCCTTGTTACCGTGGCGTAATCATTTTCCTTGATTCAGATGGCATTAATATGGTCAGTAGGAGAGCGAATACATCCAATAAGCGAATCATAATGATTGTTGTCTTTTTTGGTGTATAAGTAATTCGCTGCTTTATAACCTTGGGATGACTCTCCCTGATCCGGCTTTGACTTTTCTGATTTATCATGATTGGGGAATGGCTTTTTATATATTCCCATTTTTTCATTGGGTGTTTGAGTTTTCCCTAGGTTGTCTAAATCTATCTCCCCATTGTTGATAAGGTCTTGGATATAATGGCGAAGTCACAGACATTTATCTGTCTTATGTCCTTTGACACGATGCATTTCACAATATTCATGCTCCTTGTACCATGAAGGTTTGGGAGCATTGTCATCAAATGGTTGTGTCGTAGGATATTTCATCATGTGAGCTGCATCTAATTGTTTTAGTATAACTGACAAAGGTTCATTAAGAGAGGTGAACATTCTTCATTTTGGTGGTGGTTGAATTGGTCCTTTGGTCAGTTTAAAAGGTTGACCGGTTTGGACTGTTTGTACATGTTTGGAATCAGTGATCTTGTCTCCCACCACATTTTTGTTTTTGTTAAAAACCTTCGGCTTCTTCGTGGGTTTAACATTTTGATTATCTCTAGATTGGGACTTGAGAGTTCCTTTTGTAATGAGAGATTTCTCTATTTGAACCCCTTTTTCGATGACCTCCTCAAAAGTGCAAACACAATGCATTTGGAGGTGGAAGGCTATATCTAGATTGAGGTTGGGTACAAAAATACTAACCAGCTATTTTTTGGGAAAGCGCAAGGGAAGCGGCTAGCTATCCCTCTCCACCATTGGAGGAAGCTGAAAAAAGTCTCATTAGGGCGTTGTTTGGCACCACATAAATCTACCATGGTGACATCACTCTCTATGTTATACGAGAAGTGACACACAAACCTTTCTACCAATTCTGGCCAAGTGAAAATTGATCCCCGAGGTAAACGTGTAAACCACTCCAATGCTTGACCTCCTAGACTCTTGGGAAAAAGTCTTATGAGATAATTGTCACTATAGGACACCTCTTGACATGCCATATAGAAATATTTGACATGATCCCGTGGATCTCCCTTCCCTTTATATTTGTCAAATTTTGGCATATCGAATTTCTTAGGAAAGGGTTGAAGGGTCATAGTCTTGTCAAAAGGATAGGGGCATAATTCTTCATATTGATACTTTCTAACACTCCCTATATTGCTCTCTTGAAGGCTTGCGAGTGTTACTTTCATAGACTGTACCTCTTGTGTGAGTAATTGTTCTCTAGTGGGAGAAGCGGGGATATATACTCGACGATACCCCATATCATCTTCTTCTTGATTTTCTCTATGGAATTCATTGATCTTAACCTTAGGCCTTGACTTTTGAACGTTTTTTCTTGCTTCCTTCTGTACATGAGAGGTTAGCAAAGCTAATTTTTGGCTTAGGCTACTAATCTATTGTTGAATTGTGGTTTCTTCTTCTAAAGGTTCCTCCTCTTCCTCGTTTTGTGGAGGTTCTTCACCATTCTCATGTCCCATCATGTTTTTACGTGGCACTTTGATAAAGGGTATTCTATGTCCCACTATCTTATTATTTCCTACGTTGGAGGTAGAGGCATGTCCATGTGTCAAAATATCCTCCATGTTGATAAGGGGTCATTCTTCCTCATTAGCGTTATTCGCAGGTGGGATTGTTTCACTTTCAGTGGGCATTTTGGCCCCTAATTCTATGACCCGTGCTAGCACTCTATCCTTATTTCTGAAAGAAAATCATCTAATAAAGTGGGGTCAAATTCGAATTCTGTGTGTGGGGATTCCAATTCATTACCACTATGATCAACCATATCTTCTATCTCTTTTTCCACAGAAAACAGAGGCCCTAGATCATGTCCAATGAAAGGGTTTGACCCTTGTCTGTTAGAGGCTTCCCAAGCTTGCACTTTTTGTTCCTCGTATGTTTGTTTCTTGAGTCCTAATCATGTTTTGGGAGCCATGATTTGTGATAGTTTCACTAAGGTAAGTTGTAAATGTGTTCAAAACTTTGTGACCACACCTAAGTGAAATGCAAGATAAATTGTCAAGAATATGAATGAATAAAAATGTGAGAATACCAATGTGATAGAGTGATAAATCACCAGTGACACAAATGTTTGGTATCTAAGCCTATCAAATGAAGTACCTCCTAGACTACGTCTCAAAAATTAGTTTAGTGTCGCAAGATAATTAACAAGATGTTCTCACTTATGCCAAGTTCAAGAGAATGAACAAGACGTAAGTAAATACAAAAAGTTAATGTGACCTCCTAACAAGATATACTAAAAGTGAGTTCAAATTTGATTAAGACCTATATCCCAAAAAGTGCCAGTTACAATTCGTGAGTGACACAACAATATCACCAAGATATGTTAACCAAACTTTGCGAGAAAGTAAGGTATTGATATCAAGATGCTATTGATATAACATGCACAAGTGGTAACACGTAGCACTCTTCAAAATCGAGGTAATAATAGAATTTAAAAAAAAGCTCAAAGTATAGCTAGGAATAGTTAAAATGTGTGCATAGCGTAACCTTACAATATAGATATTTAGGTTGAGTTTACAAGAAACAAGACGTAAATATCAAAATTGTATTGATACGATACAAACAAAGTAACCCTTCTAAGGAAGTTCAAGATGATGAACCACGCCTAACTACAATGACGATCTTGACATGGGTATCAAGATCACAAAGGCCACCAATGATATGAATATTCCTCCACACACTTTAGATGTTTAACTTACCCAATTGCAAACATGGATGGGCATAAATGGACAAAAAAGTGGCAAAAACAATTGATTGGTAACACAGAGGTAGTCACCCTTCTTTTGATCAACAAAGTGTCAAAAGAATGTGAAGGAAGTAAATCAAAATGGGGATGAAAAATGATGGCTTCACTTCGGTAGAGTTTCACCTCACCTTAAGGAAAGTGAAAAACTAAGCAAAAGTAACGCGTCACATGTTTCATGATGAAAAGATGGTTCACAACTCAACACTATTTTAGAATGGTCAAAGTGGGCTCCTGGCCAAAGTATATTTTCCTAGGTGGTTCTCTCATCCTAGGTGTTACAAAACTATCCACGAGTGGGGTGATTTACCCAAATAGTCCTGACTATCTTGGGAGTATCTTGAATTTCCCCCTTCAAGCACAGTGGGCAGTAAATGCATCCATCATGTACTTAAAAGGGTCACATAGGGACAACTTGTAATGCTATCTCACAAAGGAATCACTAGTCAAGTAGGTAGTGCAGAGCACTTCCCATTTCATCCACAAGGTTCCCTCTTGCGTGGACTACTTTGGGGTTCCTGGAACCACCCCCATTGTTGTAGCTTAAGGCATTATGCCAAAGGGGTTATGTTCCAGTTGAGCGGAGAGGGACGTACCCTTTTCCAAAACCTGCAATACAGTGTTTTGAATATGTTGTTCTTTTTATCTTGTTTAATTAGGTGTGGTTTGCTTGAACACCTTTTGGCAACCTGTATAACAACTGTATTAGTAGTTTTTGACTTCATTTTGATTCCTCCTTTCTTTGACAAGCGAGGTGTTTTGGTCCTGTATGATGATTTTAGTAGTTTTCCATCAAAAGAGTAAACACCATTTCTGATTCTCCAGATCGTCCAAGGATGCAAGAGAAGAGCATACGTGATGTTTCCAAAATCTGAAAAGATATCAAATGGAAAAACACTTTAATTCAAACACACCAAGTTAACCAATTCCAATTCAAATATTCCTAACAACCTCAAAGCATCAAAAAGGACCTAAGAATCATTTATGATTCCCAAGATCACCCCAAGGGACGCGAGGGAAGAGCATACGTGATCTTATTCCTATAAGTAAACATGAAAAGTTTATCTAATCAAGTAAAATCATGTAAAAACATCCTGCAAAAATGAGTATGTGATTAGATAAAACCTGCAAGAATGTTAGCACCTCAACACATTAATTTCAAGAAAACAAAAGACACCTGCACCCCTATTTTGGCATCTACGTGTGGGTTAGGGTGGATATGCCACTCTGTGTTTTTCTGATTTATAGTGCACCTATGCCACCCGAGAGGCATGTGCGCCACTCTATGTGTTTCTAGCTTACCGTGTACCTATGCCACCCGAGAGGCATGTGTACGCCACCAAAAGAGCATGTGTGCTACCTTTGATAAAAATAGGCTAAGTTTCACACAGAGCTTGTGCCACCAGAAAAGCATGTGTGCTACTGGAAAATTGTGTGTGCCACCACTTTGTAAAATAGTCTCAGATTCTGATAGAACACTTACGCCACCAGAAATGTGTCTATGCCACCAAAACAATGTGTGCGCTCGGGTTAGGGTGTACGCGCCGATCTGACAGGTTTTGAATTGCAGTGAAGGTACAGTATGAAAATGTGTCTACACCCAGGTTAGTGCATACATACACTGGTTAGGGTATGTGCAGGGTTAGTGCGTATGTGCCAGGGTTGATAAATAGAGAATCAAGTTCTGACAGTGTGCCTGTGCCACCTGAGAGGTTCCTGTGCCACCAAAAATGTACCTGGACTCCCGATAGTGTGCCTACACCACCCTGCAACCAAAATACGGAAAAAAAACACAAGAAAGCTCACAATACTTCAAATTTTGACAAGTTAGTTTAAAAATGGCAACAACCCATTAAAATGATGGCTATGAACAAGAACCTACACATATAAAATTAGCAAAAATTCCAAGAAAATGGACATTAATTACTACATGTGCATATCAAAAGTTAGCCAAAACAATGAAATTTAAACTAAAATGCCAAGGGACTAGGTCCCACCGGGCGTGCCAAATGTGTGCATGAGTTGTTTTTAAACTAATGCTAATATAAGTAAAGACTAACACCTAAATAGCCTTAATTAGCAAGAATTAAACAACATACTAAGCACCATCAAGATAAGAATTAAACAAGGGTTAGATGCTAAAATTCATCATATACAAAACTTTGAAACTAACAATGTTAAGCATCTAAATCCTCTATTCTCTAACAACAAATAAATGAATGGACCTATGTAGGCTCCATGGCAATAAAAAATGGTTGTCTTTGGTATTCCAAGAACCTAGGAATGAGGGCTTGTCAAAGTTGGGCTACAAGACCCTTTTGACACCTCCCATATGACCTAAGCACTTAGGAAAGAGGCTTAACTCTTCAAGATGATGAACTCTCAAGAAAACAAAAGGAAAGCTCTTAGTCTATTTTGCTATATGCTTTGCATTTGTCTTCTCAAGAAGTTTAGGTGTAGGTATAAAGGTAGAAGGAGGGCTCCTTATATAGCCCAATGGATAAAGGAAACACTTCATCCCTTTGCATGTGGGATAAAGGTAAAACAAGATTAGGAATGGATAAGGTTGCTTTATAAAAGGTAACCTTACTTTAGAAGGGTTTAATTTATGCTTAGCAAGTCATGGGAGTTGGGGGGGTGTTTTAATTAATCAAAGGTGATTAACTAATAGGTAGATGTAAGCTTATAGAAGCTAATTAGAGGAATATTAGTATGATTTAGGCTATTAGAAGGGGATTAAATCAATTAAATATTGATTTATTGGTTAAATGGAAGGGAAAGCTAATTAATTAATAATAATTAATTAGTCTAGATAGAAGGGGTGATTTATTAACAGAAGGTCGTTAATTAGGGTGTTTGTTGGATAGGTGACTTAATTAATTAGCGTAGTGTAATTAATTAATGACGATATGAGGGAAAATGAGTGTTATTGATGATATGTTGTCAATTTGTAAGAAGGGGGATAATTAGCACAATTTAAGTATTTAAATTGCTCAGGCGTAATTATGGGAGGAGTACCCCTTAGAAAATAAGTCCCTCGCGGAGAGGTTTGACAAATACTTATGTGAAGGATCAATGATTGGGTTGTTTAAGCAGAGGGAAGAAATGTGGAATGACGAAATTCACGCAGTGTTTGAGGAGGAGTAGCACATTCCCAAGGAGCTACCTTCGGTAGTAGGAAAGGAATTATAGTTTGCGGTGTATCAACACTTCTACATCACATGGTTTTCTATGAGGGATGGGACATAGATCCCATGATGTAAACTACCCTATGCCTTCACAGTGCACTAATTCCAAGCCTTAGTTCACATATTTATTGATGCGCGCCATCTGAACTTCAACGCAGATAAGGTAGAATGTGACTACCACACCCTCAAGAAGACATATGTGTATCCAGGACGGACCACCTACATTGAGAGGATCATTTCAAATGTCATAAGTATGAAGCCAGTAAGCTTGGCTATTGGGGATAGTGAAGCCACACTCGTATACCTTCATCTTAAACCTAAGCTGGAGAATAATAAGTATGTGGAGAACATGCTAGCTCCAAAGTTTCCTAAGGGAAAACATATAGTAGAGAACCTTCCATCTCCAAATCCTACAACGACTATAGAGGTAGATGAAGAGGAAGAAGAACACAAAGATAGTGGAGGCTTGGATCATAAAGGCTAGAGGTAGCCCATAGAAAGAGTGGAGACTGAGCGCATAGATTCTCCACCTTAGGCGTAAGAAGGAGACGAGGACTTGGACATGGAAGCAGTCCATGAAGAGTGCCATTTTAAGATGGTATTTAGAATAACTAGGACCTAAGGTAGGTGAACTCCACATCCTGTAAGAATATCACCATGAATCTTCCCTCAAAAAGAGGCAACTGAGAAGAAGAGGAGAAAGCTAAATATGAATGAAGAGGCAGAGGAGTTTGTAGAGAGCGCGCCTGGGACCCCAGTGTAACCAGAAGATATGAAGGATCCCAGAGATGAAGAGGAATGTGTGAAGGAGGCCAAAGAATCGGAGCATGAGTAACCTCACGTGCATGACACTACTCAGGAAATTGAAGGGCCAACTCCAAACCTTGAATCTTAGGTTCCTAAGGGGCCAAGAATAAGGAGAACAAGTGGAGAATATGTTGTGCCGAGTATGGGATATGTTGAGGACATAAATAAAATCTTGCACGCCCATTTTTAAAGCACAATGGACCCAAAGGATCTATATGGGTGGGATTTGATGGACCCATACATGGCCACTACGTGCGTAAGGAAATATCTATCCTGGTGCATGTAGACTCATATGGACAAGCCAAATTTTGATGTATGTGAGGAATCTTGTGTGCTGAGAAGAGTGAAGGAGGCACCTCAGAGTAGGCACATGGCTATAAAGCCCACTCTCATGTCTAATGAACAAGTGAGAAATGCCCTAGTTAAGGTATCTACAGAGGTGGCACAAAGGAATATCGATAAGGCTGCCACTATTAGAGAACTACTTGAAGATAACAATGCAAAAACTTTAGAAATAACACGTATGAAAGTAGAGAAGGATATAGATAAGAAAAATAATGAGTCCTTCATCAGCATGACATAAGAAATTGGTGACTATGTCCTGAAAGTAAGACCGCATCTAGAGTCTAAGGTACATGAGAAGTTTCCTTCATCTATGCATTATGTGCGCACATTAGTTGATTTGGTGCTTGAAGATGGAAAAATTCAAATGCCAGCACCAAAGGATCCTGAAAAAGAAGTAGAGAGGGAAAGGGCCTCTGTGGTTAGGAATATTTCATCATACTAGGAATTACTCCAAACTTTACAAGATGAGATGAAGAAAGGAGATAAAGCTGTAAACATATGTGTAGCACTAGAAGCAGTGATCAGGATAAGGACTATGATAGAAGATAATGAAGTTATGAAGGAAATGAAGGATGAGACTTTAGGGTGCACAAAAATATTGGCATTAGTAAAACAAAAGCGTGAGTCCCTTGCAGCAACACAAAAGCTGCATAAGGAGAGGTTGGATGAGATTGGAAAGCTCATAGTGCAAAAAATGGATCTTCTAGAGGGAAGGGTGTTTGCTATGGCCAATGTTGTCCTAGTACTAAAAAATGAAAATGAAGAGATAACTGAGGACGAGTTGGAAGCCATCACCATAGTCATTCCAGAGAAGACATGAACTGAGTTGGATAACTGGCAGACACTAAGGCTGAAATTAAAACTGAATATCCAAAGTTGATCCTCCCAGTTGAAGCTAAGGGTGTTGCAGAATAGAAGTCTATTCTTTGTATAGTTGGTTCTTTACATTCTTTCCATTCTTATTCTTTAATATTTGGAAACATTAGAAGGAAACACCATTACCGGGGTGACAATGTAGTTTAGTGTGGGGTAATGTTGAGCAAAAAATATTATTCTAAGGACACACAAAAGATTCACATGTGGGAACAAGAAACATTTGAATGTGCAGAAGGATAGGAAAGGAAACATGTGTTAGGACAAGTTGATTCGAGACTTAGCCATTTTTCATGGTTACGGACTATTTTTGGAGATAACGGTAGAGCACATAACATGATGGAGACTTGCGCAACACACAAATGATATTTTAGGGATGAGCATCTACTAAGCGCCATGCATAATTTTGGGATAATAATAGGATTTATATTTCCAGTTAACTGTAGGAGATCTATTATTAGCATACTTGCATGTGTGCATATTATTGTAAAGGCGCATGTCTATTTTCAGCATGCAATCTATTTTGGGAAGTGCATAAGTAGTGAAGGGAAAGTCCCCACCCCTATAAGTATGTATTAGTTTGTAGAGAGACACACCTAGACATTGTGTATGAGTTATTGTAAAGTTATGCTGCTGGATCTGATGCACACATAAACTTATGGTAATGTTATATGATGTAAGAAGCTTCTATGTTTTGCAGTGTTTAATATAATGGAGTTTATTGGTTGGATACAAGTGTTGAACATGACTGTAAATGGTTCTTTTATGGTTGATTTAATTATGATTATTGTTTAATTCATGATTATTTAAGATCTAGAAATGGTTATGCACTATTGAAGGGTTATGCTTTATGGAATGTTTGTACTTATTATGGTTCTATATATGCTCTATCTTCAACATGTTACCACCTACACAAAAAAAATTAAAGAGGGGCCTGGTACTTTTGTGCACTTCGGGTGAGCACTCAACTCAGGATGAGTGATGTGCCAACATGCCTAGGTTGTTCGTGGTGGATTCTAGGCTGCATCATTTATCGTCAAGTTTTATGAACGAATGTTAAGAAGGTAAAGTGGTCTAAAACCCTGGTTAAACCCTAGCTAGGAGTAGTTTGCATAGGATGAAGTATACTTACCTTGTTTTGATTGGTTCATCAAAAGTGATGATTTTATCTTGTATAGGGGTCCTCAGGATTTCTAGAAATGTAATGTTGAGGTCATGGTGATATGTGGGCCCCACCTAAAAATAGAAGTTTCTGGAGAATAAGGTTTTAGGATAAGATGGTCCAAAGGAGTAGCATGAAAAATTGATGGTGCATAATGATTTAGAGTTTTTATTGATGTCAATGTATGTTTTAGAAATTTTTTATGTAGGTTCATGGTGTTTTGAGGTCCAAATAGGTTGACTGGTCAAAGGGCAATTTTTGGATCTCAAATAGCAAGGTTTAGTAAAATAACTTAAGCTACATGTGGATTTTTGAGATGATTCAAGTTGCATTGGAAAGAGTATTCATAGATATTTATATTGATATATGTATTTCCTCATGATGAGATTATTTGGTATGGTTTATAGGGAATTCTTGGAGTAGGAAGATTTTTTGGCATTTCAAGAAAACATTATGTTCTGATGAAAATTTGATGATATTTTAAACATGATATGGATTGGGTGATGATTCCTATCACTTGAAATGTGAATAGGGATTATTTTTTCATAAAATAAATCCATTTTGAGGTATTTAATGTTTTTTTATATATATTTTTTAAGCTAACCTTTGAAAACATTTTTTTGGCAGGTTGATCTGGTGAAAGTAAATGTTGTTGTGGTTTGAAGTGAAGGATATTTCATGAATTATAATTTTATTATAAGTGTTATAAATATTTTTACATTTATTTTTAGTGATCACATGATGTGTTTTTGTTGAGTATAAGTGATTTGGTGATCAGATGAAGTTTCCAGTGTGTTAAAAATGTCATGAAACATATGTTTTGAGATTTGTAAAGGGAACTGGGCCCAGTAAATGAAATAATTTTATTGGTTGATATTAATTGTGACAATGTATGAATATTTTATGATATGTTATTCATATTTAAATGGTTTTGGGTCATGAAAAATTATACATTTAATGTAAGGACATTTTTAAGAATGTGCCCATGGGGTTTTGAGCCTTTTTCGGCACATGTAATGTGGGTTTTAGCTAGGCCAACCTAAATTGATAACTTGTGACTATTGTATTTAAAATTTTAAAGTTTCTCTTGATGTATGGGTTGAACCAATTGGAAGGAAAAGGTTGTGCCTAAGTTTGAAATGTGGTGAAGCATATAAAATCATGTTTTGGGTGTTTTTTAGAACTAGTTGAGTGTGTGAATGTGGAGTGACCTAGGCGAAGAGTGATTGTAGGTTTTTGAGAATTATTTAAATCTAATTAAATTTTTTTTAAGGTTGAGAAAAATCATAATACATGAGATCAAGAGTTTGATGAATTTTAGAGCGTTTGAAGATCTTGTTTTGTGAAGTGTGATCACCTAGGGTTTGAGTGAAAAAGTGCGAGATGGATATTGGATATCCATCAGTTATGAAACCAAAAAATCAAATACCTACTCATCATAAGGTTTTTGAGTGGGTGCTTAATCATCTTAGGGGTTTATATCCTCCTTTTGGAGTTGGTGCTTCACAAAATTAAGGGTTCGTGCTCCTTGAAGGGTTGGTGCTCCTTGTGGGGTTGGTGCCTCAATAAATCCATAAACATATCAATATAGTATTGTAATTCACTGGGTTTTCTTCCCCTTGGGTTTTTCTCACTTATATATTATTTTCTTGAGTTGTTTCTTTTTTTCATGGTTACATGCTTTATTGATGGTTTATGGTGTGCACACATAAAGTATTGAATAATTGGTTATTGTAATTAAATGTGTAAGAGATTTTGAATTTCAGATCTAAAATATAATTTAAATTTTTTATAAGGAGTGATTCACCCCCCTCTCAGTCCATTGTGCTTCTAACACATACAAGCACATAAATAAGCACACACCCACACATAGCTAAACATTTTTCAAATAAAAAAATCCATATATCCCAAAAATTAAAATAAATAACACTTGATCATGGATGTTATTGCTCCACTATTTCTCCATCCATTCATATTTCATTGCAATTCTTAGTTTACTGCTACATAATTCACTTATAGTTCATTCACATTCTAAGTCTTGGTTTGTTTCACAATTTTTGGTGAACTCTTGCTCAAATTTTCATCACATTTTGTGACTCAAAAGTCTCTAATACATTTGATTGAAATTGGTCTCTTTCCACTTGGTGAATTAAGAAATACTATCCTCTTAGAGATATATGCACTCTTGCATGCTTAACAACTTGTTGTGAATACCCGATGACATTATCTATTGACATTAACATATGTCATATCCATAAACACTTCCACTTCCTCCACTGAGCCACTAGTGGTTATAAACCCCTTGGAAAAATGAGAGAGATGAATATTATGTCAAAAATAAATACAAAAAAGTTAAAAGCAAAGTCAAAAAAGAAAAGACAAAGAAATATCAATAACTCTCTCTCAGTTGTCTTTCCAGTATCTTTTTTGGAACTGTGAATGCTTGGTTGGTAGTAGAGTAATGTTGTGACTAAAATCAAATGAATCTCCATAAGGGCTATATATGCCTAGCTGAAAAATAATCAATGTATGACTTACAATTTCCTTTCATTCCATTTATCACCAATCACCTATTTCACTCACATCTACACATTGGCTTGTGTTTTCAATCATTGTCTTACAGGTCTTCACTTAAAAGCACAATAAAATGTCCAACTTTTTTTGTGTGTTTTGTACATTTATAAACATGAATTTTCAATTTCATTGATTTTCTAAAGGTAATAGCCACAAAAGTGTATGCATTCATGAAATTCCACAAACTAACAGACTGTTGTGTTTAGAGTGTAGAATACATGTATATTTTTTAATTTTTTTTTGGCAAAAGTTTTTGGTTTTTTTCTTAATTTTATTCATACGTTGTTTCTTATGTTATAAAAGAGGAATGATTGTCCCCCGGTGGTGTTTTTAAATGAAAAGTTGTTTTTTCACCATGAAATTTTAGATATATGTTCAAGATTTAAATTTTGAGGTCCTGTCGAATGTTTGTATTTTTTTGACTTATATATATATTTTAATTAATTATTTAGTAAAAATATTTTTAAATAAATAACGTACATATGTCTATGCCAATAAATTTTAAGATTTATATCAAAATTGAGTTTTTTTTCACATGTACGAAGAAGACTTCAACAAATAGTAAGTTTATTTTTTTCAATTTTTTTTGATATATTTTACTATTTTTCAAATTTGGTTGATTGTGTACTATTGATTGTCCTAAAATACCATATGTTAGTAAAAAATAAAAAATAAATAATAAAACATATTTTTAAAAAATGAAAATTATATTTTTAGAAAGCTAATAAAAATCTGAATTTTGTGTTAAAATTTTGTAATTTTACTAGTTCGTTTACCCTAATTACGTGGCACCTAAGTGGCAGATTTTGGCTTACAATTATCCTCCAAAAGGATTTGGCACCAAAATGTGCCACATAGGTGCCACATAAGTGCCACCCAAGGGGGTTTGCGTGAACCCCTTTGGTGAAGGGGTGTTCACGTGAACCACTGTTCATGTGAACCCCCTCTTGCACCACCAAAGCGCCACTTGTATGCTTCCTTTCTAAATTTAATGTTTTGCAATTTTTGTTTTTTAACTACGATTTAAAAATAATATTGTTCATTTTTAATGTTTTAAATTTAGTTTTTTACAAAAAAAAAATTTTGTTTTTAAACTAGAGTTTTAAATCAAGTTTTTTTTAAAAAAAAAAAATTGTTTTTAACCAAAAATATATAATATGTTATTATATTTTTGAATTTTTTTTAAATTATTTATATATAATAGAATTGACTTTAAAGCATATAGTTATTTTATTTAAAAATATATTATAAAACTAAATAATTGTATATTAAATTAAAATTCTATTAAAACTAGAAAAGTTGTTTTAAAGTTATAAAAAACTAAAATTTAAAATTTCTAACCTAATTTCTATTGAGATTTGTATATAATAAGAGTTGCATGCACGTATAGTTTTCTATCGAGTTTACTCTTAGAAATTCAGATCTATCTTGATTTATGTGTGTAGGTGAAAATTATTGAAGTGGATGAATCATGGGAAATGCAAAGAATGAGAAATGAAAATATACCGAGGAAGAGAATGTAGAGAAGAATGCTAGAAGATCAGTTCGTAGGAAGGCACAAACAAAGAGAGAGAGAAGGAACAACAAGTGAAAGACAAGGCTGCAAAAATTGGTACATACATAGAAACCCTTGATAGATCGTAATTTTATTTTTCGTTCTAAGGTAAATATGATAATATGTTTTTTAGATTGGGTAAAGGCAAGGGTTTTGATAGGATCCCATAACCTAAAACAATAGAAACAATATGTGAAAATAAAAGGCTCTAACAAAAACAATGTAAGAACCAACCAAGTACCAAAAAAGGATCCACACAGAAAAATCATTCAACGAAACAATAATTGTTGAAATATCAATATAAAACATGGTAAAAAATATTGCAACCACTCAATAGTATAATTTGGATCTTGATCTAGCCATCTACTTTGTTTTTTTATTGCTTGTTACTCTCTAGGAGACATGGTTGTTTTTATCTCTTAGTTAAATATAGGGTTTCTATTTAACATCAACTTCCATTCTTCAACATCCTCTCTCACCTCTTAGAAAGGCTCTATTTCAGTACCCACCAACACCTTTCTAACTTAATCCTGAATATAATTGGGTCATTCCCAAAAAACAAGAACCTTTGTATTCCTCCCATCTATATCTCTATAGTTAACCCCTTGACATTTTGTTTCTTTATTCTACATTTTACCTTCTCGTACATCTTTCAAAATTTGGCATTTTTCACCCATCGTGCTTATGTGTTCCATTCAAAATAATTTTCTATCTCTGGATATAGGCCTTAACCCAATTCCTCTTTATCAAGGGTAGCCTCTAAATTCTAGCTCACCATCATAAGATTAGCTCCCAAACGGGTCATATTCCTTATTTACTTATTGTTTATCTAGCTATAATATATATATTTTTCCATTATTTAGGTATGCTTCTATCATTTTCTCCTTTCTAACCTCACCTTTTCTCACTCATCATTTCTCTCTTTCAGCTGTGAAAAGGTTGTCTTCGTCTAGATACAAACATGATCCTCTCAACATACCTTTATTTCTTATCACTCTTGCTTTATCCACATACTCTTCATGTGGAGATAAAACACCTTCCAAAACACTTTGTAGTAAAGAACCACATTAATTTTTTCCTTGATTCCCTCTTCCAAACATCCCATTATATCATAGATCATTTTGTGAGAATGATTAAGTATGATGCATAGCACAAGAGATCCTAGTCAAATGAAATATTAGGCTTGTACCATGCCATATTTCATAAATTAGATAGCTAACACCATCTAACACCATATATATATATATATATATATATATGATTTATGAAAAAAATAATTGAAAGATCAAATGATGACTTGAGCCAATATCTACTGTAAGGAAATTTTGATCTCCTAAATAAAATATTAGTTGGAAATTTCGATCTCCCAAATCAAATATTAGTACAAGGATTGATATTAGCATGTTAATAACATCCTATGCATCTTACAACTTTGAAAAAATAATATTTATACGAAAAATTTGGTAATTGTTCATTTGGAGTAACAAAGATTCATTACACATGCTACATCAACATTAAAATTATAGCTATACAGATGCATATTAAAAATATAATAGTGATTTAATATTTGATTACTCCATACTACCTTAAATAGTTTCTTAGTTGTCTTAGACAATGTATGTAAATTTAGATAATAGTTTCATCCTTTATTTATTATATATATGTCCTATCTCGTCAACTACATAATGCACGTCAAATCCAAGGTTGATTGAACCAATGCATGGTAAAATTATTTTGAGTTAGTAATACTATTCCTCTACATACTATTTTCTGTCACAATGCATGAAATTTCCTAAACCTTTTGAGATTCACACTAAGGCATCCAAATATGCATTTGGTATCCAGTAGTCATCCAACAAGGAAATTAAGTTGATTACTAAGTTTAGATATGTTCGATGACATGGTGAAAATTTATTCCACATAATAAATGTGAACTATGTGGTATTTTGTAAGAAAATAAAATAAAAAGGAAAGTGGGAAAAGGGGAAAGTAGGTTTTAGACCAAAGTAATCAATAATAGATCATTATGTCACACTCACACGTGCTTAGTTGAAAAATTCCTGAATACAAATGCAAAAGTATTGTTTAGTAGATTTCAAGAAGGACCTCATGAAGCTATCTAAATACAATTAGCTTGGTCAACTTAATATTATTGTTTACTAGATAGTAAGTTAATTTTTTAGATATTAAATTGTTTATAGCTTGGTCATGAATGGTGTAATCACATTTGTATGTTAATTTTTTTGCAAATTTTGGTGTAATCACATGTGTATGTTTATGGACACAGATCATGATGTGCAACATTATGCTGAAGTGATAACAAAATTTATGGAATTACTTCCCAAGAAAAATGTGAAACACTTGGTGAAGATGGATTTACAAAAATTAAAAGAATTTTCCCAACAAGAACCACTATCATGAAAGAAAACAACAAAAAGTGTAGAGATAATATATGGTGAATTTTTTAATTTGACTACAATTGCTAGAGCACATTTGTTGGTTACATTCTTGAATCATGTTGATATGAAGGAAACATTAGAATTGTTGGGTGTTGATTTTGGATGGGAAAAGTCAAAACGTATAGAAGAAGAATTTGTTGGGAATGTTTCTAAAGGAATAAGTTCTTTGGGTACAAAAACTAGGTCTGCTGATAAGAGTATTTCTCGTAGAGCAATATTAACTTCAGTTGTAAGTGAAGATACGACAAATAATCATCATGTTACCACCGTTGCCAAGGCATTGGGTTTATCTAGAAAGATGGTCAACAGGTATGCAAAGAGGAGGAAGACATTGGATGACTCTACTATGGAAGGAAATTGGGCACTAATGTGTAGAAATCCACGTTATGATAAAATAGAGGATAATATTGTGAAGATAGTTTCTGATTTTTGGACTGAGAGGACTCATCCTTCTCCAAATGTGAGGGATGTTTTAAAACACAGGATAACTCACAATAACTATGATGAACATATAAAACATTGGCTTGAAATAACTCAACATGAGATGTACATAAAGTTTACAGAAGAAAATCTAGATGTTAAGATTGGACAACGAATGTTTGAAAATTTGAAGCCTTGGTATGTGCGAGCTGATAAATTCCTTGACACATGTTGTTGCCGCTATCACGTTGAGTTTGATTATCACTATCAGGTACAAAAAAAATTATATCATGTATATATATTTTGAGGTGTGCTTTCATTTATATCTATATATTTGAAATTTGATTAAATTTCATTTTTTGAGATGTGATTTAAAATTAATGTATTTCAAAATCTATGTTTTTTCAGGTGTATAGAAAGTTACGGGAAGCATCAAATGGTCCTGAAAATTCCCCACCTACATGTGTCAGTGAATTCATAACTTCTATTCTTTGCACAATATCCGATGATCATGTCGACGATCGTATGACTTGCATCAAAGGTGTATGTGACAAGTGTGGGGACTTGAAATTATTGATATAAAAAAATGAAGATTTGGACACAGTTCAAATGGTGGATTGCAAGAGGTGATTAATATATATATATATATATATATATATATATATATATATATATATATATATGTGTTTTAAATTTGGATGTACATATTTTATTTTGATTTTTATGTTTACTGCAAATGAATATGACAATTTTTCCATTATGTATTGATTTTGTAGGTTCAAATACATAAAATATTCAACACGGCTTGGAAAAGATGCAACCAGGTTGGATTTGGTAGAAGAGGAAATCCCCATTGCTACATTCATGCAAAGTTTTTGAATTTTAATTAGTCCTGTACATCAAACATTCTCACTATGCAAAGTGGCAGGCTACACAATTCAAGGACTAATAGAGACACATTCCCTATTGGTTCCATATTGTTTGTGGTTGATTTTTCTGAGAATTACTCATTTTCTCATCAAAAAGAAATTCAGACACAATATTATCATACTAACCAGGTTACTATCATGGTTCAAGTATTTTATAGGCATGCACAATTGGATTTGGATGGGGTTGAAAGTACATATGTGAAGTGAATGATCAAGAAGGAGTATCACTTCTATATAAGTGATGACAAGGAACATGACACCCACTTTGTGCAACATTGTTTTGGTTTGTTCTTTCAATATCTTCATCAGCGAGGAGTACAAATAGATCAACATTTTGTTTGGTTAGATGGTTGCGCATCACAATTCAAATCCTCTCGCCCTTTCTTTGCACTCATTCGTTATCATCATCATCACAAAATACCTCATTTATGGATTTTTTTTAGAGTGGTCATGGGAAGGGAGAACATGATGGTGTGGGTGCATGCATCAAACATGCTCTAAAGAAACAAAGCTTTGATTATGAGGGAGATCGATTGATTGATGCCCACACCATTGTTGAATGGTGTAAGAAACATTTTACAGTTCAGGTTTCAACCTCACAGGCTTCAACATCACATGCTTCAACCCCACAGGATTCAACCCCACACAGAGTGTTTTGGGAGATAATAGGTACATGCACATTTAAAACATAGATGTAGATCTTGATGTGATTTATTAAGTTCTACAAGTTACAAACTTTTAAAAAAGTTATTCTTAATTTTGATGTTTGTTTTAAACTTTATTGATCTTTTGAGCATGATTAATTGAAGGTATTGATCGAAGGAAAAAGTATGGATGTGAAAGGATTCCTAATTCTAGGTCTTTGCACTCTTTGATGACTATGGATAGTAATAACTGGACAATCTGTACAAGAGATTATTCTTGTTTTTGTTATGAATGCATGAACAAATCATATTCAGAGTGCAATAGTAAAAAACATGGGTATGTAGGTGAGTGGAAGCAAGTTCCTTTAGTTGTGGATGACACATATGGATCAGATCATGATGATAGTTTTGAAGATGTGCCATTAATTTCAACTGATTATGACCACATATCTGGACTGGTTAAACAAGGTATGTTTTATTTAAAAGGATTGTATAATTTGATAATTAAATATATATGTATAATTTATAGTATACATGGATCATTGAATATTTCTTTGCATTTTGTTGTAGGTGATGTATTTGCAGTCATTGCTGAAGAAGACAATATTGAGAAAGTGGAGTACTACTTGTTATGTTGCACAAAAGAGAGAACAAAGCTAACATGTGAAATAACAAGTGAGGAGACAACATTTTATACTGGCTCGGTTGTAGTGTAGGGAACATACTTACAACAAGTGAAATCCCTCCAAAGTGGGATTCACTTTGTTGATTATAAACCAGACAAAAAGGTGTATCATTACACCCATCACATAATTGCTACAGGGTTACAATTGCATCAGGTGAAGACTAAAAGTGGTCAATGCAAAAAATGGAGACTAGATGTAGAAGACCATGAAAAAAATTTACAGGTCATTGAACAACGAGCAGAGCCACTTGGTATTATATAGAAGGACCTAGAATATTATATATTGATGTCTTCCAGGAATAAAATATTTTATCTATTTTATTTGTCATTTGGCATACATATTTGACAACTTTCTTGCTATGATATTAAGGATGGGTTCATTAATGATGTAATTTTGTTCCCTAGTATCTCCAATAATATTCTTTCCATATATATCAATGTTTATATCATGAATTTGGATACTTGGATACATTGAACTACACACACACACACACACACACACACAAAAAAAAAAATAACAAATGAGTTTTTAAAAACTTAGTGTTAGGTTCTACCTAACATGTCTTGTATTGATGGTGTTTTTAGATATTGTGTACATGTAAAATGACATTAATCACCATTTTTCAAAAATTGAGTTGATGATTTCTTCGCTCGTGGATGGATGTAAAGAAATGGATATTAATTTATATATTATTTTTTCCTCATTTTAGTTTCTCTTTTCTGACATCTTTTATAAAAATTTGAAACAAGTTCTTAGTGTCAATAAATCTAACTTGAATCATTTAAAATTTCATGTGAGCAAAATGATAGACAATTAAATTTTGATATAGACAATTAAGAACTACATGAATCAAGGTATTGAAAGATATTATGACTCAAGGTTACCATTTGAGTGTCCTAAAAAATGTACCGATGGTGGTAGAAATGCGAGTGAACATATTACAAATGCACATGAAGAAAGGTTTGCATCAATGCATCACACCATGAACCTGAAACTAGTGAAGCACTCATGATGAAGATAATATTGCATAGAAGTGAATATAACATTATTTCTTAGGAATTGGTAGATAAATTGAAATTGAAGAGGATAACACATTACATTCCACAATTGGGGTATAATCTACACATTAGTTCTTAGATTGAGTAACATATTACTCTTTATGAGGTAGGTTGCCACGAGTTTTATCTCCAAAGACTTTGGTTTACAGAGAGGCATTTTACGTTAGGTGTTTTAATAGGCTATCTAAGAACAATGAACTTAAGATTTCATCATATATGATTCAAATCATAATTTTCAACATTAGATGTGCAGTATGACATACTTATTTTGATCAAGATGAAATTTCATGATATTCACTAATGTTATCCCTTGCATTAACAATCAACCATCACTTAAACATGTTCACTACCCAATATATATTGAATACATTCTTAAATTAATCTTTATAACTTCCTTTCTTCCCATCTCCAAATAAAGTCAAATTTACAATTACATTAAAATAGTACAAATCATGGAAATGTATTGCATTACATTTACTTCCTTTTCCATCATTTCACACACCTGCAACAACATGAGTTTATATTTCCCGAGTTTTAGAGAGAGGATAGATAAAGAGAGGGAATCTATTATTTTCACAAGATTTTAAGTTACTATAGAGTTTTAGAGAGATAGTTTAATACTAACAACACTTTCCTAGAACAATGAATATTGAATTTGGCAATATTTACCTAGAGTCAAATTTTGAGTTATAAGACTTAGTAGTGATATGAATAAAAACAAAGTTAAGGTGGATAGGAAATGGCCTTTGAAAATATTTGACAAGTGCATAAGTAAAGAAGCATTCACTAAGCCATGGAATGTTTAATGTAACATAAAGTATTACTAAATTACCTAAGCATCAAATGATTCAATATAGAATTTTAAAGAAGTTTACAATGTTATATCACAAAAATGAAGGGTATTTAATATCTTATCTATCATTATACCTATTATGATATCATCAAGAGACAAAAATGAAAGATAAGGGGGTGTCTTATATTCACATCCATAATTGTAAATATACACTGGAACTCATAAAAATATAATAATAATACACGTGTCTAAGACATATATCAAAATATAATAATCATGTCTAGAATGAGTATGAGTATATATACATGTCTAAAATATCTAAAATCATGTCTAATGAGTATATACATGTCTAAAATCTCTAAAATCATGTCTAAAATGTCTAAAATCTATAAAATATCACTGAAGTCTCCTCCGTGTACTAGGGCAAGTGCTAGACCCCTCACTAGGCTCTGCTGCACCGTGCATGTTAAAAAAAAGGAATATACACGTTAGAAACTATATATAACATGTACCATATATTAAAATTTATAAGAAAAATTCTACAACAATTTCTTGATTAATTAAATACATCATATAACAGATATGTACAATTGATTACCTCAGTATCTGTCCCTGGGTGGATGTTGGGAGTATCTACACTATGTGTAGATCTCTATCTCGTAGATCCCTGTGAAACAAAATAAATAAAATGTAAGAAGTTGATAAATATTTTTTTTGAATAAAGTTCATTAATTTCTAACATTTCAATTTAGATTAAATATTAATTCTATTAAAACACATGTATATATACCTCTGCGGAATGCGTCTCCAAATCTATGGGATTGCCACCCATGACCTCAACACCAGCAAATACATCACCAAGTGAGCCAAGATGACTCAGGCCCGGAACATCAAGATCCATGTTGTGCTCATTCAAGAGCTTTGTATGTCACGTGGGTAAATGGTGTGGGTTGTGAAGCTCCACACACTAGAGAAGAAGCCTAAACACACAAGTACATGTTTAATTTTAATATTAATAAATTGTAAAGTAATGATGAAATAAAATAAATTTTATTTATATTAAGGTTTAATTTTCACACACTGAAACAGAAATGTGTTAAACATCAGGTGTGACGATCCTAGCAATAGGAGGTCCAATTGTAGCAGTGGTAGTAGTACCCTAACTAGAAGATACACTGCCACTCTACTCTATAAAATCTAAAACCCCTAATAGTGGAATGCTGCAATGCCATGAAATCACCTCATATGCATGCAACAAGTTAGCAGCCATGATGCGTCCTAGCCGACGTGTCTGAGTGGGATCTGTAACCGCCTCAAAGTCATCTGGGGAAATCAAATATGCATGAGCGTATACCTCGCTGCGTGCATCACTGCTGCTACTAGCACCTCCACTACTAGTATCGTGTCTCTGAAGGTACTGACCCACATGGTCAGAAGAGATCAATTGGGTCTTGCGAGAAATGCCAGCAAGACCCTCGATAACAACCTCATGTGCAGTCATAACGACAGGTGTTGTGACATCCTAAAATCCTGATAAGAATGGTTGTGGCCTTGGTACAAGCTGCTGCACGTCAACAACTGCAGGAGCTCCCTCCTTTCTATATGCCTCCCTGTGGCTAATATGGCCACGCCCCTACCCCAAATAACTAGGGATGTCTAAATAGTTCACCTTTAGGTTTAGGTGAACCTCAACATGTAGCATCATTATGAAGTATAATGGTAATTGGTCATTATTCAGAAATTGGCCTTGAGAGGCCACAAATCTAGGATAAATCAAAGGGGCACATAGGGGACATGAACATTTGTTTACATAATATGCCCTTACTTTCTGTTTGTCTGCATAAAAAATCCAACAAGACCTCTTAACGACTTCCTTATTGGAAAGTCGTAATGTAATCTCATTATATCCTACATCTCCTGAGACACTTGATTTTAATGAATCCATAATTTTTTATTGACTCAGAATCAAATGGGTTGTATGTTTTCAAACTTGTCTCTATTCTACGAAGATCAACCAATATTTTTTCACAATGGATTTATACTGCCCAACTGTAGTTGGATTCTGGAGAATAGATTGCAATTTTACAATCTCTAAATCGGTCCTCTCAAACAAATTAGGAGCGGAAGAAGCCATGACTGTAAAAAAATGAAAGTAAAATTCAATTAATAGTACTTTTAATGAAAAAATTCTCCTAAGATATTATCCTATTTTAATGAAAATAGAAATATGATTTTCAAGCTTCAATGCAAATAATTTAGAAAATAAGAAATTACATATATCTTATTGTCATTTGTAATAAAAACTCACTAACATAGAATTACTATTAAAAAATGGAATAATGTAAAATCTAAGTTATTCCATTATAAATAGATCACATAGTAAATCAACCTCAAATGACATAGTTCAAGACAAAGTACATGAAAGAGATACATCACAAAAAATACATTTTATATAAGTCACTACATTTCTTTCAATGGAAAATGAACACTGTTCAACTATAATAAGTAGGGCTGCTATCCTAGGTTCCTAAAACTAGTAATTGCCAACTTATTACATTATATGGGCCATTTGAAAATCAATTTTCATTTGGTGAAACATTATATACATTAGCCTCATAATATAACATGCAAATTTTATAAGTCAGTCATGCATGAGTGTAAGGATCACATAGATTTAATGGAACTAAAGGAGGAATTATCTAGAATGTAACATGCAGTTTTTATAAGTCAACCATGCATGAATTTAAGGATTTAAAATCTTTAATGAAGGAGGAAGTAACTAGAAATATTTTCATAGTACAAGCATAATTGACCCTAAATCCACAAACCTCTACGTCAGAATTATAAATGGCTCATGTAATAATTTACGCTCCTTCATCTCCTCAATACAATGTACAATGGACTCCACCATATCCATATAAAATTATAAGATGGGATCCACCTTATTTACAAAAAAATATAGGTTGGGCACCTCCTTCATCGTAGAATCAACCACATTGTAACACTACTCAACCTTAAGGACCATACAAGGGATACCATAATTATAATTAGGGCTAGAACACTCCATAGATGTCAAGTGTAATGTGTAACATGGGGATACCAAGGTGGTTACTAGTAAATAATAATAGAGCCTCAACCCCAAATGTGGTGGTTTTATACCTTTATTGAGAGAAAAATCACATTTTACAAAATTTCCCATCTAATCAAATGCAAGAAACATATTGCACATATCGTAGAGTTCCTACACAACATCACACATAAGACTATCCCACATTGGAGAGAATGTGTAAGGATAAGTAATTACATAATGTCACAATGGTCAATATGGTACCTAGTGAAAATATAAGTTTGTAATCCATCACCATATCAAAAAGTCCAAGGAATAAGCATTAGGAACCATGTAGATGTCTAGGGATCCTCAAATATAACACACACATGAGGAAAAATATTTGGACCTAAAAAGATAAAAGGAATTGTTGGAAGAGGCAAAAAGATTGATTAATTCTATACAA
This sequence comes from Taxus chinensis, assembly GCA_019776745.2. Classification (NCBI taxonomy): domain Eukaryota; kingdom Viridiplantae; phylum Streptophyta; class Pinopsida; order Cupressales; family Taxaceae; genus Taxus; species Taxus chinensis. The sequence goes on from CM034153.1 coordinate 219,561,532, forward strand.
AATAGGGAAGTGGAAGCATAGGTACAAGGGAAAATAGTGAAAAATCTAAAACAAGAAGGATTAGTGTCTCCACTCATTGATCTTCTCAAAATAGTTAATGTATCGTGCAGTAAAAATATTTCTCAAAACACATCTAACTTGAACCAACTCTCTTGGAAAGTGTAATAAATGTAGTTGCATGCACTCTACCAAGCCAATTCGATACGTGAAAAAAAAATACCATGGGATGTGGATATATTTTAGGAGGATATGAGATCCAGGATCCAGTGTTTGATTTTGGGAGTACTGTAAATATGATGCCTAGATCCACATGGGAAAATATGGGTGCACCAGTTTTGGTATATAACCTAATGACGTTAATTGTATCTGACTATGGGACAATCAATCCAATTGACTGACTAGAGGATATTGAAATAAGAGTAGGATATCATATCCTACACGATGATTTTGAACTTATTAACATGAAAACAAATGAGACACATTACCTAGTCACAATTGGGAAGAAATGTGCATATGATAGAAATATGAAAATCAATAAAATAGCTAATTAGATGGAATAACACTTGGATGATTCTATTATTATCATTCCTATAAATAGGACTAGACAAAATCCTTACAGTATCCCAAAAAAACCATTTCCCCTATGTGTAGGATACTAAAATGTGGTTTAAGATGGACTAACAAGCATGAAAATAATTCCCAATTCTAGAAGAAATACTAGTAAAATTAGAGAAAAATATAATTGAGTAACCTTTGTGTAATACTTGGAAGATTCCTCATAATACACAATCAAATAAACCATTCTTAGAAAAATATTTAAAATATGGAATCAGATTCCCTACCAAGTCAAAAAAAGGATAGTTTTATAAGTTTACACATACATACAAGGATTACATCCATCCCAATGAGGATATCCATATTCCATTAGAGATACCTTCGTCTATTAGTGGGGATTATGATGTGGATTTGAATAATTGGATGCACATATATCATGAAATCAAACTAATGAGAATGTTACAAATGGAAGAAAGATAAAAATTACAATATTTTGGTGCACCTAATAGGATACTTTCCTAATAAAATTCCAAGACCATGTGATACTACTAGAAATGAAATAAGGAACACTAGATTATACACAAAAATGAGTGGTAATAATATAGATACATGGGAAGTAGAAAGATGATGAAATGCATCTTTTTCTTTTGCATTCACATTTTCACAATGACTTATTACATGTACCCTGTTCTTGCTGTACTATTTGTTGATTTGAGGTATTTCTTTCAATTAAGATGACTCATGAACACCAATTATTATCTACATAAGTTTATAGCCTCCTTTCACACAAATTTTCAAGTATATCACTCTACAGGTTGAAATATATCTATCAGTTATTTGCAACAGTCACTCCAATTATTCACATGAAAAAGTATATGTTACACATCATACATAAATTTCATGGACCTAATAATTCACTATTCATCTATAAAATAGGAGTTCTTAATCCATAAATATTAATATCTAATTCATGTATCCTGCACCTATCTCATTAAGTTTAACTATACTCACTATATAGTCTATCACATATATTTGAGAAGTGCTATAAAAATCATTTACAAAACAATGCTTTACATGCATGAATTAAAGTTGAGTTTTCTTACCAGCTTAGGGCCATTATTAAGAGATTATCATCTTAACAATTGTTTTGCATAATTTCACAAATCAAACTCAGAAATTTAAAAATTATTCACAACTGGTGGGAAGTAGATAGATATGAAATCATAGGATGGATAAGAGTAGTATGCATGATGTGTGCAAGGTTTGTACATTTTTCATAGAACCATTATTCTATAAAAGGTATATTTTAAATTTAATATATCATTACGACATAAATTACAGTTTTCACAGCACCATTATTCTACAGAAGTATATTTTGAATTAAATATATCATTACAACATAAATTACAGTTTTCACATCACCATTATTCTACAGAAGGTATGTTTTAAATTTAATATATCATTACAACAGAAATTTCAGTTTTCACAACACCATTATTCTATAGAAGGTATATGTTACAATCCATCATAAACATGGATAAAAATAACATGTATGAGATAAATCATAAATGTAATAAACACCTCAACTAGATCTGACAGCTCCCTAAATCTAGTAATTGCAAAATTAATAAGCGCATTGCAATATGAAGCCCACAACATACTGTGTTAGAAGCTGAACACCAAAATTTGTGAAGCCTGATCATGATATAAGAGATTTTAAATGGGGTTTTACAAAAAACGAGCTAGGGTTTCAATATAAAGGTATATCAAAGAATAAAACGAACAGAGCTCTGTGAAAAATGATTAGAAAAAAAATGTATCAAATTGGCTTTGGTAGAGTGCGCAACTATATGGGGTTTTAATAAAAATGATCTAGGGTTTCAATTATTTTATGCCCAAATATATGGGATCCTCTATTTTCACCAATAAAACAACATATTCCATACTTGGTGCTCGTCAATGGCCTCGTTGGTCATCAATGGCCATGCTGGTGGGCTCGTTGGGCTTGGTCTACTCTGTGTAGTCTTCGTGTGAAGGAGGCGGGAGGAGGAAAAGTGAATTCCTCTGTAGCACCTCCAATATATAAACAAGGGTGTTCGCGTGAATGCCCTTCGTGTGAAGGGGTGTTCACGCGAACACCACATTCGCGTGAACCACATTTAATGCCATACGTGGAAAAATAATAACCTACGTGTCATTCATGTGAACATGGTTCACGTGAAGGGGGTGTTCGTGCAAACCACTTCTATTTAGCACCCCGCCACACTCCCCACTTGTGTTTTTAGGACAATAAGTGGAACACAACACCATGTATTGACCCTACATAGCTCTTGCACTCCCTCATTACAACCATGTAATTTTAAAATTTTCATTCTACCTCATTTAGAATAATCACCCATGGGTATTCAATGCATTATGCATAATTTTTGATAGCAACCACTTCTCATGTAATTTATCTTACAATCATTTATTATCACTTTGGGCTAAGGAAACACTATTCTCATGCTCTCTAACATACATCCACTCTTGTACATATAAATCATCACATGTCACATGCAGATGGCTAGGGAAAAATTATCCCTAATTTCACTCATCATGTCTTATCCAAGGTTCATTTTCCATCATTGATAAAATTCCACTTTTACTCCCAAATTATGCTGGGGAAACCAATAGATCCAAAAACTATCACTTGAGAGGAGATATCACATCAAAACCTTCTTGTTAAATATTTTGACACTCAATTGTCACCTACCTTATTCAATTGAATCAATAGTCTCTTCATTGTAAAATAAACCTATCAATCCCTTCATAGGCTTTGGCTAAAGTGGCCCATAAATCACATTTCTAGGTTTTTATCTGTCTAGTCAACCATCTAAGCCCATGTGTGTAGAGACCATCATCATAGGGTTGTATGAACCCCACATTATCTTTAGTTTTATGATGCATTGTGTTTTCTACAATACGTAAGACAAAAATGGGAAACATGTAGATCTTATAAAACACACCTTACACATAAGGTCTCCTAAAAAAAAAAAAAAACATTAAAAAACATGCTAATCCCACAAAAGCTTATAAAAATAATAAAACCACACAACAAGGTGATAAAAGAAACCTCATCACTCATTTACCAACCCTCACCCACTCACATTCAATTTTATTCATCCCACCTATCCATTTGTATGCCCATTATACTATGGACCGTTATCATCTCACCCTACTATGCACATTGCACCCATATGTGTAATAATATTATATGCACCCAAAACTATAAAACACCACTCACTCCCATCATTTCACCTTCTTGACTCGTTATGCACTTAATCCCATACTTGAGTTCTCTATTTTTTCTCACATATTTTAGTGTTAGAGGTTTTAGAGAGGTAAAGGTGGATCATAAAAGACTAGTGCAATTCTCAAAATCAAATTTTTGGGGATATTTCAACACAATTTTTAGTCATTCTCATGAATTTCTTGCAACCTCCATTCAATTTTTGGTGAATTGCAGCAGTGATTTGCTGAGTTAGGTATATAATTCATTTTTATACATTTCTTTGTCATTTTTTGCAATACATTATCTTTTATCTCCTTAAATGGTTAGGGAATTAACTGAGACAAATACCCTAACCACAAAAAATAACTAATATTTTTCAAGTGTTTGCATGCAAGTTTGAGATTCAGATATGGAATTTTACCCACTTTATTCATTAAAATAACCCATAATAGTCCTCATTTTCAATGGTAGTGTAAGCCCATTTATTTAATTAGCATTGATTTGGATATTTTATATTAACTAACACATATTGTAGGTGATCGAAATATAGGAATACAATATCATATAAAATTTAAGAATTCTATGTAAAAATTAAATGGAATTTGAATAAACCATTTCTCCTCTACAAACTCTTCAAATGTCAATTTATAAATATTTTCTATGTATATACCATCGAAAGTAGAAAAATAAAAATATGTTTTGAAACCCAAAATTGTTTCATAAATAAATATTTATAACATTCTCATAGGTAACATAGACTGTATGACAATAAATTTTGAATTCATAAATTTTCCTTCCCACCCTACAAAACTACCCTTGTTAGCCCATGTAAATCATGTATGTGGGTTTCATATAGTGATTATTTTAAGTGGGTGAGAAAAATTCTAATTTCAGAATTTCATGGCAGTTTGAGAGTATTTGTAGATTTTTTTGTTGGGAGGAAATTTTTTAAAATTTAATATTCTATTTATTTTCTAGAATCCATACTTGTATTAATTTTACTGCCTTTTTAATTAATAATGATGACCTTAATGGTGCTTAGTAATGAAGTGACATGTGTTATACTTAATATATATAAACCCATTTGGAATGTACCTTTTTTAGATATGAAAAAAATTACTAAAAAATTATCTTAATGGTGTCTAATAAGAATGTGACACATGTCACTCCAAAATTAGACATGGTTTACTATTAAAAAAAATAGAATCTAAAATAGATATTGTAGCCTCATCTAGTGGCCAATAGATTTAACATGAATTGAAAAATATAGATACCATTATGTGCTTAATACAAATTATATTATGTGAAAAAGTTTCAAATTTTATCCTTTGGAATAATGTTTTTGTTTTGTATAATTATAATTTGGTAAAAATAAAATCAATGTAAGAACAAAGGGTAATTATAGGATTCTATAATAGCTAACAACTGCTAGATTCATTATTTTGAATAAACCATTACTATTTTTTCTAATATTTTAAGTTATTTCCGTGTATACTAATAATAAATTCAAAATCATATCTCAACATTACTCCTAAAAATAATGCCTAGCGGTCACTAGTTTCATAAATTAAACATAGACATAAGTTGCAACTAAAAAATAAATAGAATTAGTAGCCACCACTAGCTTGAATGCATTTCAAATTTGTGTCAATGTAAGACGAAAAGATAAATTCAAAAGCCTCAATATTTTATGTAATGCCTAGCAATCACTAGCTTTAAATATTGGAAGTCCAAAAAAATAACTCATTAAATAGTATCCATTACATAGTTCCCATAAATATCTTATTAGATTAAGAAGAGGCTTTCTCTACCATCATTAAATCATCGATAATGATCAACAACATATTTGAAAAAAATCCATATAATTATGTTTGAAAGTGAGGCAATCCATATAATTATTTATGAAAGTGTAAGTTACAATTAAATAATAAATAGAATTTATAGAAACCAATAGCTCGAAGGTGTTTGAAATTTGTGTCAATGTAAGACCAAATGATAAATTTAAAATTCTGAATTGATTATGTAAATCCTAGTAGCTGATAGTTTTAACTCTTGACAATCTAAATCACAGCTCACTAAACAATACCCATAAATATCTTACTAGATTAAGCAAAGGATTTCTCTACCATAATTAAACCATCAATATTGATCAAAGGAAGATTTGAAAACAATATTTATATAATTATGTATGAAAGTGAGTCACACATAAGATCAAGTTAAATTACATCATTCTACATATCCATAATGATTTATTATTAAAATGGCTAAAATCCACTAATTTCACACTTGAGTTTCAAATTATTGATTTATTCCATTCCCATCAAAATGTAGTCCTAATGAGATAAATCCTAGTGTAAACTCTTATAGGATCTTGACTTGTAAATCTAATTACTAGTGGCTACTAGATTCAAATGTTTTTGAAAATCTACATCATATTATGTTATCTGTAGAAAAATTAATTAAATGAAAAATGAAATGTGTACATTATCTGTAAAATAACTATTACCATTCTAGGCCAACAAGTATTAACATATATGTTATATTGGGATCTATATTCAAAATCATTTGTAAGTTTTTCATCTAATTATATTCCATTTTATCTATATAATTAGATATGTTAGTCTAATCTCTTGTAGAGGTGATATGTCTTGGTTGTCATAACCCCATTTACAAAAATTAGCTTCAATTAATGGGCCGATTATTAGAATAAGTATGATGATGAATGGTTTAGTGAACTCTATTCCCCATATAACTTTTATATGGATATTTGGCTGTTATTTTTAACAAATGATGGGGAACAAGAAAAAGATATGGTTATATCTTTGATACTTGTTGATGCCAACACTTTATGCATTCAATTCAAGTGCATAAACATAAAGAGTCATAAATTTGTCATTATTAAATTGAAATTACAAGTGTCATTATTTAGCAAATAATGAATTCATTCGTCAATGCATGACAAAATTACCTCTTGTCTAACCTATGGTTAGAATTTAGTACCACTAATAGAATCAAATAAAACAATAAAAAATGATGCATATGATATTCATTTGGGTATTACTATAGTATTCAAAAACTTGTATCACTATGAAACTACCTCATTCGTATGCCATCACTTGAACATAATTTTTTATTATTTTCCCTTAAAATCATGTAAAAAAATTCACTATATTCTAGAGGATGTGTTTGTCGATTTTGGAAAATGGCTTAACTAATTCAAAATTTCCCAAGTTAAATAAAAAATAGACTTTCAATTATGTTCAAAATGGCAAGCAAGTTATTTTAAAATTTTGAGTCTTACAGTATTAAACAATTTGAATTATTTATCTTTAATAAAGAAGTTTTCACAATTGATGTTACCAACTGTTATGTTGCACTAAAGAATTATCAGTATCTCCCCTTAGCTGATAAGAATATGGACATATTGGTACATTTAATATTAATAAATTTCATTCCAAAATAAAGAAGTTTCAGTACACAGGAGAATTGACATAGGTATTCCTATGCACTTGACTTCCTGAGGTTTGGATAAGATAACTGAAATGTGGAAAACGATATGAAGATGGGGAATATAATGCAATGGTGGAGTAATAGGAAATGATAAATATGGTAAAGATAGAGATGAATAAGGATCAATATTCAATGGTGATGAGTCATTTTATTTCCTTTTTAAACATCTAATATTTTGTATTTTGTGTAGCCATTTGTACCTATGAACTTTCATTTCCCGGTGATATTGCTGAACATTTCCATTATGACTTGAACTGATGAAAAAAATATTTATTAATATAATTATTACTAAGGTTTACTTTATTTTGTGGATTATGAGTATGCATTTATTCTTATGATTGCAATATGATGTTAAATGATGCTTTGTATAAATGCTAGCCTTGTTTGCAAATAAGTTGTTATATGTAGGAAAGGATCCATACGTAGCAAGTGACATGTAACCAAAGGAAATCATTCATAGATACGAGGTAATCCAAAAAAATTAACATGAATCCAAATGAACTTGTCTACAACAAAGAATCCACATCCAAAAGAGGTCACACACATACATAAAGTCATGATTCTGAGGAGCTTGCACAACATGTACACTAAACCTAAGCTCACACATGTTGATGGAAGAAGTAGTTATGGGAATGAGGAGAAGAATCAATTCCATCACCTGATTATGTGTTGTAACTCAAACAAAGAATGAGTTGATTTAATTTATAATTTAATAATTGGTTGATCAACTGATCAGTTAGTTAAGTTACGTGATTTTATGAGAATATCTATTGAATAGTTCTGTTGGATGCATGTAAGTTTCTAGATTATTTGGTTAAGATATTTTAATTAATCTAATTGTAACTCCTAGTAGGACTCTACCTCTTCAAGCCTCTACTGTAATGAGGGATATAAAAAGGAAATGTTAATGCTGAAGAGGGGATCGATCCATAGATATAGAATTTGTTGTATTTTCCACTTGTAATCTTCATGTTGATGAAATAAGAATCTGAGTTCTATTAATTTGTTGTAGACAAAAGTCTTAAGAGGGATTAACACCCAAGGAAGGTCCCACTTGTGGTCTACTAACCCTCTCATTTTTTTATTGTTTTAATTTATGACATGGTTGGATTAGCAACAATTTTACTCCTTTATCTATGTTTTTTTACATGCTTTATTGTTAGCCATAATGTTTACTTTTAGTTCATTTCTAACATTGTTATTTCATAATTATAGTGACAACAATTTACCTTTATACCTCCCAAACATCTGTAACTGTGCATACAACACTAGAAATATTGAAAGTTTACGTCCCTAGGTTTGGTACTTAAATGAATGTAGATTAATGAAAAACATATTAATTGCTACAAGTTAATTTGCACCACCATTTTTGGCACTGTTTCTGGGGATACTACCAAGTTATAAGGTTTTTGAAGAGGTTTTCTATTTCTTAGAAGCAGTTTAGGTTTTAGGAAATTCACCTCCAAACCAACCTCCCAACTAATTTCCCATTGATTGAGTTGAGTAGTTGATGTATGCACCTTCCAAGGGATTCCCAGAGTAGATTTTTACCTAATCCACAAGTAACACACAAATTTTCATATAATTTTGAGGATTATGAAGAAGACATACTTTCCTTTGTACAAGGTTTGTTATTAGAAGAGAACCCTCTAAGTGAAAGTTATAAAGATGCTCATGAGCAACCAATTATGGAAGAAGAAGTAGATAAAAATTCTTTAAATGGGGAAACTAATTTTGAGTTTTCCATCACCAATAATGATGTAGCTACTAGTATGAAGAATATTTCTCCCTCACCATTACCCATCTTTCATGGATCAATGTCGGAAGACCTAGAAACCTTTCTGTTTGAGTTTGATGTTTTGTGGAGGTGTTATGATTATAATACTGATGCACATAAATTTAAGCTATTTCCTTCTACACTCAAGGATGTAGCCTTGAGATGGTTCATGGGTTTAGGAAGAGATGATGTAACCACTTGGGCACAGATGAAGGAGAAGTTCCTCACTAAGTATCAGGACTACTACATGCTGAGTAGCAGAGGATGTGACGAGATCTATAGAATGGCACAAAAAGAGGATGAACCATTATAATACTATTTGGAAAGGTTCCTATTATATGTTTAGAAGACAAGGCACACCAGACTACCACATGAATGTCTCAAATTACTCTTTTTGAAGGGAATCAACGAGGAGGACATGGATGCTCTAGATATGATATGAGCAGGGAAAATTTCAAAAGCTAATTTTAAATAAATATATGAAGCCTGAAAAAATTACTCGAGAGATACTATGAAGAGGGTAAGAAGTGTAAGATCAAGAGGTGAATCAATTACCAAAACCATTGGGGACATATCCAAGTCAGAGATTGTCAACATGTTTAAAAGCATGAAGCAGAAAATTGTCAATGACATGGCTAATCAATTATATGCTCTACATGTCAAAAAGAAAAAAGAAGATGTAGAAGCAACACTCATAGAGTACTTCCATGTATATAGAAGGAATAAATTTGATTGTACACGCAAAGAATTTTCCAACATTGATCAAGAAAGAGAGGCTTCACTTGAATTCAGGATGATAGAAACAAAGGATGGGAAAGTGTTCTATGTTGCGTAAAGAAAACCATGGACACTGAGGCAAGGAGGTATGACATAAGACCCTATGCATTCATTTCAAAATTGGTCTAATAATCCATATATATAGCCCCCACATTGGGCTAGCCATCAAGGCTGGGACCCTATCCTAATCAATACCAAAAATAGTGAAAACCTCAATTCTAAGGCCAACCACACCAACAATGGCAAAAACCTCCTCAACCAAGGAAACAACCTTGGAAAGGAGGGAAGCAGTAGAATAACCCACCTCCTAATTACCAACAATTTTATCAACAACCTCCTTATCCATATCAATAATCTTTGATGTCAAACCCCCAAACATGATATTAACCAAAATATACCCACTACCAGCTCAACCAATGCATGACCCTAATAATAAAGATGCTCATCCAGTCTATTCCATTGAACAAGCTCAACACCATACATATTTTGTTTATATAAACAATATACATCTTCACTCAAGAAGAACACTTCCTCCACCAGCTGAACCTGTTTCACAAATAAGAAGTGTACACATAAGAAAATTTTTTAAGGTAGAAGGTTGGTTACATGAGGAATACCTGGAGGTCGTGAAGAGGTTGCGCACCATTGAAGACTAGGCCGATCAAGAGCACTCCTTTTTTTTGGGAAGGACTACCAGGAAAGAACACAAGACCACAAGACCACAAGATAAAATTAAAACTATCGGTTGTTAGATTGCCTAGTGTGAGCTAGATCTGGAAAGTAGGGTACTTCCTAGAAGTTTTTCAATCCATGTTTAAAAACAAGTTCAATGTTAATAAGAACATGCAATAAATATTCCTACTATAGTTTTATAATTTAGGCATCTCACATAAGCACAGTAATCCAAATCTAATATAAATAATGAATAAAAGACTATATCTAAAGAGGGTGGTTGGTTGTTAAGGTTTGTAGGTGTGAAAAAAGGGTATTAGGAAGGTTTGGGTGAAGTTGTGATAGGTTTTGAGAGGTTTTGGGTAGGTAAATTAGCTCACTAGTCTAAGGGAGAATGTCAGACACAAAGATTGATTTTGGTTGGTGAACCAATGCTGGTCACTGGTTTTAGCTAGTTTTGGTTGGCTAACTGATCATGGTAGGGGAAATTACGTGCCAAAGGTGAAAGAAATTTTGTTCTAGCTCTCTGTGATTGCAAAAAGTGTTGAAAATGCTTAGGCTAGGTGTTAGGATTTGGGTGAAGAATCAACAAGGGTGAAAGAAGTGATTGAGAAGGTAGAGAGGTATATGTTAGTAGGGTATTGGGTAGATGGGGAAAAATGATATTCGGGTGAGAAAAAATCAATATAAAAAAAGAAAATAAGAGATTGAAAACCAAAGTTAAGAACTAATAAATTGGTTAGGATAATTTTCTAAAGACTTGGAGATTGGTAGATGTGGTGGTTGGTGGGAATTTGTAGGAGAAATGGGTCTGGATCTAGTGCTGTGGTAATGAAGCCTGTGTTCTTCCCTATGAATGATTTGAGGCTATGGAATAAGAGGTTGGTTTCTGGTGAAGAACTTGGATGCTCTGGTGTTTTTTGATTGTTGGATGCTCAATCAAATGAAATAAGGTGAATGAAATAAAAAAGCCAACCAAAAAAAGAACCTAGGGAAAGAGTTGGAAATCCTTATTTAAGGTAACCAATGGCAGTTCCTTGACTGGCACCGCATGAGGAATAACTAACATTGGTTAGGGAGAAATAGTCCCATTTGCTTAAAATAGTCTGTTTCTTCCCTTTTTGGCATGGGTCAAGATTTTACTATGGGCTATGAGTCTTGGTTCATGTTTAAACACATGGGGAATTAATGGAAGAAGTGGTTAGTAATAAGTATTAGGTTTTGAAAGAGTCTTAGTTAGTTAAGTGAAGTGATGACTCAATGCTAGGAGTGATGACCTAGTCTCAGTTAGTTAAATGCCCCTGGAATGGGTCCAAGGTGAGGTGGTAATCAACCTATTATTGATAATTAGATTAATTAATTAATTAAAATGTGTGAGAGGGGTTATGGTAAAGGGGTATGTTAGTTGAAAGGGGCTTAGGGGGTTATGACCCAATTTTAGGTGTCTACAGGACCCACCATTACTGAGATTGCTGATGAACTAAAGACGCTATAGGATGATCCACAACAAAGAAAAAACACGTTGAATATAGATCCACAACAACACCAAAAGACACTGCATGTTAATCTACAACAACCTGAGAAAAAATCCAGTAAGGGAAAAACATAGGTTAATGAGCCCCAATTTCCTGAAAGGTTACAAGAAAATAAGACTAACCTCAAGTCAGAATTTGATTCTAATTTTTTCAACCAGCTAAAAGATATTTGTGTCAAAATTCCATTGATCCAAGCCATCAAAGATGTGGCCATGTACAACAAATTGGTAAAATACCTATGCATAAATAAACATGGAAGGAAGAGGAAAGATACAACTATTTTACATGTCATAGGACAACTAGTTGATATTATACTTGGGAACTCAATTCTACCCAAGTACATAGATCTAGGAATTCCTTTGGTAAATGCCACAATCAATGACACAGTGATCAAGAACACTTTGATTGACTTAGGGGAAGAAATAAATTTAATGAAAAAATCATATATGATTTGAAGTTAGAGGGACTACGACCAACAACCACAGTCTTGCAACGTGTAGACATATCAACAGTGAAGCTTGAAGGAAGCCTAGAGGATGTTGTAGTAGTGGTAGACTCTTGGGAGTACCATGTCGACTTTATTGTTCTCCAGTAAAAAGCAAGCTTGGGAGGATATCCTATCATCCTAGGAATACCATGGTTGGAAACTAATGATGAATTCATAGGATGCACATTTGGTAATATGATTATATCTAATGGAAGTGGCACCAAAAATCTCATGCTTTACCCCCTGCACAACTGTTCAATGAGTAATACCAAACCGTTTGGGTTGAGGAGCTAGAAGAAGACCTAAGCTTAGTTCAGTAGCTCATGATGTTGGAGAAGTCATACACAATTGAAGGGTAAGAAGAGGATGTTGTTCTTTCCAATGTCCTAAAAAATAATTATGGGAGGAATGAATAAGTAGATGGAAAATTATGGTGTATAAGTTGTCTTGAGAATCAAATCCTACTCTAGCAAAGCACTATGAACATTTCGGGTAAGACTTACATGCTCCACCAACTTCTTCCACATGATTTTATATTGAATTCTATAATATCAATGTATGATACATGACTTATCTCTCCAAGAAAGTGAAATTTTCTCTAGGTAATCCACTTAATGTGAACCAAACACTGAGCATGCAGTAAGAGCAGTTGTTAATTACTCTTCCATAGAAAAAAAAGATAAAATTTACATGGGATTATGGAGACATGAATGGGATCCATCCTAAGATCTGTACACATAAGATATACATCAAAGACAAATCCAAGCCTATAATACAACCACAAATAAGAATGAACCCAACAGTGAGGGATATAGTGAAAGAAGAATTAAAAAAATTGTGGGATGTTGGATTCATATATCTAATTTTAGATAGTCAATGGGTGTCACCCCCTTTCATTGTACCTAAGAAAAATGGTAAATGGAGACATGAATGGGATCCATCCTAATCTTTGTACACATAAGATATACATCAAAGACAACTATAGGCCAATAATACAACCACAAAGAATAATGAACCCAACAGTGAGGGATATAGTGAAAGAAGAATTAAAAAAATTGTGGGATGCTGGATTCATATATCTAATTTTAGACTGTCAATGGGTGTCACCCCTTGTCATTTTACCTAAGAAACATGGTAAATGGAGGATCTTCATGGACAATAGGGAGCTGAATTCAACAACAAAAAATGATCTTTTTGTGCTTCCTTTCATTGATCAGGTACTTGACACTCTTACTGGCAAGAACTATTTCTCTTTCTTTATAGATATAATAGCTACAACCAAATTTAGACTGCACCAGAGGACTAGGAAAATACCACATTCACATGCCCATGAGGAAAATTTGAATACTTTGTTCTTCCCTTTGGTTTGTGTAATGCACCTGCTACATTTCAAAGAGCAGTTCTCAGTATTTGCTCAGATCTAACCAATGGATGCATGGAGGTATATATGGATGATTTTACAGTATATGATAGTAATTTTGATGAAGCAATGAAGAATATGGACAAAGTTCTCAAGAGATGTAAGGAGCATAACATGTCCTTAAACAATTAAAATTTTTATATGATGATGTTTGAAGGAATAGTGTTGGGGCTTTATCTATCAACTGTTAGAATTCATGTAGATCTAGCAAAAATATTTGTGATTATAAATATGCAAACACAAAATAAGAAGAAATATGTGAGGAGATTCTTAGGCCATGCTGGGTATTATAAAATATTTATATAGGATTTCAACACCATTATTTTTCCTACTGGGAAAGGATGTTGCCTTTGAGTGGACTAAGAAATGTGAGGTTGTATTCTAGACTTTGAAGCAAATGTTGACTTCTACGCCCATGTTAAGAGGACTAGATTTGAGTTTTCCATTTCACATTCATATTGATGCTTCAGATCATGCCATTGGATTTATTTTATGATATAAGGATATAATTCTAAACTATGCAATCTAATATTTCAGTAAGAACCTGCATCATGTTGAACTTAATTATGCAGTCAAAAAGAAAGGATTTTTAGCAGTTGTGTATGACAATAACAAGTTTAGGAACTACATCACAGGCTACCCAATTTTTATTCACACTGACCACGTTGCAATCAAATAATTTATCAACAAACCAGTTGTAAGTAGTAGAATAATAAGATGGTTGCTACTCTTGCTAGAGTTTGATTTCACCATTGTGGATAAGCCTAGTAAAGACAATGTTGTAGCTGACTTTCATTCAAGAATGGAGAATAATAATGAACAAGTAGTGGATGAATATTTCCCAGATAAGCACCTATTTTCCATTTCCAGTAAGACACCTTGGTATGCTGATATAGATAATTATCTAGTCTCAGGTAAGACACCTCCACACTATTTATATTGTGAAAAGAAATACATTGTTGAGAAAAGTGTGAATTTTTCTTGGATAGTTAGTTTTATATTTCACATGGGGTGGGATAATTTTATGAGGAGATGCATAGATGATGAGGAAATATATGATTTCCTCAAATCTTTCCATATTGAAACATATGGAGGACACTTTGCATGAAAAATAATAACATAGAAAGTATTAACAACTAGTTATTACTGGACAACATTACACAAGGATGCAACACTGTATACAAGGAGGTGCGATAAATGCCAAAGAATGGGTAAGCCTACCAAATCAAATGAGATGCCATTGTAGCCTCAGCTATCATTTCATCCATTTAAAAAATGGGGTTTAGAATTCATTCGTCATATAGATCCTAAATCCTAACAGAAAGAGTACATTCTGGTGTGCATAGATTACCTCAGTAAATGGAAAAAAATGAAAGCGTTGCAAAATCAAAAGAGTGAGAGAGTTTCAAAATTATTGTATGACCACATCTTCAAAAGGTATGGAGTGCCAAGATAAATTGTTACAAATCAAGATACACACTTAACTGCTAAAGTTATTTCTGATCTAGCTAGGAATATGAAATCAAACATAGGAAGTCTATACCTTATCACCCCAATATAATGGTCAAGTTGAATTAATAAATAGGGAAATAGAATCCATCTTGAAAAAAACCATTGCACTCCATAGGAGAGATTGGTTAGACAAAATTCTAGAGCTAGTTTGGGCATTCAATATAACGTGGAAGACAACAACTAGATTCACACCATTCAAACTTTTGTATGGTAAGAATATTTTTCTCCCTATTGAGTTTGAGCACAAGACATTAACTACTACACTTGAATTAGGCATAGATTTGTCTAAGGCTCAAAGACAAAGAATTCTCCAACTCAATGAGTTGGATGAAATGAGGAGATAAGCTATGCATAATATAGAGATTGTACAGAAGCAAAGGATCAATCGACTTGACATGTTCATAAAAACAAAAAAATTCAAGAAGGTGATAGGTCTCTCTTGTTTGACTCCAAGTACAAAGACCATATGGGAAAACTCAGGACAAGGTGGCTAGGCTCATATGAGATTGAGAAAATATTTCCCAATGGGGCAGTGAAACTCACCACCATAGATCCTATTATATTCAAACTACTGATGAATGTTCATAGGTTGAGGTTGTACAAAATTCCAATTGATAAGAGCATATTAATGCATTAGTTCAGAGGATGTCAAAGAAAAATGGAGATGAGAACATCGAAGTTAAGGTTAGAAGTTGAACCTGCTAATTCATCTTACTAAGTTGCTGAAGAATGAGATGTTCAGTGGCCTTGGTATATTCAATTTGCTGAATACTCCAAGGGTAAATAAAAGTGATGTGATAAGTCTTCTTGGTGATCAACAACAGTCAACTAACATTTTTTGTTTTCCTAGAATTTCTATTTTACATGATTTGGTGTATTTGTTGTAAAAGTGCATGATCTCTAACAGAAGGAGATGATGTAAAGACTAAATTTCAACTTGCAGTAGCATGCAACAAATCTTTGATTTTTTTTCCTACACATATGAATGGTGATGAAGATGATTGACACTAGAATATATGAATGGTGATGAAGATGATTGACACCAGAAAACGTCAGTATTCCCTCTTCGAGAATTAATTGATTTCATTATGGAGCCTTCAACATAACGCTACCTATAATTATAAGACTATAAAAAACATCTAAAACATCGTGGCAACTCAACATGAAACATCATGATGGGTCTACGTGTAGCAAAAGGTGCAAATCACAACAATTCACATGTCATCATCATCCCATACATTTATTGAGATAAGTGCACTCATTTTAATTTAATAAAGTATCAACGGTATGATTATATTTAATTAATGTTTATGCAATGTCATGAATGCATTTAAATATCAATTATCACCACCTCCTTTAAAACCTCTGAGTTGTCTCTCCACGTCACCCACTTTATCATGCTACTTCACATCACATGTGTGTGGCTATCAAATGAATTTAATTAATTCCCTTATGCATTGTTTGTGAGTTGGTCACAAAATTCAAAAACTTTCTTCTTACTCAAAATCTTGCATAATTTCTACGATTTTTGAGATTTTTCCTCTTAGATCTAAGGGAGTTTGTATAATTCAACATGGGAGGGGATCTAATTCTCCATGAACCAAAAAAACATTCACAACTATGCAGCTAGCCATATATACTTCATTATTTTCAAACTTGCAGATGGATAAAGTATATTAATAAGTTTCAAGCTTTCAATAAATCCATGGTTACAAAGTTTTCTGCCACATTCAAGGAAGGAGAGGCTACTGTCAAGGATTTAGCAATGAAAGTGGATGAAAAAATTTTAGCTGCAGTCACAGGGCTTCCTATAAAAGGTGAGTTGTTCCTTGAGAAGGAAAAACTGGATGTAGCTCAATGAGAATTTGGTGATGCAAATGATAATTTCATGATTGATAGACAAGGCACATTTTACACTAACACAAAACCATTTTAGGCTGATGTTTCCAATTACATTATCAAATAATTTACTTGTGAGGGTAGATACTTCAGGTTGAATATTGTCCATTTCAAGTTGCTCAATCATTTGAACAATGGTAGACATGTTAATATTCCCAATTTATTAAATGAAAGCTTGAAAATAATGGGTAGAGATTCATAGAGGGGGAGGTCAGCTTTGTCTCACCATTGTCTTATCACTTTGATTGTAAAACATACCCTGGAAAGAGAACACCCTGCATTGAAATGGAAATATTTTTCAAGGTTTAAAAACATTGATAAGTTATTGCGAAAAGGGAAGAAAAGATGAAGAAGCACATGAAGTTCCTCCACACCTTCATCTTAACCCATAACTTCCACCTCTTAGCCTACAGAAACCCCTATTTATGGGAAACCACCATCTTAAAAGAAAAACCCTTGCCCACTTCTTCTGAGATAATTTTTGTTGTAGAAACCCTCCTTGGAATATCTACACCTGAATCATCTTCATCCAAGGGAAAAATTAAGTCTTCCAACACAATCTCTAATATACCTAGACAATCACATAGGCTATGTACCAAAAATCCCAAAACCTCAAAGCATAGAACACCTATCAAAATAAAACTTGACAGTGATGTAGAAGTTGTTGAAATGGAAATTGAAAAGGGTGGTGCTGAAGTTACATGTGATAAACAAGACTTGAAGGAAACCATGAAGGATATGAAGAATAATAATGGGGTAGAATTGGTGAGAAACTTGGTCAAGAAGGCCTTGCTGAATAAAAAAAAGTTTAAGTAGAGGTAGTTCATGCTGGGGAAACCCATGAAAAGCATGAAGGAGGATTATTGACAAAGTAAATTGAAGATATAGCCCATGACCATGAAGATAAGATGGAGGTAGCACATGTGTAACATTCCCATTTTAAGACTTTAGAAACAAGGGAATTTTTTTTGAAACATAACGTTCTCTGTTCTAAATAAAAAATCATTTATAACACACATTACATGCCAATCAATCTCATAACAGATAACCATATGCAGCTGTAATGATTCGGTATACCACCGATCTCTTATTCCATGACTCGGTTACCAATCGATCTCTCATATTGAATTAAATTATAGAATACTTTATGTATACTACATATACTTAGTTTCCTACCCAATTATGGGTATTGAGTGATCTGTTTAAAGAACCTATGTGAATATTTGTTACCAATATTCATCTGACATCACGTTGCTTTAAACTAGGTGACATAGGATAACACAACCAGTAGCTTGTGATACTTTGGCCAAAGATTTTCAACATACTATTCATGTTACTATTCCTAGATGGCATACTCATCATTTTGGAATATATTCTTCATCCCACTCTACTATTACCTAGATTGGTCTTTACTGACTATCGTCAGTCGACTTGCCCAAGGTTTGACCCTAGCCTAGGTTAGCAACATAATTTGTTATTGGAAGATGCTCACGATGAATTAGGGTATATGGGCATACTCGGATGACCTAAGTCAACCAAATGTGCTAAGGTACCCCGAGTCATAGAAAGATACTACCTATCTTAAACATGCTACTAAATTGACCTAGAGAGAAACTAAGTTCAAGTCCAAACGTGGGTAGATCTAGATGAAAAAATACGGAAGGGTATTGCCACATGTCAACTACAACATTGTATCCTTGATAAGTCCCAAGACTTCTTGAGGGTACAGTCCTGCAATTGGTGTGTGCCAACATCCGTTAGAACTGATTCATCAAGATGTACATACCCCCTTAGCGGTCATTAATTTATAATTATTATTGGATTAAGATTCATATTACAGCAACCATGCCCAACCCCAATTCCAATATTCATTAAGTTCTATATCCATAATTATTCTGATTTGATATTGAGAACTTCATTAACTCATGTTTGTATTAACGTTTATTAATGTGGCATAACAAGCAATTATCTCGAAAAATAGGACAACAAACATCAAACGTTTAATTCTTAATGCAACCTAGCTTTCCAAATCAAGTGTGTCATCCACCTAGATTCAACTAGTGTTTACTTTATAAATGTAGTATAAAGATTAAATATCATAACCACTATTCCTTTTATATTTCTTTACTCATATAGTTTTAATTATATGTCTAAAGCATATTTCATTATTAAACTATAGTTGTGTAGTTAGAGAATGATATCTTTTGTAATTTAACAAGTTTCATTATAATAAGGGGAAAATGTACTATCCCCTTTATCTAACTTATTCATCGATAAAATTAAAAGTACACAACCAAATATAAAGAACACCACCAAGATATCACTACTAATTCTGTCATACAAGTACAAAAGAATTCACACCAAAAATTGGAGTCCAACTCAAAACCTTTCAATTCATGATGATAAATATACATTTACAAGACTATGCATTTCAGACATTCTGCATGTCAATTAGAATTAAGATCTTAAAAGAACATCACTTTTATTTTCCAATACACTCAAGAATGATTCAAAACTCTTTACATAAGATTCAAAATTAAATAAGCCAATGCATCATAAAAGTTTTTTCCTTCTTTTATCACTTACGATGTCCATATGCAAAAATTGCTAGCATGGGTCAGTTCAATGAACTGAGCATGATAAGCACTAAGCATTAAAGTGAAGTGCATTCCACTAATTGTTCCATTAAAACAACTCTACTTTAATGAAACAATTAATATATCATAAAAATAAGCATAAGTAATTACAACCAAATAAGAAGTACAATAATGAGTCTGAATTTACTTTTAAAAAAGGAGCATAATATAATCCACAACATCTACATTATATCATAAGGTTTAATTGATCCTATTAATTACTTTAAAACAAATAACAGGTCTTGTCATCCAATTGTTTCATAATTCTATAAGAATAGAAATACACAATTATCTTTACTAAGTAGCAAAAGAGTTACATACAACATAGCTCATATTAGGATGATCCATTCTACAACTTAAGAAAAGAAGAAGAATCAATACATACTATTCCCCATACACTAATCATATAAAAGACATAAACATGTTTAGAACTCACCCAACTACTTCAGTTCAAGGATAACAATATAAGGATTCAACATTAAAGAGACAACACCTAACAAGAATTCTAAATCAATCCATGAAGGAATAGAATATCCAAACAGTATACCTGCAAGTATTAACTAACC
This sequence comes from Taxus chinensis, assembly GCA_019776745.2. NCBI lineage: Eukaryota > Viridiplantae > Streptophyta > Pinopsida > Cupressales > Taxaceae > Taxus > Taxus chinensis. The sequence goes on from CM034153.1 coordinate 219,582,149, forward strand.
ACTACATGTTAGAATATATCATTCAAAGATTTGAACTAGACGTTCCACAAATCAAAGCTAGGCTTGACACAGGGTTACACTCTTCGCGAATCCATCAAAAAAAGGGATTAATAAAAGATAGGATGTAAAAGAGTAAACCTTTCAATACCAAATCCAAAAGAAGTATGACTTAGTTAGGCATGACAGTCAGTCAAAACAAGTTTACATTCTCTATTCAACATAACTGACTCAACTATTCTCTTTTTACACCATTACAATAAATGACTTGTAGAAATTAGACCAAACAATCCACAAAGAAATTTCCATCTCAATAGAGAATCAAAATACAAAGAAGTTTAATCAAATGAACTTATCCAAACAACAAGTTTAGATCAACATAAAGCCTTTCTCGAATGTAATGCAATAGATCACTGGATTTTCCCTAGCTATGAACCTTGAGGCCTAGCTCCTGCTGTCACTTGTTGTTTCTCAAGTGTTAGCTCAGATGCCAGACCCTTCTAGTTCGGATTAGGGGTCCCTCATGTCAGGGGCCCTTTCTCCCAAGCCACCCAACTCCTGGAATAAGATCATGGAGGGTTCCACCTCCGCTTATCGTATGGAAAAGCTTTCTCCTACACTGATAGATGGGTCCTTCTCACTACGCATTCCCTCTCACATCACTGATGCTACTACTGCTTCATGTGACCTTTCTCTGGTGGGAAAACTAATGGGCCCTATACCCCCTTTGGAGGATATTAAAAAATGGGCATGGTTGAAATGGCACCCATGTGGGGTGCTTGAAATAGTAGCAATGCCCAACAGATTCATTTTATTCTCCTTCATTCTGAAAGAGGATTTCATAAGAGCTCTTCTTGGTGGCCCTTGGTTTTTTGGAAGACATGGTTTCTACCTCAGGAAATGGTTTCCAGGCTTCGACCTACACACTGAATCCATGACCCAAGCTCCAATATGGGTTCGCCTCCTGGGGCTCCCCCTGGAGTTCTGACATCCATCATTTATTGAAGGTATTGCTCTCACTATAGGCTCTTTAATAGCTATTGATCAAGCTACTAAGGCTAAAACTAGATTCATCCATGCCCGTTTCTGTGTTAACACTGATGTCAACTATCCTCTCCCAAAAGAGATAGAGCTACTATCTGACCTAGGGAACTGGAAGCAAAATATCAACTACGAATATATTCCTCAAGCCTACTCCTTCTGTAAAAGCATTGGCCATCGTGCCTCTGGTTTCCCTTCCAAACCTCAGCCTAAACCCAAAGCCCTAATTCCCTCCCCAAAATCTAAGAAAATCTATATTCCAAAATCATCTTCTGCAGAGATCCTGATCATTCCCACCTCTAATTCCTTTGCTCTCCTTGAAGAGGGGGAAATAGACACTACCACATAAATGGCTTCCATTGTTGATCCCCCCTCTCCCCCTCAAGTCCCCCACACTCTTGGTGAACCCCTCAGCTCTTCCCCCCTTCCTCTGGGGAGGTAACCCCCTCCTTGGTTGTATCCTCCTCCCCACCTCCTCTTTTGTCCTCTCCTCTCTCCCTTCTCATTCCTCCCCTTCCCCCCCTTGGCTCCTTTTCCTCAGATCCCCCCTCCTTAAGCCTGCCCCCTGGCCCCCCCCTTTTCCCCCTCCCTTGGACTCCGCCATCTCCCCTATGGCCCTTTCTTATGATGATAGTTTTAATCCCTGTTGTACAAGAAACAACAACAAGAAGCCTGATATTGGCACTAAAAAATTCAGGGGATAGACTCTGAGCAATATCAAACTCCAGCAAGAAGTTACTCTTAATATCGCTCAAGGAACATAGAGCACAATCCCCATGGTGGTGGGGAGAAAATCAAAATCTAAGAAATGAAAATCAGCTCTTGGAATATAAGAGGTCTCAACTCTCTTCAAAAGAAAAGATTCATCAAAGATATAAACTTCCAGAATTCTCTTGATATCATAATGCTGTAGGAAACTAAACTTAAAAAAGATGATTGTCTCCTAAAAATTTGGCCTGCTGCATCTTTTGAATCTCAACCATCGGCAGGGAATTCTGGAGGCTTATGCACCTTATGGGATCCTAGAAGCTTCAAAGGTGACTGTCTGCTCAAACACCCCAACTTCCTGTGCATGCTCTTCCAAGAAGTTGTTTCAGAATCCACATGGATTTCCATCAATGTCTACACTCCTAATTTGGAGTCCCAACATGGAAAATTGTGGAAAGACATCTCAAATTTTATCAGCACTTGCAGCAATATTCCCATATTAATAATGAGAGATCTCAATTTCCCCCTTTTTCCTTTGGAAAAATAGGGAGGTGCTCCTGCCACGCTTGATAGCATGGAAGCTTTGGTTGACTTCATTAGGGAGAATTCCTTTCTTGACACGGACCTTCAAAACTCCTCTTTTACGTGGTCTAACCATAGATTGGGTAGGAACCATATTCAAAGTAGACTAGATAGATCGCTGGGCTCTCTAGACTGGATCTCTCTCTTTCTTGATTTTTACCTCAACTCCCTCCCTCGGGCTGCCTCTGACCACATCCCTCTCCTACTTAGTGCAAATCAAAATCTGAATATCAAGAACCCTCCCTTCAGGTTCAAGCTTACCTGGCTTGAGAATAACCTTCTGAATCCTCTAGTTGCCAAATGGTGGGATATCAATGTTGAGGGAACTGACATGTTTAGGTTTTCTAGTAATCTCAAAGAAATTAAAAAATAAATCAAAACATGGAAGACCACAGTTTTTGGCAGCATCAAGCTCCGCAAGCAGAAGCTGTCACAGGATATTGCCAGAGTCTTTGCTCAAATGGAAATCGATGGGAGATTGGACCACCTTCACCAAAAAGAAACCTCCCTCCTTAGTGAATATCACAATACACTTCAAGAGGAGGAGACCTATTAGAGGCAGCATTGTAGAGCCCTTTGGCTTAAACAGGGGGATCACAACACCAAATTCTTTCACATCACTACCTCTAAGCACAAAATTAGAGACAAGATCAGAGAGCTGATGTCATCCTCAGGTATCTTGTTAACCTCTAATTATGACATTTCTAATGAGCTTGTCTCCTTCTATTCTAACCTCCTTCAGGTCGACCAACCACCTTCGGAGAAATCAATATCCTCTATGCTCCAACATATTCCCTAGCTTGTGTCTACTGAGATGAACAATAGTCTGATCAAACCTTTTTCTATGGAGGAAATCCACAAAGTGGTTTTCACCATGAAAGGGGACAAAGCTCTGGGCCCGGATGGTTTTCCAGCTACTTTCTTCCAAGTCTTCTCGGAGACCATCAAGTAGGATCTCTTCAAAGCAGTTAATGAGTTCCAGAACAGTAATAAACTTCTAAAAGAATGGAAAACCACCTTCTTAGCCCTTGCCCCAAAAGGGCAGGGCTTAAAAGCTATCTCCAACTTTAGGCCAATCAGTTTATGCAAGACTGCTTACAAGATCATCACTAAGATGCTAGCTTCTAGGCTTAAACCCCTAATGAATGTTCTCATCTCTCAGAACCAGAATGACTTTATTAATGGGTGGCTCATCCAAGGAGGTATCATTACGGTCCATGAAGCTATCCACTCAGCCTATCACTCAAAATCCCCTAGAATGATCCTTAAGCTTGATATGTAAAAATATTTTGATAGAGTCAGCTGACCTTTCTTGATCAGGGTTCTGGAAAAATATGGTTTCGATAAAAGATGGTGCAGTTGGGTCTTCTCTTGTTTTGTGACTCCTTACTTCTCTATTCTTATAAATGGATTTCTGGTGGGATTCTTCAAAAGTAGCAGAGGTATCAGGAAAGGTGACCCCTTGTCCCCCTTCCTTATTGTTCTTATGGTTGACTCTCTCAGCAGAGCCCTTGAGGCAGTTAAAAGTCAGTTCATCATATTGGGTCTGAAAATCACCTCCAGCTTTCCTTCGTCCACACATATCCAATTTGTGGATGACACTTTACTGTTAAGCACTACCTCTGTGATTGAAGCCCACGTTCTCATAGATATCCTAACTCTCTATCAAGCTGCTTCTGAGAAAATCATTAATTTCAACAAGAGTAATATCTCTTTCATAAATACTGCTCCTAGGACTTAGAGGAAGATTGCTGATATTTTTGGCTACAAAATTGTGGACCTCCCTACCTTCTATCTGGGCATTCCTCTCTTCCAGGGAAAGAAAACAAAAAATATTTGGAATCCTGTCATCGAAAGATATCAAAAAAATCTCGTTTCCTGGAAAGGGGCCTTACTCAACCAGGCTGACAAAATCCAACTGGTTAAAGCCACCTTCTAGAGTCTTCCTACATACTTCATGTCCCTTCTAAAATTTCCCAACTTGGTGAAGGAGGTGGTGGAAAGAATCCAAAAAAACTTCCTATAGTCTGGGGCGGAAGAAAAAAAGAGGATCCATTGGTCTCCTAGAAGGAAGTGTGTAAGACGACCTCTCTTGGAGGGCTTGGGTTAAGAAGGATGGTTGATATGAATGCGGCCCTCCTGGCTAAAATTGGTTGGGAAGTTGCAAAAGGGAAATCTCATTGGGATCAGATCCTCAGAGCTAAGTACCTCGCACACAATGAGGATTTTCTTACCTCAAATATGATGCGAGGTTCAGCCATTTGGAATTCTGCTATTAGTTCCCTTCCCATTATCTGGGATAGGCACTAAATGGAGGTTTGAAAATGGTAGGCTTATTGACTTTTGGAAGGATCACTAGATTGGGGAAGAGCCGTTGGATCGCAACCCCTCATGGGATCTTGTTAAAAGAAGCCTCATTAACAGGCATGGAACGTTTGTTTCTAGCTATTGGAAGTTGGTGAACTCCATCCCCTCCTGGAATATCCCAGATTGGGCTAAAATAAGAGATTAGTAGAGGCTGCTCCTGATTTTGCTTAGAAGTGAGATCTCCATCTATATCCTCTTTTCCCTACTTGAGGATGAGATTATTTGGCCCCTCCCCCCTTCTGGATCTTTCTCGGTTAAAACTACTTACCTCTCCATGCATTATACTTGCTCTGGTCCTCCCCTCACCAAAATCTGGTTGAAGGAAACAATCCCCAAAATTGGCTTTTTCTCCTTGCCCTCTTCTAAGAATGATTTCCTCTCAAGAGAAAATTTGAAAAGAAGGGGTTTCTCTCTTCCCACTAAATGTGTGCTCTGTGCTAAGGCAATGGAATCCTCTTCCCATCTTTTGATCCACTATCCCTTTTCACAAGATATTTGGCATTGGTTTTTATCATGGATGGGAGTGCTTTGGACCTTCCCAGAGTCCATACATGACAACCTCTCTCAATGGTGCTCCCCCTTCTCTCATCCGGCCCTGGTTCTGGCTTGGAAAATTCTCCTCCTGCATGGTAGTTGGGGCATCTAGAAGGAAAGGAATAGAAGTATCTTTTAAGACCAGGGTCTTGAACTTGATCGTGTGGCCATCTAGATCGCTCTGACTTTCTAGGATAATCTCAAATCTCACTTTTGGACCAAATATCAACAAATAATTCAAATTTTTAACTCTCAGGAGTGACAGTGGCTGTTGGAAAGTCTCCATGTATGGAAAGCCCCTACTTTTGATCATGGTTTAGAGCGATGGCTTCCCCCCCTGGCTGGAGAAAACTAAATACGAATGGAGCCTCGAAAGGAAATCCTAGTAAATTAGGTGGAGGAGCCATCCTTCGTAGCTCCTCAGGTTCCATTATAGCTGCCTCTGTCTACAATCTTAGCTTTTGCACCAACCATCATGTGGAAGCCATGGCCATTCTCAAAGGCCTTGAGCTAGCTATCAAATTCGGCAATGATCCTCTCCAAGTTGAAAGTGACTTCCTTAATATCATCAATCTCCTACAGTCGGCGGACACTGGTCAATGGTCAATCCAAAATATTATTGCTGATATCAGAATCTTGCAAAGGGGTTTCCAGCAAATTTAGTTTCAGCACATCCTTCAAGAAGGAAAAAAAGTGGTGGACCACTTGGCTAACATTGGAGTTCTCCTTGAAAGTCAACAAAGCTAGAAGGAAAACTTCTCGGCCGATCTCCTCCAAATTATCAAGAATGACCTCTCTTCCTAATGTTGGCTGGTGGAAGGGTGAGTTGACTTGGGTGTCAGCAATGCCTTTATGGTCTCCCCAAAAGCTGGTGGTAATCATTCTTCATTTATTATGAAAAGACCTTTGGTGCTGAAACATTTGAAGGGGGAGATGTGTCATGATTTTGTGGATTTCCTCATGGATGGTGCAATTCCTCCCCATAATCATATTATGTACTGGTGGGAGGGTAATGATGTTGAAGTAGATGGCTCCCATGCTCTGGGTAGGCTTTTTAAGGCTTTCCAGCCTCCCCTCCTTCGCACTCATTCCAAAATTCTCAACAGTATGGGTGGCCAACTGAAACGAATAGATCCTGCCTCCTACAACATGGTTAAGGATGACAAGGAGGTTTGGAACATCTTATTGGAAATTGGTATCACCACTTTTCTAGAGAGAATAACAGGCTACTTGGCCCTAGTCTCATATGCTGCAATGGCTTCCTGGTCAAGGGGGCATGTCCAGATTGGTAATACGTATTTCACTATCTCCACGAATGCAATTGCTGATGCTACGGGAATCCTGACCACTGACGATATTTATTTCAAGCGCTCGCTACATGCATAAATGCAGGATTTCATCACTCTAGGTGAAAAGCCTATCAAATATCTCTTAAGGGACACTCATGATTCTCTGCCTCCCCCTTAGGACAGGGTTGCTGAAGTCATCATGTGATATTTCACCATTGACGGCCGCTATCATTTGGTCTATGACCCCCACTTTTTTATCCTCTCGCATCTGTGTTGGGGAAAAAAGATCAGCTTGGCTGCCTTCCTTTATCAATATTTGGAGCATTCTGTTCAACTGGATCTTGACGGGGAAGGAGCAATCCTTCATCAGGGCTTACTGTACTTGTTATTTTCCACTTCTACCTCGCATGCTAATTTATTCTACTTTCCCCCCAAGATGGGTCACCATCGCCGTTCTCCCTCACCTTTCCCCAATCCCTCCTCTACCTCCCTCCACTCCTCTAGACACCGTCATCACCTGCACATTTCCTTTGATTCCGACTTAGATGTCGCCATCATGGGCCCATCTGACGATGGTTCCACCCCCTCTTCTCCCCCTATTATCCCCCCTCTTCCACTTGTTCATTTGTGCCTATTTCTGGAGGGTGCTGACACTAGTAATAAGGTGATCTCCCCTGTCTCTAGCCCCGACACTTCTCTTGCCGATGACATCCTGGGCCTTGCCAAGATTTACCCTGACTCCCCTTCCTCGAATCAGATTGAGATGAACCAACCTGTTGAAGACCCCAACACTCAGAAAGTTGGGGAAATTTCAGTTTTAGCTGACAGCAAGCCTCATGCTGACACCCCAAAGTCACCTTCAAATATGGATGCTAATTCTACTGAGCCTGTGGTTGCTGACTCCCAGAGGGATGAACGTAAAGTTGAATTGGTGTCCTCTATTTTAAATAAGCTCCAACACACCTTCAATGCCCTGAAGTCCTGGGAGGTTTTCACTGACACTACCAGGAATGCTATTTCCAGAGACTGGTTGGAGCTCATCACCCTTGCGGATTAGCTTACTGAGGATTCGATATCTTCTAGGGATAGAAATCCTGTTGCTGGTTGAAAAAGATTAGATGAAGCTCTTCTCTTTTCTTCTGCTCTCTTTTTCATTTTCCTTTTTTTGGAATCTTCTTGGGTACTTTTGTTCTATGTTTTATTTTGATAAATCTTTCCTGATGGGCCTTTTTGTATAAGGTTGTGGGACCTTCTAAAACCCTCCCTTTACCCAATATTCCAAAAAAACTTATTCAAACAACAGTAAAAAGGGATCTCAATTAGAAAAGATCCAATCAATAATTCATTTCATTTATACTATCAAATGAATTCCCATTTCTATTTCAAACTTAGAAGTTATTTAAATAGTTCCCAAGAGAGAACACAAAACCAAACATACAGTTAGAAGAAAGCACACTACTAGTTTCCCTTACAAATCTTTATCAACTGGTTTATCTATTCCCATTCATTAAACACAATTTTGAATTCAATTCTTAGAACTAAGTACATAGTACAGTCCCAAAAACAATATACTATCCCCAAGAGAACATATTCCTTTCTCTTTAAAAGACCCAGATATTCATTTACTGAATCTAAAAAGGAATAGAAAACCCAAAATAGTATAAGCTAAACAAGTTCAGAAGTACTCACAAACTCAAAACACTGAAATCCCATTACAAGGCTTCAACAACTCAATACAAAAGAGAAAGTAGTTCACAATCCAAATAAGAACAAGTATGCAAAAAAATATGAACCAGAGATAATGTATCCTTCCATACAAAATTTATTACACTAGGGTATTCAACTCATCTTTCTAATAAAACCTAGAAATCAATTAAGAAGATCTGAAGAGAGTAAGAAAACCCAATAAACGTTTAAGTCAAGTAATGACCCAATCTTACCACCAACATGACTGAAACAAAATCACAACAAAGTCTCCCAAGTTCCATTTAAAAATATTGTGACAAAGAAGGTATTTGTTTCAAACATTGATAACAAGAAGGAGAATGCATACTACATTTCCATAAACCTCAAAACTGTTAACGAATGTTCCCAACAAACTATATATCAACCACACCCACAATAAGATATGGTTCCAGTATAATACCCTTAAGACAAAATAGTCAAGCTTACCTCAAGACGCGGGTTTGTTCAAAGCAAAGGAGAGAAGTTTATCCTCTATATTCACACGCCCTTACAAGTTCAAAGAAGGCGGTATAGTCTCCAAAAATAGAAGTACCACAACCATTCCAACAAGAAGCTAAAAGGAGAAGATCTCAAAAGAGATCACCCAACCAACTCAAAACAAAACTAATCTATCAAGTTCCTTTCAAGCAGACAGTCCATAAATGAGTTCAAAGCATTTCAAATCCTTGAATATGAGTAAAACTCAAGCTCAGAATACAAGTATAGAACCAAACACATCGACTCAACTACAAGTTCAGAACACGTGACTATTGAATACGAGTACAATGTCAAACACGAAGCTTTAAACAAAAGTTTAAAACTACACAAGGCTCTGGTATAAGCTCAGAAAAAACACGAAGCTCCAATACAAGCTCATAACAAAAAACGAAGCACCAATATAAGTTCAAACAAAACACAAGGCTCCATTAAAGGTTCAGATGAAACACGAAGTAATAAATGCCTGTTTATAACAACACCAGCCTCCAATACAAGTTTCATAATGAAATACAAAGCTTCGAATACAAGTTTCACATGCACGAAGCTCCAATACAATGCTCAAAACAAAACACGAAACTCCAAAACAATTTTCACATGTATGCCACCATTAAACTTGCACAGAGAAAATTTCTAAAAGCTAACATTACTTTGCAGTGGATTTATATCCCAAAAACTACAGAGATTCATAAAAACATGAAAGTAATTAACCATAAAAATCATGCAAACATATATCTCATGAGAGCATAAATGTTTTAATGAATCACTTAGAAGAAAGAAAGAAATCTTAATTGTTAGAGCCTATCATGCCTGATAGGGCCTCTGCTAATTCGAAGGATACTTCTAGCTGAGCTTCCCACTCTTTTTCTTCTCCACAAAAGATCAAAAACCAATTTTTTTTTCTTCCAATGCCTCATATACGTTCCTTTGATTGAAAATAGACTAGAGAAACCAAAAATAGCCACACAGTAGAAGTCTAATTTCTGGTTTAAAGAACCAGATAGCTCCATGTAGAGAAAAATTCAAGAGACATGCAAGACCAAACAAGCTCCCACAAATCTACCTCCCTTGTTTCCAAGATGGTTAGCACACAAAAACTAAGGTCTATTAATGCCATTACTCCCAAATATCCTGCTTGTCTCTCCTTGCCACCACCTACCAAAACTGGCGAATGGCATTTCTAATTTAACATGCATTTCCATCTTTAGTGAAGCCTCCACATATGTCTTCACTAAATTTAACTAGCCCTTTCCAAAACTGGTTGTACCTCCATACATTTAACCCAATAAAATTAATTAAATTCCATTGGAACCATCGCCATAGTTCCATGTGACCCTTAGGTTCCCTCTTTAATAGTTTAGGATAGATTTCCCAAAACTTAGGTTAGTTTAACAATAAATTACCTTAGGTCTTAAAGCATTTCCATAGGTAATTTCCACTTTAGGTTAGATAAAATTCACAACCATTAATTATTAGGCATTAGGTTAAGTAGCCTCGCATTACTTTAGTAATCTCTCCCTTATTCATTTGGCATAAGAGCTTAGGTTATGACACCATCCCAACAAAATAGAATAAGAAGCTTAGGTTAGAATGAAACCCAAATAAGTAGACACAGCTAGGAAGTAGGTGCTCTTTCCTAGCTTAGGATACCGTTAGGATAATCCTTTAGTTTTAGGATTCTGATCCCCTTCATAGTCATGAAGTAGACTATATTTTTTTTACACCATTAATTTCCTGCAGAGATCAATCCCAAAGACCCAAGCACAAACATACAACCAAATGAAGGTACATTCACACAAGACCATAGAATTTATAAAATACAAAAGTACAGTCCACTATATCTCTCAAACTAATGAATGTCAATTTATCATTCAGTCTGGTAAGGAGATTTTAAAACATTCCTTGGATCACTGAAATTGATCCAAGGATGAGTCAGTTAAAGAGATAAGTTTGTAACTCTCAAAATCAGATTGTAGCTTTTCAATAAGAAGTGAAAATGGATTCTTGCAAGCCATATCATTTCTATCCAAAAGTAGAATTGATTTATCCATAGCAAGCATGACTTTTAACAATCAAGGGAACACACCTCATTCAAGAAAATCACATGCCAACGCTTGTAATGCAAAGAGAAATATAATAGTTTGTCTAAGGTGTTACAACATGACCATGCAGTGCCTAAACCACAGACTACTGAAATGGAAAATATTGTTCATGAACTTGAAATGGAAATTGGGGAAGATTTTCCCCATAATTTTGAGGAGAATATAGAAAATATTTTTCGTGAAATTGAAAAGGGACTCCAAATTGAGAAGATTGGGAAGGTACAGGGGAATGCCCCTACAGTTACTGAAGATACAGTTCAGACCATATTAGAGCCTACTATCCCATTATTTCCACACGCTAGCCTATAGCCATAGGTTATCATCATGGAATTTTTCAAAGAACCTCCGAAACCAACTTGTTGAAACATGGCCACTCAGACAACCTTGTTAGATTAATGGGTGTAACAATTTGAAAACTATGTTAAAAGATTACAAGGAAAGTGGGAGAGGGAGAAGGAAGAACTAATTTTCCAACACCAGTAGGACCTTAAGTAAAAGGATAAGCAACTTAAGGCCAAGAACAAGGAGATTTAGAGACTCAAGAAGAGGTAGCAGGATACAATTCAAGTGACAAATGTAGACCACCTTCCAACGTCTATGCCATCTTCTTGAAAGAGTAAATGCTATAGTTGAAGCTCACCTATATAAATTCAGATCTTCAGTTTGATATCAGTATAGCCAGAAGTTTCTTTAGATTATACTTTAAAATGCCTCATGTGATCCAATTACTATTATATGAATTGTACATGTATAGCTATTCCTTAGAATATGATAGGGACTAGATCCCCATACTGTATATTAGAGATGTTTGAATTAAGGCACTGAATTTTACTTCAATAATGAGTTATATAGAGAGAAACAAATGGTTGAATACATGCACTTATGTAAATGATTGAAAAACATGGAAAATATATGGGACATAGAGAAATTAAGAACAACGTATATCATATGAGAAATGAAGCTCATGAAGAAGCTAGGAACCACATCAAATTTAATTCATGAGAGATTACATATGTGTGCAGGATATGATGGAAAGAGATGTCCCCTGAGAATGGTAAGGAAAGAAATGAATTCATATCCTAATATCATTCCCACTTTCAAGAGGGTCAATGCATACATTGAAGTTTGTAAAGGATGTGGAAATTATTGGTTTCCAATTGGTTATTATCCACCTATCTTTCACTATCATATACCACATTGGTTTGGTGACAATCACTTGGATGAAGACATGCATGATAGGATCATGGAAATATATGGACGGAATGGAGGATACTTCTTTACTAAGCTAGAAGGAACATCTATCCCAATGGAATTTAGAAGGTTATGTAGCATCATTAAGGTAGATCCAAAGAAATCAAAGGAGGAGCAAAAGAAAACTTGAATGAGGACATTCAAGATGTTAAGTTTTTAGGTGTGATGAGTCATTTTATTTCCTTTTTAAACACATCATCTACTGTATTTTGTTTAGCCATTTGTACCCTTGAACTTGTATTTACTAGTGATATTGCTGAACATTTCCATTATGACTTGAACTCATGGCATAAATATTTGTTAATATAATTATTACTAAGGTTTAATCTATTTTGTGGGTTATGAGTATACATTTATTATTTCAATTGCAATATGATGTTAAATAATTCTTTGTATAAATGCTAGCCTTGTTTTCAAAGAAGTTGTTATATGCATCAAAGGATCCATACACAAAAAATGACATGTAGCCAAAGGAAATCATTTACAGCTACAAGGTCGTTTACAACAGCTAGCATATAATCAAAGGAAATTCTCCGCAGTAAAGCATCTGCAACTAAAGGAGGTCACACACATACATAAAGTCATGATTTTGGGGATCTTGAAAAACATGGACACTACACCTAATATCACACATATTGATGGAAGAAAAAATTATGGGAATGAGGAGAAGAATCAACGCCATCACCTAATTATGTGTTTTAACTCAAACAAAGAGCTAGTTGATTTAATTCATAATTTAATAACTGGTTGATCAGCTGATCGGTTAGTTAAGTTATGTAATTGTATGAGAATATATATTGAATAGTTCTTTTGCATGCATGTAATATTATTGATTTTTTGGTTAAGATATTTTACTTAATCCAACTAGAACTCCTAGTAGGATGCTACCTCTTCACGCCTCTATTGTAATGAGGGATATAAAAAGGAAATGTTAATGCTGAAGAGGGGATCAATCCATAGATAGATAATTTTTTGTATTTTCCACTTGTAATATTCATACTGATGAAATAAGAATATGAGTTCTATTAATTTTTTGTAGACACATGCCTTAGGAGGGATTAAAACCCAAGGTAGGGCCCACTTGTGGTCTGCTAACCCTCTCCTTTTGTTTTTTGCTATAATTCATTTCATGGTTAGATTAGAAGCAGTTTTATTCCTTTATTTGCGTTCTATTTTTACATGTTTTTCCATTAGCCATAGTATTTAATTTAATTCATAAACTATTTCATTTCCAACATCGTTATTTCCTAATCATACTGACAACAATTTACCTGTATACCTCCCAAACATCTATAAATTTACATATAACACTGGCAATATTGAAACTCTTCATCCCTAAGTATGATAATTAAATGAATTTAGATTGATGAACAATATATTAAATGCTACAAGTTAATTTACACCACCAAATGGATAAGTGAATATCAATCGATCAAATTGAAAGTGTGAATATTTATCTTCAAGGATAAAAAAATCTCTCCTTATCTCTACGCATAGGAGGTTATGATCAAGGATGATTTCTGCATACAACTGTCCATCTATATTAGTTAGATGAAAAATGCTTCAGATGGATTGACAGATCCTTACAAAATGTTTGTTCGTCTCTTAATACTCCTCTTTAGACATGATCGTGTAAACATAAAGATAATATGGAGTGAAAGAAAAATAACAATTAGGATGTTTGATGTGATTTTCTTGGTCATTCTAGAATTTCTTAGCTATGGATAATGTCTCGTTTAAGGCATATAATTGGTTGATAATCTATGGGGGAAAGACAATAGAGTGAAAAAATAACACACATAGTTCTAATTATATATATCCCTAATATTGATCAATACCCAACAATTTAATGATAGATAGAGTAAATTTTGATTCATAATATGAGGTAATTGATATTGTCAAAATGAATAATTACCTTTCTTTACTTGGCCAACCCTAGAGCTATGATAGGCATGTAGAAATTACATTTAATAAGAGTGATAATGTTTTGAGAATGATGGGAAAAGGGTTATGATTCCCTTGGATTATTTTATGGGACCTTTATATGTTGAGATTGTTGATATGGAGGAAGATATTAAAAATATATATAAGGAAACAACACAAGAAAAGGAATACCTAAACCCAAAAGATGATGGAAAGTTAGCCTAGCAAAGTGGGGAATCAATGTATGAAACTATCATTCTCACTTGAGAAAGAGTCATAAATGAGTATAAGGTTACTGATAGAAAATTCAATGGAGTTATGCGATGGTGGAATAAGATGGTGAAGACAACTAAAATTGGTATAGTTGGTAAGTTTGTGAATGGTTGAGAAGTTGTGATGAAATGGGTTCCAAAGAAAGCATTAAAAATAATGTGGGTGATGAGGATTAGTAGATGTAATTTAGAGTATTGTGAATCTTTTTATGTCATTTATTATGTGGTATATTTGGATGCCTATCTACTCAAGGAATTAAATAAGGTTTTATGTCAACCCACACTGTGAAGGATATTTCCACTCGTTGTTGGTCAATGCATAAACAATAATTATTTAGGTGGGTTCATATCAAATAGACACTATGTATTAAATTTTTGAGGAGTAATTTGAAGCAAAGGATTTTGGTTTATGCAACAGATGCATGTCTGCAATATCACCTCCATGAATGTGAAAGGGTATGGACTTTAAGCATATGTTTCCTACCCTTGCGGATTTGCATATATAAGTTATATGGCACATTGAAGACATAGAAAAAGGATTGGTATTCACGGAGAAAAACTAAGAAATAAGATACATATTAGGGCATAATTAAAGATGAGTTTATTCACTTTTGATACAAAGGAATAAGGCCTAGATACACCTTAGACCATGATCAAGGACATTATTTTCCATAAGGATGCATTGTTGGAGGACAAGCTACAAAATATTTGTGATGATGAATATTACTCTATGGACTTGAATTTTTGTGGATTACCAGACTGAAAATTTAGTGTGGGGAGAATCATCCACGTACTACAAACATTTACACTAGATGGAGGTGGAAAAATAAGTTATGGAAGAGGATGTAACACAAGTTAAAATTTCTGAGGGGGAGCCACTAGTTGAATCTACGCACAAGGACCACAAAAATAATTACAACCACCCTCTCTAATTGGAGGTGACTACCAATATGGACAAAGAACAACTGATGACAAGAATTTATGATTATTGGGGTGATTTATGGTTCACCAAACTTGCGGATCTCGTGAAGAATATAATGATTTATTTCTAAAAATTTATATAGATATGAAGGGTTTATATCCTAGTTTGGGGAAGATACACATAAAGTTTTAAAACACGTTAAGAAGAGGCCTTATAGGATTAATGAAAATTTATGAGATAGGGTCAAAGAGTAGATTGAAAAGATGCTTAACATAGAGGTTATATTTCTAGTTGAGGAGTCTAACCAGGTTAGTTTAATAGTCATTAACATTAAAAATGATGGAAGGTTTCATGTTTACATGGACTATAATATGTTTGATGATGCTTAGGTCAAAGATCTATTCCTAACCCTGTTCATAAAAGAGGTGTTAGAGGGTGTCATAGGATGTAAGGTGTATACATTTACTAATAAGTTTTTAGAATATCATTAAGTAAAAATTCTATAAGAAGATAATTCAAAGACAAATTTTGTGACAGAGTAGGGATATTTTGCATACGTCATGTCGTTTAGTTTGAAAAATACATTGGAAATATTTCACGGATCGTGGGTGAAGCGTTCAAGGAATTTAACCATAAGTTCTTGCAAGTGTATTTAGATGATTGGATAGTGTATGGGTTATTACAATACCACCATACAAATCTGCACTATATGTTTTAAAGGTGTAAATAGTTACATATTTCTTCTAGTTTAAAGAAGTGTAATTTTTGTGGTACCATATGGGACATTGTTAAGAAATGTTCTTTGTAAGAAAGTAATGTTGATAGATCTTACAAAAGTAGTTGTGATATAACAATTGGAAGAACCAAAAATGTTGAAAGATGTCTATGTATTTTTATGAAATTAAAAATATTATCCAAATTTTATAAGGAATTATACATCCATTTCAAGAACTTTATAATTATTGAAAAAGGAGGGACCTTTCAGATGGACCTACTCATAAAAAAGGGATTTTGATACATTGAAACAAAAATTGGCTAACATGCCAATTTTATAATTCCCCAAATATATAGATGTTGTGAGATCACCATCATAATCTGCACTTTATATTTTAAAAGTGTAAAAAGTTGTAGATTTATTTGAATTTAAAGAAGTTTACTTTTGCAGTACCGTATGGGAAATTGTTAAGACATGTTATTGATAAGGAAGTAAAGTTAATGTATCTCACAAAGGTAGTTATGATATAGCAATTAGAAGAGACAAATATGCAGAAAGATACATGTGTATTTTTGGGACATTGAGCCTATTGTCAGAATTTTATAAGGAATTATGCATGCATTTTTATACCTTTAGAAGTGATTTTAAAAAAGTAGGGACCTTTCAGATGGACCTACTTGCAACAAAGTGCTTTTGATACATTGAAATAAAAAATTACCAATAGGCCAATTTTGTAATTCCTCGACTAAAAACAACCCTTTTTTTCCATGTGGGCTGATCCTTACATAGTTAGGAAAAGGAAAGATTTAACACCCAATATATTTTGCAAGCAGGAAATTATCCAACATAGGAAATTTAAAGTATTACAAATCATGTGGCTCTTAGTATGATTTACACACTGCAAAAAATTATATAGCACCTCTTGGATAACCCATTTATCTGAAAAAATATCAGGAGGCGGTAAATTATTTAGTGAACAAGGTGGTGTTACATGGTCACATATGTCGATGGAGGGTGTTTTTACAAAAAAAAATCATTTTAAGGTTGTTAAACCTAGAATATTGCACATGGGATCCATTCATTTACCAAAAATAAACATGAGAGAAGTTGCATGATCAATTAAGGAGATATTTCTAGATGCCTATATTTTCTAAGTTATGTAAGTACCTGTGAGATAATTTGGGCACAAGGATCAATATGGAATATGTACACATCAAATAAGTTGCACTCAAATGAAGATGTGATGTAGCTCTAAGTAGTAAGTAAGAATTCAACCACCATGAAATTTTTCATGCAAGAAAAGGGTCTTATTATTCTCATAGATAAAAAAAGAAGTAAAAATAAGAGTGTTGTGTAACTCCCGATACAAGACCCATCGTACCTTCACAAGGGAGAAAGGAGTTATAATCTAGAAATGGAATATAACTCATATACGACACACTAACTTACAATGATGTGAATGAAATATTATATGACAAAATATTTCATTAGTCATAAACTCCTAGTGACACCTAAAGACCTATGAACTCACCTAAGGTGAGACGAATGACCATGTGTGAGGGAAAAACATAATAAATTAGGATGAGGCATAGTAAGTCAGAAAGAGAAATGGGTCCCGATAGCTATGCCTGATGAGATACCCATGTACCATAAGGATATCAAGTAATGGAAGAAAATCCAATGGTAAAAAATGTCCACTTACAATAGATAGAATACTCCCCTGAACAACCTAAGAAATATGCATCATATGGGTCCCAAAAACTAAATTTCTAATGAGGTACCCATGTATAAATTATAATCTTCAAACCTATCAACCAAATTATAATCTTCAAATCAATCAACTGAACTCTAATCTTCAAACTAATCAACCGAATTATAACATTCAAACTGAAATATTTAGGTTGTTTAACCTTAGATGAGCTAGAGGAACTTAGTTTGCAGCTAGAGGAAGGAAGTAGGACGTAGGCACGTACGCAAAAAATAATTTTTGTCTTTTGCTAATGTTCCTCAAATGTTATTTATGCTAACAGGCATTTGAAAATGAGATTCTTGGTAATTGTGTGTGACACACATTGGGGAATTGGAAGGTCGAGGTTTTATGTCGATGGTCACTAACGAATATGTCATCAGGACTGTTAATAAGGGAAATCCTAATCACTAAAGAGAAACCCTAATCTTTAAAGAGAAACCATAATCACAAATATACATGAAATTAACGACATAAGGAACCATAAACACAGAGTTAGCCATATCCAACATATGTAGTCAGTTCGAGGATTCAAACATATGCAAGTTTCCCTTGGACGTGATTTAGTCGAGCACACCTTTCTTTATGCCTAGATATCTTCCAGGTTAAGAAAAGGATATTCCATGCACTGGAATATTCCTTCAAAGAGGCATCATTATAGAGCAGTGGATGTGTTTGCGTAAGAAAGGGATAAACATTCAGCATTGGAGGACCACATCGACACTTGGAACATGATTTGTTTAGAAGAAAAGGAATGGCGGTGGGTGCTAATCCTATAAAAAGATATGCTCGGACTACAAAAAGGGAGAGATCAGATGAAGAGAGAAGAGAATGCAAGGGACAAAGAGAATGCATTGAGAGTAAGAAGCTGAGTAACAGAGTGTTGCTATAATTTTAGGTTTAGAGAACTTAGTGCTAAAGGCTGTTAAGATGTCACGAGAATCTAGGGGGAAAATAGGATCATTATAACAAGCGTTATTTAAATGGAAGGGTAAATATCGCTATCTCATATAAGGTCAATATCTGTAGGATATCACTCAATTTATATTTCCCGCATGTAAAACTGGTCAATGTCATGACAACTCTTTTAATCATTGTAAATGACAACCCAATTTCCAATCGGTCAATGAATTTATGACTGCATTTATATATATATATATATGACCATATATATATATATATATATATATGGACTTAGTCCTATGCATATTATGCTTAAGGGTGTAAAACCTCATTTTATATGACTACCATAGATTATATCTAGTTTATCATGCTTATTACATTGTTATTAAGTTTATGTAATGCATTGATGTGTGGATCTATAAGATTCCTTCCCAGTTCTATGGAAACTAACTGAATGATACTTCTTATTCAAAATATTCATCCTCCATTAATGGAAGTTTTCCTTCTGGGGCTAATGCTCAGTATAAATAGGGGCTTCACAAAAAAAAATTCCCACAGTTGATCCAAAAAATCCCACAGTTCATCCAAGTATGCACCTTGTTAGTCTTGGGGTTCAGATAGCTAGTCTGCATTTCAATCTGTAAATCAAAATGCACTACATAGCCCTTAAATTAGATACATAATTCTATTAGATGTTTATTGAAAAAAATGTCAATATTGACAGCAACAAATAGAAGATTTTGAGAATTAATATTCATTTATATCAGAAGTTTTAGTTTGCTGTTTTTATATATAAATTTTAATTTGTTATGATGGATTACAAGACGTGATTTCGTTCACCAAAAATAATATTTTAAAAACAAAATAAAAAGAGAGGTCTTTATAACTGAATATGTGCAATTTAGTAAGTTGAGGTATATGAGATTACGTGGACCTTAATGATATATCAAAATTATAAATGAGTCTAAAAGGGACTTACTCTTCTTCATAGCATTGGTGAAGAGTGCTTAGCTCACATACAATCCTGATGACAAATAGACATACCCTGATATCGTGGTCTACACAGTTTATCTATGAGTCAATTAATTTTTAGATCTATAAAAACAATGTAACTAATACAATAGATCATCAGGTTTACTGGCTATACCTAACTCAGTTCATTTAATTACATTTCTGAAATATATAATTAATACCATATATAACTAATGTAATAAATATGGGAGTCTAGGGTGAGTTAGAGTGGCCTTAAGGCCGAACCAGTGAGATTCAATTAATTTCTGAGACGTTAATAGAACTCTCTAATAGAATGATAAAAATATTAGAGAACGATAGAATTGTTGTAATTAATTATCTGTAAAGGGCATGGAAGGTGGTGGGAAAACTATGTTCAACTCATGAGTTGTCTATGTTTTCCCAACACCCACCAGTTCTTTTTACAGTAATTACTAACGAAAATTTTTGAGTTCTCTGAAAATAGATTCAATACTGAAATCTTAAAGATCAAAACAAAACTTTTTCCAAATACAAATGACCCATAACCCCATAAAAAAATGGTCAAAGTAACAAATGCACCTAAGAACCCAATTTATCATTTAGTAACTATACCTATATACAAGATTTCTATGCTCATTGTGTACATATTCTATAGGAAAAATGGAGAATGACTATATCTATGTGAAAATTCACCGAAGCTAGAAAAGGAAACAGGTAATCTCCGCGTTTGTAATTTTGATCTAATTACAACTGCTTTTTTCATATGTATACATGGTTGACACATGAAAAATTTATAGAATTATTTTAACTTTCGAAAATTTTACAAAATTCTTGACCAGTAAACCTATACAATTCAGGTGGGAAGGGATCCAGAAGAGGGGAAAAAATAAAAATGGATGGGGTGCGCTTAATGGGAGTGTATTTGACTTGACTGCTTTGTTTTAATTGTTTTTTTCCATGGTTTCACATGTTTATCTTAGGAACCTTTCAAAGACAAATGGTTAATACAAACCCATGTTTAAATTATGAATATATGGGATCATATGGAGAATTTAATTAAAATGGTGATAAATTATCTAACTAGAGGGTAGTTCCATCTTAATCTCCATATTTAGAACGTGACCCTTTGTTAGAGTTTTTTATTTTTAATATAAAGAATAATTTTTCTATTATTTTCATAATCGAAAATAGTTGTTTATATATTTAAATAAAGTCATTGAGGAAGAGTTTTTTTCCGTTCTGCTAGGGTTTGGGCTTAGCGAGTTATTTTTGCAGTGAAAGCTCGGCCTTGCCGTATGCCGCCATCGCGTCACACCGCCGATCTGCAGATCCAGGCGGGAATATCTGCATTAATTTTGTATCGATCGCTAGTCCGCCCCTTGTTATGTTTGTGGAGCCTATTTTCATGTTAGAGTGTGGTACACCTTCTATGTGTTTACACTCGGGTATTTTTATGGTGGTCCCGCTTGCCGGTGAGTGGGTCAGGGGGGTTCGGGGGCAAAGCCCCCGAAGAAAATTTTCATGGGTGGTTTGTTAACCCATGGGTAATGGGTAACTGTTATGGGCCCATGGTTTTTCGGTACCCATTGTTTTGATACCCACGGTTTTGTATCAAACTGCTTAAGCAATTGTCTATTTATATGGTCTTATGCATATGATACATATACAAACAAATGTATTGCAGATGTGTTTTGAATTCAGGTGTGAATTCTGTAGAGTTTGTTGAGTATAGCTCCAAATGGATCTGGGTATTGTATTGAGAGAGTGGAGGCTTGTAATAAAATCTGAGCAAGTGATTCTTGGTGGACGTAGCCCAAATTGGGTGAACCACGTTAAATCTTGTCTCTCTATGTTGTGTTATTTTATTCTACATTTTTATTTGAGATCTGTAATATTTTCTGCATATTAGTTTCTACTATTGAGATTCTGGAAGGGATTATTCTACATATTTTATCTCTTATTTCCTAACAATTGGTATCAGAGCTTGGTTTGGTTTGTTGTAGTGCTGAATCACAAGGAAAGTTTTTATCTTGAGTGGGAGCTATGGCAGATGATGGAAGATCTAGGGTTGATAAATTCAACGGGAAAAATTTCAGTCTTTGGAAGATGCAGATGGAAGATTACCTTTATCAGAAGGATCTTTATACTCCGTTGTCTGAGAAGATGAACAAACCCTCGAGTATGACATATGCGGAATGGGATTTGTTGGATCGGAAGGCACTTGGAACGATCCGACTGTGTCTTGCATCTTCGGTATTATTTAATGTTTCAAAGGAAAAGACTACAAAAGAACTAATGGATGCATTAGGGAAGTTGTATGAAAAACCCTCTGCCTCTAATAAGATATTTTTAATGAAAAAATTGTTTAATATGAAGATGCCTTAGAATAGTTCAATAGCAGATCATTTAAATGATTTCAATACGGTTGTGAATATGCTAGCTTCGGTTACAATAGAATTTGATGAAGAAGTTAGGGATTTATTAATTCTGTGCTCTTTACCTTAAAGTTGGAATAGCCTGGTAATGGCGGTAAGCAACTCAGTTCCAGCTAACTCGAAGTTGAAGTTTGAGGATGTTGTAGGGGTGATTCTAAGCGAGGAAATGCGAAGAAAAAGCTCTGGAGAATCTTCTACTTCAAGGAATGTTTGACAGTGGAAACTATAGGGAGACAAAAGAATAGAGGAAACCGTGGAAAATCGAAAGATCGGGCAAGGTCAAAATCCAAGAGCAAGATTTTATGTTGGAACTGTGGAAAGTCTGGGTATGCAAAGAAGGACTGTTGGGAGCTTGGGGACAAGAAGAAACAACAGGAAGAAAACAAGGAGGCAAATGTGGCATCGGGTAATGTATGCTAGGATGCTTTGATTATTTCTTTACATAATATTACTGAATCTTGGGTTTTAGATTTAGGGGCTTCTTTTCATGCAACTCCACATAGGCATTATTTTGTTGATTATGTTAAAGGGGATTTTGGGCATGTTTTTCTTGGTGATGATGCCTTGCAGTATAGTTGGAAAAAGTTCTTTTCAGGTTAAGATGTAGAATGGGAATACATGGCTATTGAAGGATGTCATACATGTGCTTACATTAAGGAGAAATTTGATATCGGCAGGGCAATTGGGAAGTGATGGTTGTATTGTGATATTTACAGCTGACTCTTGGAAGGTTACCAAGGGTTCTCTTGTGGTGGCAAGAGGTAAGAAGGTTGGAACCTTGTATTTATCCACTGATAGTACTAATGATTGTAATCTTGTGGCTTCAGATGCAGATACAACATTATGGCACTATAGGCTCATTCATATGAGCCATAAGGGCATGGACATCATAAAGAAGAATTTTTCTGGATATACAGAAATAGGTTTGGAGTTCTGTGAGGACTGAATATATGGGAAACAGAAGTGAGTAAGGTTTCTCAAGGTTGGACCTACAAAGAAAAAGAGTAAGTTAGAGCTGGTGCATTATGATGTGTGGGGGCCAGCTCAGGTATCATCTCTTGGGGGTTCAAGTTATTATGTTACTTTTAATGATGATGCAACAAGGAAAGTTTAAGTTTATTGTATTAGAAACAAATCTGATGTATTTGACCACTTTTGTTAAATGGAAAGCCTTGGTAGAGAATGAAACAGGTCTTAAGCTAAAATGTCTCAGGTCAGATAATGTAGGGGAGTATTGCAGTAATGAATTTAATGATTACTGTTTCTAAGAATGGAATCCGTAGGCAAAAGACGGTTCCAGGAACTTCGTAGCAGAATGGGGTATTAGAAAGGATGAACAGAACAATAATGGAATGTGTTAGGAGCATGAGGTTACATGCAGGACTGCCTCTTTCTTTTTGAGCAGAAGCGGTGAGTACAGCTGTGTATTTGATAAACAGAGGACCCTCAAGTGCCTTGGATGGAGGCATACCTGAGGAGGCTTGGTATGGTAAGAAAGTTGATTATTCATTTTCTATATTCTTTGGATGTGAGGTGTTTGTTCATATAGACAAGGATGATAGGACCAAGCTAGAGGCTAAATTAGAAAAATGTACTTTCTTTGGTTATGGTGGTGATGACTTTGGATTTAAATGTTGGAGTATTAAGGACAAGGAAATTATTTGGTCTAGGGATGTGGTCTTTAATGAGAAAGTCATGTATAAGCAACAATTACAGGAAAATAGGGAAGAATCCAAGAAAGAATATGCAGTGGTAAATGATATTTTAGATGGGACAGTGACCCATGAATCAGTTTAGGAACCGACTCAACAGGAACCCCAAACTCCTACAGTGAGGAGGTCTTCTAGTGTAAGAAAAGAACCTGAACGTTTTTCTCCTTCTCTTTATTATTTATTACTCACTGATAGTGGAGAGCCAGAGAACTTTGATGAAGCAATGCAGGTAGATGCTAGTAAGAAGTGGGAGCAAGCCATGGATGAGGAGCATAAGTCTCTCATGGAGAACTAGACTTGGGATTTGGTGAAGCTACCGGAAGGCAAAAGAGCATTACAGAACAAGTGGGTGTACAGAGTTAAAGACGAAGAAGGATGAAAGAAAATATATAAGGCCCGGTTGGTAGTCAAGGGGTTTGCACATAAACAAGGTATAGATTTTGATGAGATCTTTTTCTCCTGTAGTAAAAATAACTTCTATTAGAACTATTCTTTGAATAGTGGCAGCAGAAGACTTACACGTAGAACAGTTAGATGTAAAGACTGCATTTCTCCATGGTGATTTGAAGGAGGAACTATATATGCAGCAACCAGAGGGCTATGAAGTCAAAGGTAAAGAGGAGATGGTGTGTAAACTGAAGAAGAGCTTGTATGGCTTGAAAGCAAGCTCCACGTCAATGGTATAAGAAGTTTGATAGCTTCATGATGGAGCAAGGTTATATTAGATGTCATTTTGACCATTGCGTGTATACAAAGAAATTTGAGGATGGAAGTTATATTATCCTGTGTTTGTATGTTGATGACATGTTGGTTGCAGGTAAAAACATACAGGAAATAAAAGTACTCAAGAAACAACTAAGTGAATCCTTTGATATGAAGGATTTGGGGGCAGCCAGACAAATCCTTGGTATGAGGATAACTCGGGATAGGAAGGAACGAAAGCTGACTTTATCTCAAGAAGAGTACATTAAGAAGGTATTGGATAGGTTTAGCATGCAGGATGCTAAACCAGTTGGTACTCCTTTGGCAGGCTATTTTAAGTTATCAAAGGAGCAGTGTCCCAAGAGAGAGCAGGAAAGAAACCAGATGTCTAAGCTACCTTACTCATCAGCAGTTGGCAGTTTGATGTATGCTATGGTGTGCACTAGGCCTAATATTTCCCATGCAGTGGGAGATGTGAGTAGATTTATGAGTGATCCAGGTAAAGATCATTAACAAGCAGTAAAGTGGATCCTTCGGTATTTGAGAGGGACCATGGGGATAGTTTTGTGCTACAGTGGATCAGACACCACTTTACGTGGTTATGTAGATTTAGACATGGCTGTAGATGTAGACAGCAGGAGGAACACGACAGGCTATATTTACACTGTAGGTGGGACAACAGTGAGCTGGATTTCACGACTACAGAAGTTGGTGGCTTTGTCAACCACGGAGGCTAAGTATGTTGCTGCCACAGAGGCAAGCAAAGAGATGATTTGGTTACAACAATTGCTTGAGGAGTTGGGGCATAAGCAGGAGGAATGTAAGCCGCATAGTGATAGTCAAAGAGCTATACACCTAGCTAAGAACTCTACTTTCCACTCTAGGATGGAGCATATACAATTGAGATATCACTTCATCAGGACAACTTTGGAGGAAGATAAGTTGAAGTTGGAGAAGATTCATACCAGTTAGAATCCTGCAGACATGATGACCAAGGTGGTCACAAGGGAAAAACTAAAGTTGTGTTCATCTTTGGTTGGTCTCCACAAAAACTAGTGAAGGGTTGAGAAGCTTGCTCAGAGGAAAACTAGTCTCCAAGTGGGAGATTATTAGGTTGTGGAGCCTATTTTCATGTGTGAAAGTGTTGAAGACTGTACACTAAGAGTATTGTACACTTTTCAATTTTTTTTTAGGCGTAAATTTTTTGGCCTCGAAAAATTGCACCCAAAATATTGGGAAACATGTTTTTTCTCATATGGGTGAGTTTTTGACCCATAGGTTTATGGGACGGGTTTTTCCCATGGTTTTGATACCCATGGTTTTGTAAAACTGCTTAAGCAGTTGTCTATTTATATGGTCTTATGCGTATGATAGATGTACAAGCAAATGTATTGCAGATGTGTTTTGAATTCGGCTGTGAATTCTGTAGAGTTTGTTGAGCATAGCTCCAAACGGATCTGGGTATTGTATTGAGAGAGCGGTGGCTTGTAATAAAATATGAGCAAGTGATTCTTGGTGGACGTAGCCTAAATTGGGTGAACCACGTTAAATACTGTCTCTTTGTGTTGTGTTATTTTATTCTGCAATTTTATTTGAGATCTGTAATAATTTCTGCATATTAGTTTCTACTGTTGCGATTCTATGAGGGATTATTACGCATATTTTATCTCTTATTTCCTAACATACGAGGCCTTGGAGGCTACCCTATGCACTGAAGTTGTTGGAAGTGTGGGTATCGGTGTTATCCCTTTTCTTGAACCTCAAATTGCTACCATGGAAAAGTAGTTGGAGAAGCTGTTTGTGAACGTGGCGCATGAGACCCATAGTGGCCTATGGTGCATAAATTGTGAGGTAGAGGGGCATAAAATGATCAATTCTCCTCGGATATCATTATGCACAATGATAGTGTACTATGATATTTTCCATACAGATCATGATGCAAGTAGGTGTCCACTAATGTAGTGCATAATCCATAAAAATGTGTCTTGCTATTGCAAGATATGTACCTCTACTACTCATGACACCAAGGATTGTAGGTTGATTGATTAGATACATGATGCCATTGATATTGGTGTGTGCCACACCAATCTCGCAAATAATTCCAAGGAAAAAGGTCATAACAATGAAGGGCATGTGGATGGAGGGGTATGTGGAAGAGGTTTCCATGGAGGATTTTGTGGTTGTGGAAACCGCAGAGGAGGAAGAAGTGAGTTCCTGTGTGAAAATTGTTACAACTGTGGATCTACGGAGAACTATAAGCAAAAATTCCCTAATTTTTTATAATGCTTTTGGTGTGGAAAGAAGTGAAAGTATGAGGAGTTCCTAGAGATATTTGAACATATGATCCAGTAGCACCAAAATGAGAAAGGTTTTAGGATGGTAAGCATAAAGAAGGCCGAATCACAATGGATGCCAAGGGTTATGTGCGAGTCAGAATTAGAACCTATATTAGTGACGACGTGAGATGAAGCTATGCGTGTCAGGGAGGCACAAAGGTGGAATCCACTGGTTACAAGAGAATATGTGGTGTATGGTAAGTAAACGGACCCTACTCATCAAAAATAGGTTTATCAAGAGACCATGGATGTAATTAGAAGCTTACAAGGAGAAATCCAGTGCCTAAAAGATAAGTCAAGGAAGTTAGAACAAAGGAAGAGCACTGAGGCTCTGCAGAAGGATCTGGAGTTATGGAAGTATGTAAAATGCTAAGGTAAGAGAATATCATTCATTTTTCTAGGGGAATGGTTATGGGAAAAATTACTGCGCATCAGAGCTGAGTGTAAGAGGTAGGTTCTGCATGCTAACCTTCCCCCCATAGCCTCAACTATGATAAAGAGATTACCTTGAATGTGGTTGTGGATGGGTGGCTCCTAAGAAATATTTTGATTGACATGGGCAGAAAAGTCAATGTTCTCACCTTGGATGCCTAGAGCCAAATGGGAAGGCCCCCATTACAACCATCTTCAAATGTGTTGTATATGGCCAATAAGACAAAGGTAATTCCCATTGGTGTTTTGAAAGATGTTGTTATCACTATCCAAGGGGAAAAGTTCACCGGAGATTTCAAATTCTTTGCACTAACTGAGGCAAACAACTTTCCAGCACTACTTGGGCACCCCTGGTATTATAAGAACAATGTTGACCTACAATTCAATAAAGGGTACATAAGATTTGAGAACAAGGAAGAATAGGTAATCATCCCCTTTTCCGATGGGAAGTCAGCACCCTATACTAATCCCTTGGGAGAAGAAGTTCTTGACAAGATCTATGTACGCTCTATCAGGGACCCTGAGGTGATTAATCCTACGGAAGGAGTTATTTAGTTTGAAGATGCTCAATCTATGAGTGATACCACTAGTATATCATACAACAATTGGGCACACATGACTTATGAGTTAATTAAGTGGAAATTAAGGGGATTTTTTACAAAAGTAATAAAAGTGCGCTTAGTCAAGTGCCTAGGAGGAAAGAATTTACCGAGATATTTTGGAGGAGCCAACCCTAAAGTTTTCTTATGAGAAATAGAGACCCAGTGGAAAAGTGAGATAAAAGAAAGGATGCTCAACTATAACTTGATCAGGACCACAACACATTTGTGGACGACACATTGCGATAGCCTTCTAGAGTGGTGCAAAGTAAGGATTATGTTCTCTATTAGGTTTTCCTAGAGCAATGAACCTACTATCATACAAGACTATCATGGGAATGAACCCACATCATTTCATGTCCAAGCATTTGAGAAGGTTTAGATAGAAGGCACAAAATAATTACCACCTTCTCTATGGGTGCATAAGTTGTACTCCACTTTACAATGTTGTGCATGCGCATGGTACATTCATTCAGAGATGCATCGTCAAACAAGAAATTGATAGGAGTTGACAACCAACCTCCTTCAAGCTTTTGAGTATTGGAGCACCAAGACATCGGTGGATGAGGCGTTGCAGGTTGTTAAGTGCCTCATAATGGGTAATAATGCCATGGAGGATGATAGAATACTAGAATTATTGGGTGAATCTGGTTTGGAAACACGCTTTAATGATGAATAATTAGCGGAGATGCACCTTGATCGTGCATTCCTGGAGAAAGAAAAAAGGAAATTGGTCTATGTGATAGATGGTGAAGAGGTGGAAAATTTGGATGCTAACCATACTGAAGGTATGTGTGAAGTTGTGGATAGTGCTAATGAACAAGCACATGCCTACCATGAACCCCTCAAAACAAAGAAGGTTAACAATGGTTTGGAGGTCAAACCTAAGGAGGCTAATATTGGGGATTATTGGTCAGGAAAGGAGGTTTCATATATCATTGATCTATTGCATGAGATCTAGGACCTATTTCCGCATGGGTACCATGAGATTAAAGGTGTTCACCACTCATTGGGGGAGATGAAAATCAAGTTAAAGGAGGGTGTGTGCCTGATTCGGAAGAGACATTACCAAATGAATCTAAATTTCTGCATCTGGGTTAAGGAGGAGATAAACAAGATGATCACATCGCGTATCATTAAAGTTGTGGAGGAATAAGAATTGATAAGCCCGATAGTCTTCAACATTAAGAAGGATGGGAGGATAAGGATATGTGTTGATTATAGGGATTTAAATGCAGTATGTGTTATTGACCCTTTCCCAACCCCCTTCATTGAGGAAATCCTTGAAGGAGTATCCGGGTGTAAGATCTATTCTTTCAAAGATGGATTCTCTGGATATCAAGTTATAATTTCAAAGGAAGATCAAGAAAAGACAAATTTCACCACTGAATGAGTAAGTTTTACCTACACTGTCATGCATTTTGGACTAAAGAATGGGTCTGTTGTTTTTTCGTGTATAATGGTCTAGACGTTTTAGTATTTTACCCATAAGTTCCTTCAAGTCTACCTTGATGACTGGATAGTGTATGGACTAGTAAGAGACCATTGTTTCAATTTGTAGTTAATTTTCAAGAGATTACAGTAGTTGTGCATATCCCTCAACATCAATAAATTTCTCTTCGCTACTCCATTTGGAACCTTGTTGGGACATATCATATGTAAGGAAGGTTTACTGGTGGATCCTGCCAAAGTTTCTGTTATTGTGGGGTTGGGGGAACCTACCATCCAGAGAACAGTGCATGGATTCCTTACACATACGGGGTACTACCAAAAATTTATTTAAAGATCGCCGTGTCACTAGAGGAGTTACTAAAACATAGAAGTGTATTTCACTAGGGAGAGGCACAAAAAATAGCATTTGATGCATTGAAGAATAGGCTTATCACTACACCCATATTACTTTGTGCTTCCTAGGACAAGACATTCCATGTACATGTTGATGCTTTGGGGTTGTTGATTGGGACAGTCTTAGCACAACATGGAGAAGGAATTGTTGACCACCCCTTGTGCTTTACTAGAAAAAAGTTGACACCAATAGAGCAGAAATATACTACTACTGAGCACGAAGAACTATTAAAGATCTACATACTGAAAAAATTTAGGCAACATCTATTGACAACACCCTTCATATTCTACACGAACCACATGAAATTGAATTACTTTGTGAAAAAACACATTTTACAAGGGCGCACGTAGTCATTTTTACACCCACCAAAGAACAAGGGAATCCCATGCATGTCAGTTTTTCACCTAGTGAGTACTAGGTGCTCACCCGAGGCACACGTGGGTACCAAGTCTCTCTTTTATGTGAGTTAAGTGGGAAAGCATCATCTATGATAGGAACTTAAAAAGAGGGAGTGGACATGAGACACACATTCATCATAGAGCTCAGAACAACTTCTAGATCAATGCAGTCATTCTAGACAAAAGGATACTTAAAAATTTATAGAACTAAAATGAAAAGGAAATGTATAGGAGTTTATATTTATCCATATATCACATATGAAACAGAACTATGTAGATATATGCATAAACCAGAGTCTATTATATTTATATTCCATCATATCTGACAAATTCATCACATGCATTAGATTCATTACATAATATCACAGTATGGTAGACTGAAGTCATACATCATAACTAGATTAGAGTCCTCCTAAATATGAAAGGAAAATTTCATACCCAAAACCCTTGATACATCCTTGTCATCTACCCAACCCAATAGAGTTTCTTGTAGCATTTCTACAGAGCTCCATTCTCTATTGATCTATATCTCAATTCCTCTGTGGGTGCTTGTTTTTATAGGCCTCTTGAATTTCCAACCCACCTTTCTGAGGATTCAGATTCGTTACCAAGTGTCCAAATGTGGTCCTCCATGGGGGCATGCTCCTCTAGGTCTGAGCTCTCCACTCCTTTCCATGATGGTCTTCTAGAAGCTTCCATCATAGGGCATATTCCTTCCTAGGCCAACCTGTCACCAGGCTAGCACCTTGTCCACTCTGCATGCACATTTGGGTCATTCTTTTCATGTGTCCTATCTAATATGCCAAATCCTACTTTTCCTTGCACATGTGCACTACTTGTTCTATTAAACCCTACTAGAACCTTGTCCTGCGTGCTTTCTCCTTATGCACCCTTCTTTAACAAGGCCTTGTGTGCCCATGTGCCTTCTTGTACTTAGCCAATAAATCAGGGTCCCAACATCACCCCACACTACGCCTATTCTTTTCCCGTGGGAACATGTCTTCAATGAATGAAGAATTATAATAGATACCAGAAGAAATAATGATTTGGAAAAAAATAAGGGAAAGAATAATTGGGAAATATGAAAGAATGGGGAAGTGTTGTTACTACTACAACAAGAGAGGAAAATATTTCTTCAATTTAGCCTCCAACTTATTCTAGGCATCAACTTCATTTTGTGCTTTTTGGCAGAGGTTGCTGACTAGGGTGATTACCTCATCAAAAACCAGTTCATCTCCATGAGTATACATTTCCTCAACCACCCCTTCCAGTTGCTTTCCCACATCCTCAAGGGCATCCACCCCCCTTGTGATTTATTGGTATAACCCTTTTAACCAGTTCTTGACTGAACCTCGTAGGAATTCAATGGCTTCAGAATTTATTTGAAACTTGGCTAAGATCCTATCCAGCTCCACCTTGTTCCCTTTGTTCTTCTCTTGGAATTATTTGAGCTCTGCCTTGTGAGTGGAGACAAGAATGCTCACCACTCTATCCTTATCTACATAGTTGTCATATGCAGCCTTAGGAGCTTTGGTAGCAATTTTTACATCAGAAAGGACCTTGTTGTACTCGGTAATGATTGCTACAACCTTCAATTTATCTTCCCTTTCCAGGCGCACTAATACTTCTTCCGTGGACTCTAAGGTCAGTGGCTGCCTCTCCATTGTGAGGATACGTGTTAAGTCTTAGAGGAAATCTAGGGAAGATCCATAATTTTGCATGGGTGGTGCTAGGTCCAGATGCTTCAAAAAAATGGCATCCATGATGGATTCTACCTTCTTGTATACCTCGTGCACCCTTGCATTCTCTTCCCTTAGTTCACGCTTCAGCTGCGCACTGATTAGTTCCTCCTGCTTTAAGTTCTTGGTCATTTCTTTGATCTCTTCTTCCCTCTTCTCTAGCTCTACGTCTAAGAATTTTACCCTGTCGTTCCTCCCAAATAACTAGGCTTCTAGTTCAACTGAGACCTTTTTCAGTGCATTGCAGACTTACTCGTTAGATAGCTATTGAGTGTTCACTAGGGGGTTGGTCCCTTTAGACTCTGACACTTCCATCAAAGCCCCTTGGCTTACTTCAAATTCTAGCTCATCAATGTGGGACTTAAATGTCCATGAAATAATTTTCCTTGTCTGCGGGTATGCACCTTCCGCATCAAATGATGTCATGGCTAGGAGTTGCTCTGTTAGAATGGTTCCTTGGAAAAATGTGCACAAAACCTTGTTTGGGTCATCAATGTAACCTATCCTTGGTCTCTAGATCTCTGTGTGCCTTCCTCTTATGCGTGTGTTGTTAGGAAGAGTTACCGTCAGACTAGGGCCTCCTGTGATGTCATGATCTTTTCCCATGCTTTCTTCTTTATCTTCATTCATAACTATTTCAGCGCTGCACTCCAAATCTTGTTCTACCAAGGTTTCAATGATTTTCACTGCTTCCTTTTCTACCACCTTGTTTACTTTCTCTTTCATGGGGCTTGGAGTCTGATTCTTTGTACTCACTTCTTCGCTTCCTCCCTTATCTTGGACGCCTTCCCCCTCTTGACTAGCCTTCCTCTGTACGAAGCAAAACTCATTTTGCTCTTATTTTCCCTCTTCCTCTAAATCATGCACACTAAAAAAAAGTGGTTATTGGGCCCCTTTAGATTCATCTTCTTCTTCATCATCCCTTTCACCCCTATAGGCCTCTAAGCTCTTTGTGTCCTCCAACTCAGCCTCCTCCATCAATTTTTGTTTCTTCCTAACTAGGGATTCCAGTATGGGAGATTCAATTCTTTCTTCCTCCTCTAATGACTTCTCCTTTGTGATAGTATTTTCTTGTTCTGGCACCTTTTCTCTAACTGGAGACTTCTTCCTACGTGTGTAAATTCTTGTCTTAGAACTCGTCACCAATGTGCCCATTGTTGGTGTATTTTGGAAACTTGGTGCCTCTTTCCCTTACACCTCTTCTTTTCCTTTCCTTGTTGGCATGGAATTCCTTCTTCCCATGGGGTCTTTGGGGACGGAGACATCACATTCCAGGTACATTCTCTTCTCAAAATTTGGCCTTATGCAAAGATATACACGCATTTTGGTCCTTCCTGCAATTGGTAAAATCAAAGGTTTTGTCATCTGAACATTATGGGAGACATACCCCTCCACGTATGCAAGCTTCTTGGGGTAAATAAGATATCTACGTAGCTCCCTATGGTATTGATCCACCTCATTAAGGTTGAAACTTAGTGTTTTTGCCTCTGTGAACCTGTTAACATGTGCTTGGAAATATAAGGTTGTGTAAGAGAATGGGATTTTACACCACAAGCTCATGGTTTCATCCACCAGCTTGAATCTACCAATGTAGAAGTGCTGGTACACTGAAATTTCAGCTTCTCCCTCTATAAGCATAGGTAATTGCTCTGGGATCCTCCACTCCACCTTGAACACATTCCTTAAGTGCTTATACCATTTCTCAAGACATGCCTTGTTAATGGATGTCATGCTGTTGCAAGTGTACTTTACGAATATATTTACAGGTGATGGATCCTCTGATGGGTACTCCTATATAGCCTTTTCTGGCCCATTAGGTACTTCAATCTCTAAAAACACGATGGTCAAGAGGACAATTCCAAAGAGTATCTTGTCACCTTCTTATGCGCTACTGATAATCTCATCCGTGATGTATGCAGACAAGTTGTAGATGGCACCTTCTGATATCCTTCTACAAACATTTAACCATGACTTGTTCATTTTCATTCACCTCTCTTGGTCTTGGTCATTGGGTGCACAACCATTTTCATCACCAAATCTGTGATCTCCCTGATATCAAAGTACCGTGACCCCTTCTTATAAGCATATGTGGTCACTTTTTCTTTGATGGCTTCCTTATCACTCAAGTCATCATCTATAATTTCTCTTTCACAGATGAGGCCTGTGAATTTTGAAATCAGCTGAGGAGTTATGCACATCTTGTGCCCTGTGAAGTAAAAGTGGTCCTCGTGCATATGTGACATTAACCATTGATAGAGGCGCTCAGGTTTTCTGAAATAAGGCAATTCATAAAGTTACAATAGTGCCACCTTCTCCAACTTCACTTTTACCTCGTCACTATAAATAGAAAAACCCTATGGTGTCCTTTTTTTTGTTGGGCACACCAAATCTAGCACCATTTCCTTTTTCATCGTGTTTGTGTGATGGTTGTAATTGATTATAGCCATTTTCCTCAAATGGGACTCCCATTCCATCTCGAGAAAAACCCCATCCGGGTACTACATTTCAGTGTACCATTATTCATTTGTACTTGTGGGGGTTTCTAGTTATTTTCCCTTGCCTTTTCCCTTGCCCTTACCTTTGGGCTTCTTAGGTGATATAGTTGGTTTCTTAGGTGCCATGGTTTAGGTTATCTTAGCACTTCAAATTCTCTTACTTTCTTTACTTTTCTACCTCATCTAGTCCCAGCTCTTAAACTTGTGAAGAAACCATTTTCATCCCATGCTCTAGCTGCCAAACCCTCATTGGAATATCCTCTTTCACAAGATGACGCTTCTCCAAAACTCTTTTTCTCTATGCTTGTGAACTTCTTTCCTTCTAGTTTGCAGATCAAATCTAGTCACTCACAGTTAAATTTCTCAAATTTTTATTTACACGGATCAACTCTGGAAACCCTAGTTTACAAGAGCTCTTCTTTCTTCGTATTCACAAATTTTGATAATGAAGTGCTCGACCTTCTATTTATAAAATTTTCCCACTTTTTAGCATTAAATGCTACTTCACCTACCACCACACTTCAACATTTATTGTAGATTTTTCCACTAAGCCAGACTCTAGCACCCTCACTCACGTGCCCATACTTGCATGGATAATCCCATAACCTTATGGCGTGCAAACAATCTATTTGACAGAAGGATCTTACGTGCACGTTACCAGTGCTGAAGGTACTTCTTTCATCCTCACAATTTTTTCTCTCACCTACCTCGTCTTTTTTTTACACTTCTTTCTCCATTGTATGTGGAACTAAAATGTAGCCTTATCCTGATACCAACCATCCTCATTCACCTTTTCTCCTATGCACTTTCTTCCACAGGGCCATTCAACCAGGATTTCCAATGCAATCCTTCTTGGTACTTCACACTTTGCACTTTCCTACATTATTCCACCCCACACTAAATGATGTGCAGTCCTCTACACATTCACACCCTTAAAAAAGTAAAGAGGTTACCAACACCCAAGGTACAAAACAAAACAACAACGAGAAAGGGAAACACAAGAAAAGAAAAGTACTAAAGGAAATCCTAAACTATCTATCAATATTGCCTTATTACAAACACCAAGAAGACTTATTTATAGTAGGGCTTCAACCTACTCCCATTAAAGTGTCCTAGAAATCTTGTCCTATCCAACACTTGTAACAGGCATGTTCCTGAATCAAGGATGTACGAGATGATGTAGGGACCCAACCAATGGACTTTTAACTTCCCAAGATGATGCAGAAACTTGGAATCATATAGTAGCACCATCTTCCCAACCTTAAACTTTTTGTTCTTAATGTGATGATGGTGCCATGATTTTTTTTTTCTTTTTCAGCCTTCTGACTCCACCTTGCAAGTGATCATATTTCATCCAATTGTATTAAATTTTCAATTCTTTCTTCCAGTGCTTGTTCATCTACTAAACCTCCTACACTCGCTATACACATCGATGGAAACATGAATTCAAATGGTAGGAAAACCTCCATGCTAAACACCAATTGAAACGGTGTGGCCTTATTTAACCTCTTGTAGGTTTTCCTATATGCCCATAGAATCAGTGATACTTTGTCATCCCAATCCTGCCTACCAACATCACAAATTTTGGTTAGGGTATGACTTAGTATCTTGTTAAATACCTCCACGCTTCCATTTGCTTGTGGATGTTAAGGTGTAGTCTTGTGATGATCCACCATGAATTCTGCTGACATAATCCTTACTGTCTCATTTAAGAAATGTGTACCCCTATCACTAGTCAAACTCAAAGGGCATCCATACCTTGTAATAATGTTTTCCCATATAAAAATTTCTGTAGTAGCTGTTGTATAATCCTTAGTAGGTACTAATTTTTCCCACCTTTTCAAGTGATATATGTAAATGATTATATAACATTGCCCATTCCTACGCGTGGCTAGTGCAATAGGGCCTACGAAGTCTATAGCCCACTTTTTGAATGTCTCGACACTGAGAATAGGGCATGAATGTATTTCATCTCTTTGCCCTACTTTTCCAATGCACTGATAATGGTCACACACCTTGCAATATTCCGTGTAGTTTTGATATAGGGTCTCCCACCATAATCCGGCCATTAATATCTTACATGCAGTGGCGTCACCTACATAGTGTCCACTTGCACTACCTTTGTGCACCTCTTCTATTATGGCTAGGAACTCATGCTCCAACACACACTGGCACAAAATATCATCATGTCCTAATTTGTATAAATACCCACTAATCAACATGTAGGGTGCAAAGTGTATAGCTAACTAATTTTTATCCAATGTATTCATTCTTTCCAGTGCTACACATGTCTTGATAAATGCTGCAATATCTTCTAAGTCTAAGGGCGCGTGCCAAAAACTAAATAGTTATGCATCTAGCATGGTATCCTCAATGCTTTACACATCCTCCCCTGAATCGTTTCTAGACAAATGATCAGGTCCAGAATTACCTTTGCTTGGTTTGACAATCACCGTGAACTCAAACTCATGGAATAATAGTACCCATTGACATATGCGTTCTTGTAGAGAGGGCTTGTTCACTAAATATTTTAATACCATATGGTCAGTGGAAAATATAAAAGGCGTTGCAAACAAATACTATCTAAAATTGTCAAGTGCATAGATCATTGACAATGCTTCGTGCTCAGTTGTAGTATAGTTCTACTTCGTTGATGTCAACTTCTTGCTTACAAAGCATAAAGGATGATCAAAAATCCCTTCACCAGGACGTGCAAGTATTGCTCCAATGGTGGTTCTTGAGGCATCAAAATGAACATGGAAGGGTTTATCTCAAGAGGGGAGTCATAGTATGGGTGTGGTGATAAGCCTATCCTTTAAAATGTCAACTGCCTTCTATTGTACCTCTCCCCAAAGGAAGGAACCCCTATGTCTAAGTAACTCTTTTAAAGGCGTGACAATCTTGGTGTATCCCTCAATGAAATTCTTGTAGTAACCCATGTGTCAAAGGAATCCATGCTCTTTACTTTGACTAGTAGGATCCCCCAATCCCACAATTACTACAACCTTGGCGGGATCTACAACTAAACCCTCCTTACATATGATGTGCCACAATAATGTTCCAAATAGGGTAGAAAATACACATTTATTAATGTTGAGGGATATCATCAACTGCTAGAACCTTTCAAACATTAATCTTAAGTTGTCGCAATGGTCCTTCACTAACCCATATATTGTCCAATCATCCAGGTAGACTTGAAGAAATTTATGGATGAAGTCCTGGAAAGCTTATACCACAATGCGTGAGAACACAGTAGGTACATTCTTCAACCCAAAGGCATGACTATATAGGAAAGACTTCCCCACTTAGTGGTGAAAATTGTCTTCCTCCGGTCCTCCTTCACGATCCTTACCTGGTGATAGTCCAAGAATCCATCTATGAAAGAGTAGACCTCGTGTCCTGCAACTCCCTCTAATATTTCTTCAATAAATGGGGTTAGGAAAGGATCAATGAAACATACTACATTCAGGTCCTTGTAATCAACATAGATCCTTATCCTCTCATCCTTCTTGATACTAATCACCATTGGACTTATCCACTCTGACTCTTCAACAGCTTTAATGATACCTGATGCTATCATTTTTTCTATCTCCTTGTTGACCTTTACGTGTAAATTGGGATTCATCCAGTATGGCCTCTTCCTAATTGGGCGCGCACCTTCCTTCAGCTTTATCCTCATCTTCCCCAAGGAATGGTGGGTGCTTTTAATCTCATGGTATCCATGTGGGAATAAATGTGTAAAATTCACGTAACAGATCAATGATTTTAGAGACTTATTTCTCCGACCAATAGTCTCCAATGATTTCCTCCTTGGGTTCTAGATTCTAAGCCGATGTTAACCTTTTTCATCTTCAAAGGTTCATGGTAGGCATGCACGCCCATTCATCAGCATTATCTATGACTTCACGTGCTTCCCTAGTGAATGGTTAACATCCAAGATTTTCCACCTCTTCCTCCATCAATAACATACACCATCTTTCCCTTTTATTTTTCTATACACACGTGCTCAAGCTGTATATCTTCTATTTCTTCTTCCTTAAAGCGTGCCTCCAGGAAAGGCTCACCTAGTAATTCTTGTATTTTGTCTTCCACCATAGGACTATCCCTTGCTATAAGGCACTTGACTACCTGCAACACCTTATGTACTGATGGCTTTGTACTCCGATACTTGAATGTTTGAATGAGATCAACCACAAATTCTTTCCAATTACTAGTTTGATGATGCATCTCTGAGTGGATATACCATGCACGTGCACAACCTTACAAGGTGGATTATAACTTGTGAACCCATAATGAAGGTGGCTACACTTCCCATCCAGGTTGTCTCACATGCTTGGATATGAAAGGAAGTGGTCTCTTTACCATGTTAGTCTTTTATAGTCCGTGGGCATCTTTCTCTTGCAAAACCTTATAGAGAAGGTAATTCTCACCTCACGCCATTCCAATAGGTTCTCCCAATGTGTCTGCCCACCAGCACGTAGTAGTTCCAAGTAGGCTGTAGTTAAAAATTTTCCTCCTTTCCTTCTCATTTCTCCAATGGGCCTCCATTTCTTGCAAGAAATATTCCAGATTAGCCCCTCCTGAGTAACTTGGTAGTTTTCTTCCTCCCAGGCGCATACGCTGGACTATACGCGCCTTTATCACCTTGGTTACCGATCCTCTTAAATGCCATTTGATCAACTCATAGGTCTCGTGTGCCCAATTTTCACATGCCATGCTTGTGGTATCACTCATAGACTGGGCATCCTCAAACTGGATAACTCCTTCTATAGGTTGAATTATCTCTGGATCCCTGATTGAGTGCACATAGATTCTATCATGGACTTCTTCTCTCAACGGCTTGGTGTAGGTGCATTCGACTTCCCATCTATCAAAGGGATGATCACCCATTCTTCCTTGTTTTCGAAATTGATATATCCTTTGTTAAAACCTTATGTCAACATTATTCTTGTAACACCATGGGTGCCCAAGCAATGCTGGAAAATTGTCTTCCTCAGCGAGTGCCAAGACTTCAAAAGTCTCTAGTAAACTTGGCCCCTTGAATGGTGATCACTACATCCTTTAATACTCCAATGGGTATTGCCTTATTTTTTTTTTCCATATACAACACATTTGAAGATGGCTGTAACGTGGGACTTCCCATCTGATGCCAAGCATCTAAGGTAAGAACATTCACTTCTGCTCCCGTGTTGATGAGGATATTGCTCAGGAGCCATCCATCAACAACTACATTCATGAGTAATTTCTTTTTCATATTCAAGGATATGTGGAGAAAGGTTTACATGTAAAACCTATCTCTCATGCTTCACTCTAACGAGTTGTACCTTCTCCCTTAGCCATTCTCCTAGCAAGGAAATAATATTCTCTTGCCTTAACATTTTACATACTTATTTGACCTCATCCAGGTCACTTCTTGGAACCTTGTTATCCTTCCACTACCCCACCTACCTTGATTTCTTCTTGAGATACTGTATATCCCCTTGTAAACTCCAAATTACGTCCATAGTCTCCTAGTCTATTTCTTTTTAATGGGCAGGGTCTAGGTACTTTCCATGTGGCACCTCCTCTTTGGAATCTAATGTCCTTGGTTTGGGAATCTCCTTGGCATGCGTGGCCTCTGCACATATTTTCACCAGTACAGGTTCTAGCTCTGACTCACATGCCACTCTTAGCATCCATTGTAATCAGCCCTTTTTATGCTTACCATTAGTGCCCTTATCTTATCTTTCCAATGTTACTGGTTCATATGATCATAGAGTTTTGGGCACTCTTCATACTTTCGCTTCTTCTTGCACCACAAGAATTGTAATAGATTAGGACACTCTCATTTATGATTTTCTATGGATCCACAATTATAACACATTCCTCGTGGGAAATCAATTCTTCTCCTCCGCGGTTTCCACAACCCCAAAATCCTCCACGAGAAATTCTTCCATGCGTGCCTCCATCTACACACTCCAAATAATGTTGGTCAGCACCCTTATAACTACTAACAAGGATGGTCTGGCGCACACCATGATCAATGGCCTCATGGATCTGGTCAATAAGCCTACAATCCTTAGTATCATGGGTTGTAGAGGTACATATCTTATAGTAGCAAGATACATTCTTCCGAATTGCACGCTGTAATAAGGGACATCTACTCACATCATGGTCCCCATGACAAATCTCACAATCTACCGCTACGGCGCATACTGTCTTCCGGGGGAAACTATCCTTTGCATGCCCCTCTACTTCACAATCCATGTACACCACATTCCACTATGAGTCTCATGAGTTGAGTTTACAGGTAAATTTTCTAAGCTGCTTAGCCATAGACAGTGATTTTAGCTTCTAGGAATGGGCTAACTGCTAGTATCAACACTTCTCAATAGCTTCAGTGTGCACATAGATCAGCTTCTAACGCCTCACGCGGGTCTATGAAAGTCTTATGAGATAAAGATCTTCTAAATGGTGTTATCAACCCTCCAACAAACCATTGGTCATGTTGTGAAGGGCGAATGTCATATGAAAATTTTGACAGGAGAGTTTTAAACCGCGTGTCATACTCCCACACATTCTCCACCATTCC
This sequence comes from Taxus chinensis, assembly GCA_019776745.2. Lineage (NCBI taxonomy): Eukaryota > Viridiplantae > Streptophyta > Pinopsida > Cupressales > Taxaceae > Taxus > Taxus chinensis. The sequence continues at coordinate 219,622,980 of CM034153.1, forward strand.
CTATTGAATCTCCTTGAGGGCGCTGATGCTCTTCTATTCAAACTCAGGGATGTGGAATTCTACTAGGAAGGCATTTTTAAACAGCGGTGTAATCTACCACCATCTGATGGGGGTCATAGTTTCCTATACCAGCTATGTGCATGTGCCCTTGCAATGTCATTGTAAATGGAAAACTGGATTGGCCTTCCATTTCTGGGGTTGAGATACCCTTCGCATGCCATAGAAATTCACACTTATGAACATGCTCTGAAACATCCTCTATGCCATGGTAGTATGACAAGTGTAAAGACATTTCAAAGATTACTTGAGGGGTGGCTAAGGCCCCTGTCCTCCTAGTCTAGATCCTTGGTTTCCTCTAGTGTTTCCTCCATTCTTCACTCTACTAGATCCATTGGGTCCACCAGGTCCTTGTTCCTCCTGACCCACCAGATCCACCTCTAGATCCGCATGTGGCCAATAATGGGCCTAAAAGTGGTTACATCCAAGTGTCCCCAAAGTTCCCCCTGAACTATATACCGATGGTCTGTGAGATTATTTCCCACTACCAGATAGTATACCCCGTGCCAATCCCTGACATGCGAGACTGAAGGCTTGTATATTTTCACCATGCCTGAAAATTCCTCCAAACACTGGAATGGTAGTGTGTAACCATAGAAGTTCCCAAACAAGAAATTATATCTCTTAGGTGCCAGATCGGTGACTTCGACCAATACCAGCTAGGTTAATCATACTTATCTCCTCTGGTCTAGAAAACTAAACAACTAGGGTTTGGTCACTAGGTGGGTTTAGATATGTGCCAACGACTCTTCTCTCTCTGCACGCAACGGACTCTCATCAGAAGCCGTAGGGGTCTCTCTCCTACACTTGCCAAGATGGGGTAGCACAAAATTATCAAGTTCCACGTCCTCTACGTGAACCTCAATTCCTTCCTACAATGTCTACCTCTATAGATCCATCACACTTGCAACCTCGCATTGTCTAGAAATATCCCTTTCATGCGCTTCACTATACTTGAGTCATCTCTCCTCCCTTTCTTTTCTCAGTTGCACATATTTCTTCCATCTTCCTCCACCCTAGCTTCCTTGCCCAACACTCAAGAAGGTTTAGCCGACCATTAGAAAATGCCTCTAAAGTCAAGGTAATAATCAATATCTTCATTACCAGAGGAATAACACGTAGAAATAACCCTCTGGGATCCCGTAAAAATTCAAACTTAATGTCTTCCAGACAATAATATATAGAAATAGCATACTCCATAGTGTAACTAGCCCGTACTCCTTTCCACCAATGATCCACAGCACATGATTCAAATGTCAGATCTGCATCTTGCAACCTCTGGTACTCTTCTTGGGTCCACATGCATGTGATCTATAACACCAGCTTCATCTAGACGCATATGCAGATAACTATTCATACAGCTCTACTAGAAAGTAACAGAGGATTCATACTCATTCCATACAACATACATGGTAAAGGTTATCTATGAAGATATTTGTATGGACCATAACTAAGGCCCAATGTTGAATCATATTCAGAAAATTCTTGGTCCGTGCTCGTTGAACCATCCATTCAGATACCATCCACAGTTAGGCGTTCATAGTCATGGCAAATTCAAAGTCATACATTATAACTGGATGTTACATCCCTTAGTTCATACAACTTTTAAAATAGGAACCAACAATCCCAAGCCCCTTGATGCATCCTAATAATTATTTTATCTACCCAACCCCAATACAATTCCTTACAGCGTTTCTGTAGAGATCCCACTGCTCTACTGATCTACTGCATCTATTCAGGTGCTAGGTGCTTGTATTTATGAGGCATGCTTAAACTGCCAACTCTTTGTTTTATGTGAGCTAAGTAGGAAAACATCATCTACCATAGTGAAATAAATGTGAGTCCTTCAGAACTTGAGCTACATCCACTCCTTGCCATAGATGTTCTTCTAGAATGACTTCCATCACATGGTATGCATTCCTTCCTAGGCCAACCTATCACCATGTTGGCCCTTAATCCATTTATAGCACTGTGCTAATCAGGTCATGCATAGGAGTTTCACGTTTCCTGCCTGATATGTCAAATATGGCTAAGTCCCAAAACATTTTTATTTTGGCACAGTATCATAGTTTCCTAAACTAAGACCCTCCTATAACCTTGCTTTATGCACCTTCCATCCTATGCACGCCCACCCTTCAGCTTAGGCCTTGCGTACTCATGATGCCATTTTTGTACTTAGTCACCATATGGCAGGGACCGAAGTCACTACATCATAAGTGGCCTTCAGAGTCCTGATATATGTAACATAAAAGGAAATATCTCTTCATACCCAAACCATGCATTCTTCTAGATGACCCTTAATCAAAGTTCATCTCATCTCATTCATTATTAAAGCACTATTCTTTGTTGATCTATATCTCAATTCCTCTATGGGTGCTTATATTTATAGGCCTCTTAAACTGCCAACCCACCTTTCTAAGGCTTTAAATCCATTGCCAAGTGTCCAAATGTGGTCCTCCATGGGGGCATGCTCCTCCAATCCTGAGCTCTCCACTCCTTGCCATGATGGTCTTTTAAATGCTTCCATTACATGGCATATTCCTTCCTAGGCCAACCTATCATGAGGCTAGCGCCTTATCCACTTCACATGCACAATCAGGTCATTCTTTTCATGTGTCCTTCCTGATATGCAAAATATGGCTAAGTCCCGAAATCCTACTTTTCCTTGTGCGTGAACACTACTTGTTCTATTAAGCCCTCCTAGAACCCTTTCCTCTGTGCTTTCTCCTTACATTCCCTTATTTAACAAGTCTTTGATCACCCATGCACCATCTTGTACTTAGCCAAAATCAGGGTCCCAACAACGCATATGTCCGTGGGTCTTGTTGTTTCAATAATTTTTAAGTTCAAAAAAATTCATGCCAACATGATCAAGATATGCACACTGTGTCCAACTCAATCGCCAATGATTTGAAGGTTGGGAAGAGAAGATAATAATTCATTCAAACGCTTGTTCACATATTAGAAGAGATATTTCATGGTGATATCAATAACCTTAAGCAATTTAGTGCCATAAACAAATTGTTCTCAGATATCAGGCATGAGAAAGGAGCTTCAAGGATTATGGAGCATATTCAACAAGCATTATAGTTGCAAGAGAGTGTGTACAATCCTTTCTTCACATCTAGTGGAGACTTTTGACATTGTATAGGTCACCACGATTAAGAGTTTTACACTGATGAATGATGGAACATGAACATGTTGCAATCATGTAGGAAGCACAAATTGGGATTACATAGAGGACACTATGTACGGAATGTCATCGCGTGAATAGCTACTCCTAGCAGGGATTTGGTGGGACAAGCTTGACATCATGCTTGCAATACTATTGAGTTTTTGCAAGGCCTTTAACACTTTTGCTCAATACAGGATTGGCACACCCAAAAGAAGGTATGAGACATCCATTTGAAGGCTAGATAGATAACGTCCCATATCTCATTTGAGTTAGTGGGGAATCACATAATTTTAGGTTACAACATCAAATAAATACTGCGTGAAGGACATGCTTTAGGCATTCAGTAACATGGAATTCCAGGGGGACTACTTATCAGAGATGTGTATAGTCAATGCTTCAATATATAAAGTTATTGCACGATGTCCTCAATACATGAATCTAGGTTGCATAATGGAAAAATATAATCCGTAGATCTCTAGATGTCCATTGATTTTAACAAGAGATAGGGGTGCCCATTTCATTAGAATGAGATCCTCCAGAATCTGATTTAAATAGATTTTCATGGTAGTCCTTCAAACCACAATACTCATCCCATATTTCCATTCGCTTGAGATGCAGACACTGCTGAGGCATTGAAAAAATATCTGAGTCAAATGCTGAGAACAATTTGTAGTTTTCGCCATAGAGGACTGATTATGGGTAAGTCTCTATTGTAGCTATGGAAAAATATAATAATATTTTTCTTTATTAGCACAATGAACAAGCTCCACACCAGTCCAATTGGTGTTTATCATTTCAAATATCAAGTTTTAGGCAAATAGAGTTTATGCTAACATCCCTACATATTGCACATACTGGAGGATTAGCTAATGAGAAAACACTATTTGAGTGGATGAAAAAGTTAATCGAATTATGACTGAAAAGCGATCACTTGCAAGGTAGAGTATGAAGACTGAAAAGTGTTTGATAAAAAAGCATGGCATGATCATCATATTAAAAAGAAATCAATTCAAGTTGGGTAGATGGTCTAGCTTTATGACTCCAATTTTATTTCGCCATCCTAGGAAACTGAAATTCCATTTGGTTAGGTCCATATATCATCTTGTACATCCTTTGATTCATGCACTTGCCAGTTACAATACCACTAAATGGGACAAGGTTACTAGGTCATTTAAATGGGAGTAGGCTCATAAACTTTACTATAAATAAGGCTTCTTGTGTAATCATAAATAAGGCAGTATTTCCTACCGCTTTATGATAGGAGGCTTGAGGAGAGAGAAACACTTTAGAATTGTGTTTCCCTTTCTCATTTCTTGTTCCATTTTTTTTGTTGTTGTGTGCAAATTGTGCATTGGGTAGCAAACTTATTATTTTTTCAAAAATTACTTTATTATGAGCAGAGGATCCACACATTTGTTTTTACACTGTGGGGTGGAGTAATTTGCAACAAATAATAGAAGTTGATAGTAGAAGTCTGTGTTTTGATGGCCCGGACATGAAGGATAAAAGCACGTAGTTTGGAAGAGCTTACATAGAAAATGTGGACATAAGGAGTTTGGTGTAATGATTTTGGAAGACCTATGTATAAATATGAGAAGCTCAGGAACAACATGAGGTAAGTGATCTCAAAAATCAGGGTAAGGATAAAAGAAGTTACCTTCAACACTGTAAAGCACGAATGCAAAAGGATCTTCGGTACAGTAAGGATGTTTAGGCCTCACCATAAGGTTGTAGGATTTTTCCACACATGATTTGGCATGGAGGTTAAAAGCTGCATAGAAGGTTGGCTTAAGATAGAAAAAGTCCACCTTTATTGCAAAGGTACAATGGTAGGTTATCATTCCAAATTTATTCTCAGAAAAGAAGAATAAGCTATAAGTATGAAGGTTGGGATACATTATTGTTACCTTGAATTTGTGATATCAGAGAGTTCTTATGAACTAGTGGAATCCTTGAAGAGAAGTTCACGTGACCAAAGAACATTTTGAAGATCTAAGTGCATAGCTAGGCTGATCAATGAACCAGGGTGGAAGAACAATACACAACTTCATGAGGGAGAGCCTCACTTGTCAGGAGTTTTCCATCAATCCCACATGTGAATACATCATCTTGTGGAAGGAATGGTTTTTCCAGGTTAGGGTTCAATAAACTAGGGCACATGATTAAAGGGATATTTTGTGTAGGAATAGAGACACAAAACTAAGCAAATCTATTTATCATGAGAAAGGAATTTGCAGTAACTTTGACAAGAGAAATGGTGCCAAGGAAAGTCAGCCATTGTTTAACTAAAGTATGGGCAAAGGATAAAGTGAAACAATACTATTTCCACCAACTTTAATGAGGAATGATATGCATATAGATGCAATACCTAAGATGTCATATTGATTGGGAAAGAATGTGTTTCACATGTTTTAAAGAAGGTCGTGAGTAACTACAACCATTTAATGAGCACACGGGGAGAACAATATGGCATTGGAACACATTTTCTCATCTAGAGACCAAATTAGGACACTACTATGGAATGCCTATCTATGATGTTGAAGTATGAAGATGGAGAAGGTCAGGTTGTTGTAACTCTATGAAGTTTCCTTATTTTTGAAAGCTGAAAGTAGAGATATTTACCAGTTGTTAATTTCATGTTTATTCATGAAGATCATTTCTACTTCTCAGGACATAAAATACAGATAACAATCTTTGGCTGATCTCTAAGTTTACAAGTCTTACATGTGAGGGAGATTTGCTTTAAAAACAATGATGACCTAGACGACTAAGGATGCCATCAATGAAAAAACTTTTGAGTCATATGAATATAAGAAGGGGTCATAGCCTCTTCAAGACACCTCTAAAATTTCTAACCTTGTAATGAGGATGGCCGCATGCTTGGTCACAAAACCCCTAAATGGAAAGGAGAGATGGACTATAGATCAACAAGGCTGTAGTTTAATGTTTGCTGGAAGATCTCAGAGGGGTGACCATATATAACCTCTTAGAATTCATAGTAGAGGAAATCATCAATTCCACATGTGATGGAGAGAAGATCATGTTTGGTAATGTCCTCCTTACAATTGTATTTTCAAAAATTGGATTACTTGATGTGCCAGAAAAATTTTGTACAGGACTACCCAGATGAGAACCCCTCCTATTGCCAAAAGATTCAAGAATTATACCTATGACACCATGACATCCACCCATAAGGCACACCTAGGGAAAAATGGTACAAACAGATGCGTAGACACATTCGTCTTGAGAATGAAGAATACCTGAATAGTTACCTCTTTTACTGTAAGGTGAAGGCCAAATTCATTCATGTACTAACATTTATGTATTCAGCCAGTTTACCCTAATAGATGATGCACTAAGGGTCCTTGGTGCAAGTTTCCATTCTCCTTCACAGTACAATACTTCTAGGCTGGGGTTGATAAATTTAAGGAGGAAAATACATTAAGGGTTTGACCTTAACACGGTAGACTAGGATTTACCACTGGGCTACATAGGACTTTGACTATATCCAAGGAAGCACACCTATGTGGAGAAGTATGTCTCACATGACGTGTATATGGTGAAACTTATAACATTTCCTATTGCTAAGAGAATCATACAGCAATGGTATACAAACCTTATGCATAAGGCCTGAAGTATGAGAATGATGCGCCTACATTGAGAATGATGTCTCTATCATGAGAATACTCTACCTTATGCAAGAAGGCTGCACATAAGGAAGATGAGAGAGAGAGGGGTCACTTGAGGAAGAGGATACCAAGTACACAGTACAATAGTGTAATTTGCAGGCGCATCAGGAGTCGAGTACAAAATCCAAGCACCTATGCATAAAGGAAGAAGTCCCTCGCTGGAAGAGAAAGATAAAGACATTTGAAGAAGAGATTCCAATAGCAAGAGAATTCCCTCCTGAAAAAATAAGAGTCACGGGAAATGAAGCAGTTACCTATTAAAGAAGAAAAATAAGAATCTCCTATACTGAAATAACTAATTAGGAAGAAGTGGAAAGTAATAGAAAGGGAAGACTCAAAATAAACAAAGAGTGTGGAGGCTATGAAGGGAAACAGGGATGACAACAAGCATGATGAGGTTCAGGACCATCCTGTGTACATATGTAAATGACTAAGAGTAGGAAGGAAATGAAGATAAGGATGAATAACGAAGGAGGACACTCATGGCAAGATGAGAGAGTGAGGAATTCAAAATGAAGAATCAAGAAGAATCCAAGCTTGACCAAGGAGTAAAGAGAAGATGCCAGTAGAAAAATGAGGTAAGTAGGCATAATAAACGACTTGGTGGAATAAGGGGTGGAGTGCAGCAGTGCCAAAGAAGTGCTCAAGGAGATGGAAGGAAGTGAAGACTCTAGAAAAGGAGTATGGAAGTATATGTAGAAGATCCCAGCTTGGTGGTAAGCTTTCCAAAGGAAGCATGCACATAGGAAGAAAGAATGTGGTAACTTGGTGCACAGGAGTAAGGGGATGACTTATATCAATAATCTAAATAAGGTATTCCATGCGTGTTTCTAAAGCATTCGTTCCTACGAACCAACTCCTTGCAAGGTATTCATTTGAAAAAGAGGGTGTAAACCAACACACACAAGGAAGATGATGTTGTCTTGGGACTCTGAATCATATATTTATGATCCCAACCTCTAAGTCAACTGAGAGGCGATGCTGAATGATACCAGATACCAAGGGATTAAAAACTTTGGTGAATGCATCAAAAACTATCATATGAAAAAGTGTGTAATGAAATTAATAAGGTATCGATGGAGGTTGAGGTGAGGCTCTTTGAGAGGAATGAAACATTAAGGGTCTTGGAAGAGGAACTTGAAAATAAAAAATGAAGAAATCATTGATAAGAACAATGAGTTGAAGTAGGAGGATCTTCTCAGAACACAATTAAGGAAAAAATTAAGGGAAGATAAGGAAAATGTGTGTGAGATTTATAAGAAATTAGAAATGATTACAAATGTCATAATCTTGAAGCACCTAAACATGACCCCACCTGATAAAAAATATGACTCAACCATGCAATGCATGGAAGACTTGACTTGCATCCTCACCATGGAAAGGTGACCGATCACCTTGGCATCAACAAAAGAAGCATTGGCACACCAGAAGGAGGAAAAAAGACTAAAGATCGAGGAAAAAATAACTCAGTATTCCAAGATCCTTTCCACTGTAAGGACCACTACGTAAATAGCTAAGGTTGTGTATTACAATTGTGCTAATAGAGAAAGGGTATCAAGCATACTAGTTGCTACGAATGAGGTGGATCTAAAAGAGTTTCAAGAAAATAACAAGGGGAATAGGGAAGAGTGAGATACACTCCTAGCTAAGGTTGAGAAGAAGATGGAAGCAATCAAATCCTTTTGGGAATCAATTAAAAATTGGCTTAAGGATTTGTACCCCTAGATCAATCATAGAATGGATGTGTTGGATTACCTTAGCAAGCAGCTAGAGGGAATTGTAGATACATTGAATTCTAAGGGTGATGAATTGAGTTTTGAGGAGGTGAGAACTCTAGTGTGTGATCTAATTCAGTAGGTAAAGGGTGAGGTGGATGCCTAGGAAAAGGATTGAGGAAATAGTGAGGACAGGAGTTCCCACTTCTCCTACAATAATAGCAAATTCCTCCATTCTTTGATTCTTCCATTCTTCCATTTTTTCATTCTTCATTCAATTTGGCTCGATCCCACCATTATTAATTCTTTGAAAAACTAGTATGTTTCTAAGGACGAAGAACACATTTAGTGTGGGGTCATTTTTGTCCTTGAAATATTGGCTAAGTACCAAAGGAGACTCACGTGCACAAGACCATTTAGAAGAATGAGCGCTCAAGGGGAAAGCGCGTAGGACAGAGAGGTTTAAGAAGGGTTTAGGTGAAACCAACACACTGCGCAGAAGGATAGAACATAGGTTCATAAGACTTAGACATATTTGGCATTCTGAAGACACTTGAGGCAAAAACATAAGGACCCAACTAGGCGTGATTAGTGGATAAGGTGCCAACCATGGAACCTACGAGGTCAAGAAAAGGATATTCCACATAGGAAATATTCCTAGGAGACATCATTACTTAGAGTATAGGGTTTGCAAAGGGATAAACATACACCATTGTAGGACCACATCGACCCTTGGCATGTAATATATTTAGAAGAGAAGGCATGGCGGTGGGTTCTGATCCTATAAAATGATATTCTTGGACTACATAAAGGAAGATATCCAACAAAGAGAGATACATTAGAATGCAAGGGAGAAGAGAGAATGTATCAGTGATTAAGATGTTGAGTAACAAAGTGTTTGCAGTAATGCTAGGGTTGAGAGACACTTAGTTGCTAAGGGTTATGAGGTATGTCATAATCCTTTAGTATGGTACTAGAATTTTGTAACAAGGGTAAAAAATGGAAGGGTATAAGTAAGATATCATAGTAAGGAAATATCTATGGGAGTTGAGTCTTTGTCATTTAACATGTATGGTCTGTGATGACCTATTTTGATTATAATGTGACAACCAGAACCACTCTAAATGAATATATGTGTGTGTGTGTGTGTGTGTGTGTGTGTGTGGGCTCATTATGCATATCATGCTTAAGGGTGTAAAACCTCATTTTATATGACTACCATGGCTCAGATCTGGTTTATCATGATTATTGGATTGTTATTAAGTTTCTGTAATGAATTGATGTGTGGATCTATAAGTTGTCCCTTCCCACTTTTCTTTTAACTAAGTAAATGTACTTCTCCATACTGCTAATTCATCCTCCACTCAATGGAAAAACCTTCTCACAATGCTCACATAAAGGATTTTCTCGGTGCCCACATGCGTGCCTCAAGTGAGCACCTAACACCCACCGGGTGATAAGCTAACATGCTTGGGGTTAGAAAGTAGTATTAAGGGTAGATAAAATGACTACAGTAGCCAAAGGCAAGAGTATAAACAAATCTGAAGCTTGTCCACAACTAAAATGTGACATAGGTATGGGAAATAGGTGCTCATGAATTGAAGGTAATGCCAATAAAGTAAAATTTTCATGTTAGGGACATGGATCATTTGCTAAAAGAATGTCCATATGAAATGAAGGCACAATTACCCCCACAATGGTAGAAATAGGATCCACAAGTAGAGGTGGATTAGTGATGATCTCCAAAATAGTAGAAGAAATGGAAATCACAAAGGGGGCACTCTTAACAATGGAGATGAAGGACTCCTCCAAAGTATAAATGTGTGAAGGATCTATAAAAGGAAGAGAGACTCCTTGCACTACAACATAAAGAAAAATATGTGAAAATACAATGGAGGTCTGACATATAGTAATTCTAAAAGGGTTTCTTGATAAATAGAAGAGCAATACATGACATGTATGCATCATCAACACAAGAAGTAGCAAGAGTATAAGAATCCTTTTATAATGATCGTGGGATGAAATTAGATGCAATGAAAATACGAGGCTAGGAACATGTCTACTTGATGTATAATGGGTAAAGAGGAGGTTCACTATTCCCTAAAGGGTGTCCATGAGAGGGAGGAGAGGTATCCTCATCAATACTCTCGTCATTAGAAATAGAAGAACAAAAATCATTATCAAGAATATGAACATGAAAATACATGTTAGTAGAACTATTATCACATGAAGTAGGTGATGAAACAATTGTATGAAAATAAGAAGCAACAATGGAAATCTATGAAGGGTCTCCAAATAAGAACTAAATAATGTTCCAAATAGTCCAAGGACACTTCGTGTGTACTACATGATGATGGAGAGGACTATAAATGTATGTCAATAAATGACCAACGAACATGCTAAAAGTGTTCAGATAGTCTTCAAAATTATTAGGATCACTAGGGGCAGGTACTTTTCCATACAAAAATGGATAAAGGTCATCATGAATGAGAAAAAATTCCATGCATGAATGACATAGTGCATAATTATCGCTACCAAGAAGAAGAGGAAAAGGTTTTGACGATGTAATGATCCTATAAAGTGTAAGTCTAGAAAGAAAATCCTCCATGACACATTCATAAAAGGATAAATCTGTGTAGAAGAGTCATAAGAGATAAATAAATGCTCAAATGGACATCTGAATCATCCAAAAATACGTTCAAAATGCAATAAAATAAGGGGGTAAGAACAGACACAAGGTTTAAAGTCTTTGGATTTAGTCAAGAATGCATCTACATGCGATTACAACACCCCAGAACAATAATCAACCCCCATTTTTGTGAAACTTTATAAATAGTGTGTTGGTTACAATAAGGTGTGTTCATGCTAGTAAAAAAATAGATACTCACTTTGTAGCAGGTAAAAAATTACACAAGTGTTGAGGACATAATAAGTTTTAGTCGAAAGCAATAAAACAACCCCGTAATAAGCACAATAAAGGAAAAAGAAATTGAAAAGGGGAAAAACACACTTTTTTGTGAGAAAAAATATCACATCGTATAGGGGGCTCCCTTGTTGTAAGGCTATGGCACATGCACTCACTAGCCCACAAGAAATAATAAGAGCACTATAATTAAAAATGAATCTGAAGGAGTCAAAATACCTTTGAAAATGTGAACAAGCCTCTAAAACCTCACTACACACCTCCAAAAGGTTTTCTAAAGGCATGTTATTGAAATAATCTCTAAGAATAGGCCTTCAGAAAAAACACAAACACCTCCACAAGCACATGTTAGCGAAAAGCCCATAACGCTAGTTTTAAGATTAAAATTAAAGTAAAAGTGCACCCATTGAAATCCTTAGCCCCTGGTCATATGGTATGGTCATATGAGGGCTTAACGCTTGTGATTCCTACTAGTAGGTGCTTAACTCCAGCCCCCTTTCATTTTATTTATGTGGTGAAGGCAAGAGCATTTTATTCTATTTTAGTGGAAACTAAAATAAATAGTAGATCATAATATTGAAAACCTTGTATCTTTTGATCGGTAACTCGGTTTTGAGTGCCGTTTTTTGCAAAAGTGCGTAGTTTTTTATGCTCTTTCCATTGGAAATATTTATTTTGAGAATCGTACTATAATTATAAAGTGCCATATTGTAACATGCACTCATTATAAAGTGCCAAAATCTGGGGGGCTCTTGTTGCATTGCTTGGGGGTCTTATTGCATTACTTGGATCTTCCATTTCTTTTAGTGATTTTTTAAAGATGGCATCTACTTCTACATTAACTCATGTTGAGCCATTAACAACACATAATTAACACACATGGAAACCAAGAATGGAAACAATAATTAAGTAGAAAGGATTATGGGCTTTAACTTCTAAAGAATAACAAGTGTTCACTAGAGAAAATGAGAAATTTCAGTACCAGTGCAAATTTGATGAGTGTATGGGTTTGATAGGAACTTATGTAAGTGACAGTATTTTATTTCATTTGGAAAAGTGTGACTCTCCTTTCAAAATATGGGAGAAATTGTAGGATTTATTTGGTAAGGTGGATCATATGAGAGCTATACAACTTGAAATTGAGATCACCTCTCTTAATCCTGAAGATTTTCCAACAATTATATACTATCTTACCAAGTTCAAGCATTTGTTGACACAGTTGAAGGGGAGTGGAAGAGATAAGAAAGATGAAGAGTGTGTTTACTTGATTCTATCCAAGTTGAGAGGACCATTCCAATTTTTGCTTCTACCTTTTTCTCTAGCATGGACACCTTAGGTGACACCTTCAAAATGCCTAACTTAGAAATATTTTGTGAAAGAATTACTAGGGAAGAATCCAAATTATCTCACCTTGAGTCTTCCACCTCTCAAAAGGAATTAGTTGCATCTAATCTTAAGGGCAAGGGAAAACCAAATAGTAACACCAAATCCACACCTTCTCCATCTCAAAATGCTCCTAAAACCAAAGAAAACAACTCAAAACCCAAGGAGTCTTCTAAATCCAAGAATAAGTCTAGCCGTTCATGCTATTTTTGTGGGGGTAGTAATCATGAAGAAAATAGGTGTTATAAGTGAATGCAAGCCTTAGAGGATATAGTCAAGAAACAAAAAATTTCTATCTCAACTCCACTTCCTTCTAATCAGCATGGAAAAGCACTTAATGTTGTTGGAAGATCTCAGTCACCACTTGCAGACAATTGGGTTATAGATTCTGGTGCTTCTCATCACATGAATTCTTCCAAAGAGTCTTTTGTTTCTCTAGGTTTGAGTTCTACTTCCAAAATTGAGGTTGGAGATTCTTCCTTTCTTTCTGTTGAGGGAAAAGGTGATATACAACTTGATGGTGGAAATATCCAAGATGCACTATATGTTCCTAACATCACTAAAAATTTTCTTTCTGTATATGAAATTTGTCATTCTAGTCAAGGGAAAACAGTGACTTTTACACCACATGGGGTAGAAGTAAGAACTTTGTTGGAGCCTTTTTCACTTGTTGCTCAGGGTATTGTTGATCATAATTCAAGACTATATCACTTCGAAGGTTTTGATGAAACTTCTTCTATAGGGACAGGATTGGTTTCTCATTCAGATTCAGAAAGTAAGCTTTGGTATGAAATATTTGGACATCTCAATTATAGATATTTGAAGGAGTTGAGCACTCATGGTATGGTAGATGGTCTTCCTCAATTTTCTTGTCTTGAGGGAGTTTTTCATGGTTGTGCATTAGGGAAACAACACCAAGATCCTTTTCCTAAGAATTTGTCTAAGAGAGCTTCTTCACCACTTGAGCTTGTGCATAGTGACTTGATGGTTTTTCCTACCACATCTTTCAATGGAGCTAAGTATGCACTTACATTTATTGATAATTTCTCGAGCCGTACTTGGGTTTATTTTCTCAAGTAAAAAAGTGATGTTTTTTCACACTTTAAAGTCTTTAAGGCTTTGGTCGAGAAACAATCTTCTAGTAGCATAAAGAACCTTCGCACTGATAATGGGGGGGAGTACTTCAACAATGAGTTTTCTAAATTTTTGGAAACTCAAGTCATTATTCACCAGCATTCTATTCCTCATACTCCACAACAGAATGGATTAGCAGAAAGGAAGAATAGAACTTTGAAGGAAATGGCTAACTGTATGATGCATTCTAGAGATATACCTCCTATCTATTGGGCAGAAGCAGTTAATTGTGCTAACTATATTCAAAATCACACACCACACAGAGCACTTGAGCATTTGACTCCAAAGGAAGCTTGGTCCAACACTAAGCCAGATGTCTCATTTTTTTGAGTCTTTGGGAGCCATGCTTGGGCCTTTGTGCCAAAGAAGAAAATGAAAGATTTGGATAAGAAGAGTAAACCCTTGATCTTTGTAGGGTATTGTGAGGACATGAGAGCTTATCATCTTTTAGATCCTGATACACATGATGTTCTTTTTCGAACACATGTTCATTTTGATGAGCATTTCAATCCTAATGATTCTTCATCTTCTTCCATTCCTTCTTCTTCTTCATCTCATCTTGAGGATCTTTTCTTTAAGGAGATTGATGAGGAGGTTATAGATGCTGTTGAGGATCCTATTCCCACTGATGTTGTCACTATGCCTAAGTGGGCTCGTACTATAGTTTATGAGGCAACACCTTTCATAGAGGATCTTCCACCCACTAAGCATCATCACACACATTCTACAGGTTCTAGAATTTTATGTCAGGAAGTTTCTGAGGATCCACAGTCTTTTTCAAAGGCTCATGGGATACATGAGTGGGATCATGTGATGACCACTGAGTATTCTTCTTTGATGAAGAATCATACTTGGGATTTGGTATCTCTTCCTAAAGGAAGAAAGATGGTTAGGTGTAAGTGGGTATACCAAACCAAATACACAGCTGATGGTTCCATTGACAAGTATAAGGCTCATCTTGTTACAAAGGGTTTTTCACAAGTCGAAGGTATTGATTACTCTGAGAATTTTGCACCCGTTGCCAAGATGGATTCTTTACACCTTGTACTTGCTATTTCTGCATCACAGGGGTGGCCCATATACCAGATGGATGTGAAGATTACCTTATTACATGGAGATCTAAAGGAGGAAATATATATGGAGCAGCCAGCTAGATTTGTTCAGGATTCTTCTCTTGTTTGTCGGCTCCGACGGTCTCTCTACGGTCTCAAACAAGCCCCTCGGGCTTAGTATGAGAAGATGGATTGTTTTCTTCTATCTACTGGTTTTGTTCATTGCCACTCCAATAATACAGTGTATCTCCAGCATGTCAGTGAGGCTATTGTGATACTTGTCTTGTATGTTGATGATTTTTTACTTACTTGCAGCTCTTCTTCCCACATTCAGAGTATTCAGAGGGCTCTTTCTACATAGTTTGACATGACAAATCTTGGGCTATTGCATTATTTCCTTGGTTTACAGATTTCTCAGATAGATTCAGGGATTCATTTGATTCAGCAAAAGTACACCCATGATCTTCTTAGGATCTTTGATATGGCTGATTGCAAGCCAAGTCCATCTCCTTTTCAGTCTGGAGTTACTCTTACATCCACATGTCCCACACCACTTTGTGATCCTACATTGTATAGGAAGTTGGTTGGGAGTCTCATGTACTTGACCCATACTCATCCTGATATTTCATTTGCAGTAGGGCTTGTATCTCGGTTTACACATTCTCCTCATAGTAGTCACTGGTAGGCTGCTAAAAGGATTTTACGTTATTTGCATGGCACTTCCCTCTTTGGCCTACACTACACTAGGGGCTCTACTCAGTTGGTTGGGTATACAGATTCAGATTGGGTAGGTTCTATTGATGACAGGAATTCCACTTCTGGCTATCTTTTTTGTCTTGGTTCTTCTCCAGTTGCTTGGGTGTGCAAAAAGCAACAAGCTATTACGCTTTTATCTTCAGAGGTAGAGTACAGGGAAGCAGTTACAGTGAGTCAGCAGATTCTTTGGCTTCGCCAGTTATTGACAGAGTTTAGATTCCCACAGGATTCACTGACTGTACTTTGGTTTGACAACCAAAGTGTAATTCACATTTCTCGCAATCCAGTTGAGCACCTGCGGACCAAGCATATCGAGATACACATCCACTTCATTCGGCAGCACATTCAAGATGGAGTTATTTTCTTAGAGTACCTTTCGACTCAGCAGCAAGTTGCAGACATATTTACGAAGCCTTTTGCATCACCTCACTACCTTGAGTTGCGTGGAATGCTTGGGGTTTCGGAATTTGTTCTTGGGGGGTGTTTGTGAGAACATCTTCCTTCTTCTTCTTCTTTCTCTTTCCTTATAGCAGGATTCTTTCCTTCTTTTGGTTCGAGATTTCTTCATGGATATATTGTACATGAGTACCTCATCAGGCCTAGTTGCTGGGGCTCATACTGTGGACATGCCACTTCTATTTTGGCCCCTAGCTTCACTTGAGGGGGGGTGTTAGAGTAGGTATTTACCTTAGCTCATGTTCACCTAGGTACATTATTTACATTTATTGTATTTATCCTCACCCACTTATGTGTGTGGATATTTCTTTTTATTTATTTAGATATTAGGAGATATTATCTAGTTGTTAGGTATAGTTCTTTCCTTGATCTATGGTATTGACTAGTTCTTTCCTAGATTTATGGTATTGACTAGATCCTTGATGTCTAGTTCTCTCATAAATCTATGGACTTGACTAGTTCTTTCGATGATTTATGGCTTGATCTACGACCTTGACTGGTTCTTAGATTGTTATTCCTTGCCTATATAAGCAAGGCCAATTCTAATTGTATTTCATTGAGTTCCATAATAATATATGATATTGCTGCTCATTTGTTTGCAAAGGTTTTGTGTAAAGTTATTTCGGAGAATTGCTTTCATCTTATTGATTATGGTGTTTGATTAGCATCTGTGTTCTTGGCTTGGTACGATCTGGTTATCGTTCCTTTTAATAACATGTGAGTGAGGATTGAGGAAGGGGAGGGTACATGAATGCAACAAATAGTGGTTTACAGGTAGACCATGTTAGTAGGAAAGACAAGCTTGAGGAAGGGTATGAAAAAATTCTTTGTGAGCTTTTCCAGTTCGAATGTAGGGTTGAAACATATTTTGAGAAAGTAAGCACAATCAACGAACAACCAAGGTAGGAGCTAGGGATAAAAATGTAGTAGAGAGCCTTAGGACGAGCCCAAATAGGGTGTAGCATGGGAAAGCCAAATACCACATCAATTTCAAGAAGAGGAGGATTCATGGAGAAATTAGGGGTAGAAGACATAGGAAGAGGGGGGTTGTTAGATGAGGAGAGATGAGATCACCGGATCAAAACAAAAATGGCATAGGCATAGGACATGGCAGAGCTCGAGATGCCTAAAACATAAACGAGCTCAAGAGAAGAGCATGAAATCCCATGCATAGAGGAAGGATCTTGAAAAGCTTAGTAGAGACCTTGGAGTAGTGAGGAGGGGACAAGCCCAAGGTGGCTCAGCTAGGGTAAAAATAGGACTCAACGAATGAAAGAGGATTCAACCAAGCAAGATGGGTAGAGGAAAGAGCTTGATGAAGAGCTTAGAGAGATCTAGGGCGATATGGGTTGAGGAGTAGGGTATAGGGCAGGAAGGAGGATCAAGCAAGAGGAAGGAATTGTTTAGAGAATCAAGGAGTTTAGAACAGAAATTAATGAAACTAAAACTAAACTCAAAACCAGAAGAAAATACCTCTAAATGAAGTGTCTTTCCAAATCTAGTTATAGATAGAATAATTTGGTGAAGAAACTCCTAATCCTCCAAATGTAACTTACACACACCAAACACCCAAACACACATGGAAAAATACATAAAGAACAAATTAAACCAGATTAATGCAAGTAGAGAAAAAAACAAATATAGTTAAAAACATGCACAAGAAACTAGTATAAAACATGAAATTGAGAGTAGTAGGCAAAAGCTATGGGTGAGTGACATGATTCAAAAAAATGTAGATTTGATACCATGTGAGAGAATGTGAGCACAAAGATCAATATGGAACACGCACATGTCAACCAAGTTATACTCAAATGGAAATTTGATGTAACTCCAATTAGTAAGTAAGCATTCAATAACCATGAAATAGTGCATGCAAGAAAAATGTCTACTAGATCTCATAAATCAAAAAAATAAGTACAAATAAGAGTTATATATAACTCCCAATGTAAGACCCATCATACCTCCACAAGGGAGAAAGCAGTTACAATCCACAAATGGAACATAACTCTTGTATGGCGCATTGATGCACACTAACACGAATGAAAAATTTTATGACGAAATCTGTCATGCATCATAAACTCCTAATTACACCTAAAGACCTATGAACTCACCTAAGGTGAGATGGCTCACCATGTGTGAGGGAAAAACCTAATAAGAGGTAAAATAAATCCCTCACAACAAAAATACTTAGGGATATGGAGGAAATTTCATAAATAATTTAGGAATGATGGTCAGCCTCCGACGTAGAAGAAGTAATAAGTGGTCAATTTTTTCCCTTATCAGTTGATGAAGGAGTTATAAAATTTGGGGAGAGATGACGTTTTGCAACATTGTGTAATGAAGCATGATGTTAGGATCTTGTTTTCTACCCTTCTCTTTACATTATTAGTGTATTAGTTATTATGGATGCATATGCTTTGTAAGTCATCCCTTTAGAATATTGAATTATCCCACATACATGGGAAATAATTGTTAGAATAGAATTAGTATATAAGTAAGTCTTGAAGCCCAATGAAGGCATCCAAAAATATTAGTATTGGTATTTCTAAAAATATGTTTCCCCTTTAAAGTGGCTTGTGATCTAAAATTTATTTGAGTTATTTTCCAAATTTCATTTCATTGTTCACTTATTTTTGAAGTTCGTAAATATGTGAAAAAGGATCTTTACATGTGGTATAAAAGTACTTTTTTGGCCTTCCGGGTAGATTTTGGAGATTTTTTTCTCAGTAGGGATTTCCAGAAGTTGTTCCATTTACATAAATATTTCTTTACATTTGTGTTTTTTACATATTCATTATAGGTTTGGATAAGGGTAAATACCCGTATACATAATTATGGGATGTACTTAGGTATAAACCCTAAAAATCATTGTGAGTACCACAAGAAACCTGATGTAGTTGGACTATTGAGAGGACCTACTAGTGAAAAGGAAAATGACCCATCATGATTATCTAGTTCCCACCCAAGAGGTAAACCAAGAGTTGTTTGTGGTAACGAATCCATTATGATTGATTAAGGGGGTAAGTCTATGATCAAAAATCTTCTGGTGAGTAGTACTTGTTGGGCCCCTAAGATATTGGCTAAGTACAAAAGGACACATAGGCGCACAAGGCCTAGTTGAAGAAAAGTGCGCAAGGATAAAGTGAGCAGGGCAGGGTTTAGTGAAGGATTTAAAGATGTCAGTGGCACGTGCACAGACAGAACTAAGGGTTTGGGACTTGGACATTTTGGGCATTTTGGCAGAACACATGAAATGCATGACCCAAATATGCATGCAGAATGGATAAGGTGCCATCCTGGCGACAGGGTGGCCCATGAAGGAGCATGCTTGGGGTAGAAGCTTCTAGAATCTCATCATGGTAAAAGATGGAAAGCTTAGGCCTAGACTAGCATGCCCACATGGAGGACTAAATTCAGACACTTGGCATCAGATTTGAGGCCATTGGAGGATGAGTTGGCATCCCAGAAATCCTATTTATACAAGCACTTGTAGAAGGAGAAAACAACAACTAGATAGTGGGTGGAGCTCTACTGAAATACTATAAGAACTCTGTTAGTTTGGGAAATTATGCTTAGGGAAGGACGTATCAAGGGTATGGGGTTATAAATTTATTTTGTGAGCCTAGTCATATGAGTCCAGACATAATGCATGTCTGTAGTCTACTTCTCTGTAACATTTTGTAGTGACTTCTTAAATATAAGGAGGTTACCATTTTATAATGAGTATGAACATTGATGATTCTAATGCATACATATTTTTCAGAATTCTCTTGCATTTATATTTATGTTTAAATATGAGTGTTTATACAACTTCTTTCTATTTTGGTATAAGCTATCCATTATGTTAAGAATTCTTTGTCTAGAATGATTGCAAGGATCTAGAAGCTGTCCTAAGCTCTATGATGCTTGTATGTTTTAATCCTTCAAAACCCTTGAATATGGATCATGGATGATGTTTCCCAATAAAAATCATATAAAAGAGAGACTTGGTTCTTGCGCGTGCCTTGGGTGAGCACCCATCTCCACTGGGTGATAGGCCGGCGCACGTGGGGTACCTTTCTTTTGTGATAAGGGTAAAAATGACTACATCTTGGTTCTATTGCTGGGACCTCTTTTCGAAGTTGTAGTGGAAAATGGCATACATCATGATCTGGGTAATGAGTAATGACAGAATGTTTAACTCTGGAAAGTGTTGAATCATGGTTCAAGAGCGCACAGGATGAATTTGCTCAGAGATTCAACATTAGGCCTGAGTTTGATGCATATAAATGGGTAGAAGAGAACCTCTACCATGATTTGTAAGAAACATTTTTATGTTGTCTCCTAGTAGGGCTATATGAATGGCTCTCAGCGTATGCGTCTAGATCAAGTTGGTATTCTAGATCACACATGTGGACCTAAGAGGATTACCAGAGGCTGTAGGATGCAGATCTAACATGGAATCATGCTGTGGATTGTTGGTGGGAAGGTGTGTTGACTAGCTACACTCTGGAGTATGTTATTTCCACATATTCTTTCCTGGAAGTTGCTGAGTTTGAATTTATGCAGGAGCCCAGAGGATCAATTCTAGTTGTGGGAAGGAGTTGAGGTTCATGCAGAGGACATGGAACCTAAGTAGTCTGTGCTACCCCATCTTGGCAAGTGCGTAAGAGATACCCCTTCAGCTTCTAATGAGAGTTCATCGCATGGAGGAAGAAGAGTCATTTATATGTATTTGAACCCATCCAGTGACTGAACCATGACACTTGGTTTTCTGGAACAAGGAAGAAGTATCATTGACCCAGTTGGAATTAGTGGAAGTGATACATCTATGCCTAGGAGGTTAAATTTTTAAGTTCCTACTTCTATGGCTACACATATCCCCATATTTAGAGGGGTATTTGGACAAGGAGCAAGTATACAAGCCTTGGGTCTCACATCTCGAAGCATCGCGGGGTGTAATAGTGGTAGTGGGACATTATCACAGACCGTCAGTGCAAATTTCATTGGAACCTTGGGGGCACTTGGCACAACTCCTATATTACCTGGTGGACCTAGTGGTTCTAGTGAATCTGGTGGCTTAGGAGGCATAGGACTGGGTGGACCTTGTGGATTTGGTGGTGGAGGGAACACTCAAGGAAACCAAGGCTTTGGCTTAGGAGGACAAGGACCCCAGCCACCCCCTTAGGTTTTCTTTGAGATGTCATTACACTTACCAGATTACAAAGGTATTGAGGATGTTGCAGAGCATGTTCACAAATACGAGCTGCTATGTCGGGAAAAGGGGATCACAACCTCGGAGTAGAAGGCTAGTCAATTTGCAACAACATTGTAGGGAGGTGTGCATAGATGATATATGAAATATGACCCCCATCAAATGGTGGTGGATTACACTGCTTTAAAGAATGCCTTCTTAGTAGAATTCCAAATCCCTAAGTTTGAACTGAAGAGCATCAACAGCCTAAAGGAAATTCAATAGGGAAAGGAAGAGCATGTGTGGGAGTATGATGTGTTCTTTAAAACTCTCTTGTCTAAGTTATCATATGATATTCACCCTTCACAACATGCTCAGTGGTTTGTTGGAGGATTGATCACCCCTTTTAGAAGGGCCTTATCTCATAAAATGTTCATAGACCTGCACGAAGCATTGGAAGTTGCTCTATGTGCCAAGGCTATTGGTAGTGTTGATATTGGAGTTAGCCCATTCCTTGAGGCTCTAATGCTTCTATGGCTAAGCAGCTGGAGAAATTTTCTGCAAACTCAGCCCATGAGACTCACAGAGGTTTATGGTGTATAGACTGTGAAGTAGAAGGGCATGTCAAGGGTAGTTATCCCTGGAGGGCAGTACGCACTATGACAGTCGACTGTGAAATTTATCATGGGGGCCATGATGTAAGTAGGTGCCCCTTGTTACAACGCGCAATCAAGAAGAATGTATCTTACTACTACAAAATTTGCACTTATACAACCTATGATACTAAGGACTTTAGGCTCATTGATTAGATCCACGAGGCCATTGATCATGGGGTGTCTCAAACCAGCATTGCCAACAATTCTAAGGGTGATGATCACCACTATGAGGAGCACGTAGATGGTGGCATGTGTGGAATGGGATTTCACGGAGGATTCTATGGTCATGGTAACCGCAGAGGAGGAAGGAGTGAGTTCCTGCGTGGGACCTATTTCAATTGTGGGTCTACAGAGCATTATAAACGGGAGTGCCGAGATCTATTGTAGTGCTCGTGGTGCGGAAAGAAGCACAAGTATAAGGAATGCCCAAAATTTTTTGAGCACATGAATTAGCAGAAACGGAAAGACAAGGGTGCTGCAATGGTAAGTATCAAGAAGAAAGACACACAATGGATGCCGTGGGTGACACGTGATACAAGATTAGAACTTGTTTTAGTAACAACAAGAGCAAAGGCTACGCATGTAAAGGAAATACCAAGGTAGAGGACCCTAGTTTCAAGAGAATAAGTAGTTCATGGGAAGTACCCTAACCCCGTGCATCAAAAGAAAGTATACCAAGATACCATGGATGTCATTCAGAGTTTACAAGGAAAAAACCAGTGCCTAAAGGAGCTGTCCAGGAGGGAGGAGAAAAGGAGAAAGGTCAAGGCACCAAAGGATGATCTGTATGAGGTCAAGGAAGTATGTAAAATGCTAAGGAAAGAAAATGTTATTCCCTTGCTAGGGGCATGGTTGAGGGAGAAGGTACCACACGCTGGAGAAGAGCGCAAGAGATAAATCCTACATGCGAACCTTCCCCCTCATAGCCTTTACTATGACAAGGAGATCACATTGGATGTAGTCGTAGATGGATGGCTCCTAAGTAATATTCTGATTAACACAGGCGCAGAGGTCAATGTTCTCACATTGGATGCTTGGCATTAGATGGGAAGGCCTGCAATACAACCATCTTAAAATGTACTATATATGACAAATAAAAAAAAGGTGATGCCCATTGGTGTTTTAAGGGATGCAACTATCACTATCCATGGAGCTAAGTTTATTGGGGACTTTGAAGTCTTGGCGCTCATTGAGGCAGACAATTTCCCAGCACTACTTGGGTGCCCATGGTGTTACAAGAACAATGCTGACCTTTGGTTCAACAAGGGTTACATCAGCTTTGAAAATAAGGAGGAGCGAGTTATTATACCTTTGGATGATGGGAAGACAACACCCTATATTGAACCTTTGGGGGAAGAAGCCCTGGATAGGATATATGTGCACTCTATTAGGGATCCAGAGATAATCCATCCTACCAACGGAGTTATCTAGTTTGAGGATGCTCAGTCAGTAAGTGAAACCACTAGCTTAGCATGTGATAATTGGGTGCATGGGACTTATGAATTGATGAGATGATAGTTGAGAGGATTGGCAAAAAAGGTAACAAAGGAACGTATGGTCTAGCACCTAGGAGGAAAAAAATTACCTAAGTATTTAGGAGGGGCCTTCCCTGAGATATTTTTATAGGAGATGGAAAATCAGTGGAAGGAGGAGAAGGAATAAAGAGGGATGTTAAGTTATGTCCTGCTCAGCAAAGTGTTATGGTGGTGGGCTACACATCAGGAGATCCTTTTGGAATGGTGTGAGGTGAGAATTACTTTCTCTATCAGGTTTTCTAGAAGCAACATGCCCACCGCCATCAAGGACTACCATGGTAAGAAACCCACCTCTTTCCACATCCCAGCTTGTGAGAAGGTCTAGAGAGAAGGTGCAGAGGATTTTCCACCATCCCTTTGGGTACAAAAGTTGTATTCTACACTACAGGGTTATGCGCGCACATGGTATATACATTCTGAGACACACCGCCAAACATGAAATTAGCAAGAGCTAGCAGCTGACATCATTCAAATTTTTGAATACCAAAGTACCAAGCCATCAGTTGATAAGGCATTGCAAGTTGTTAAGAACCTTACCATGGGGGATAGTGCCATGGCAGAAGATAGGCTGTTGGAACTGCTAGGTGAACTAGGTTTGGAGGTGCACTTTGAAGAAGAAGTAGAAGAAGCAAAAGAGATCTATCTTGAGCACATGTGATTAGAAAAGAAGAAAGGCAAATTAGTATATGTCATTGACGGAGAGGAAGAAAAGATCCTGAATGTTAACCATTCTATGGGGACGCACGAGGTAGTGGACAGTGTTGATGATCACATGTGAACCTACCATGAGCCTGTAAAGACAAAGAAGGATAACATCAGATTAGAAGAGGAACCGAAGGAAGCTATCATTGGAGATTACTGGTCAGAGAAGGAAGTCTCTAAGATCATAGATCTTTTGTGCGAATTTGAGGATTTATTCCCACATGGGTACCATGAGCTCAAAGGTGTCCACCATTCCTTAGGGGAGATGAGGATAAAGTTAAAGGACGGTGCGTGCCCAGTTAGGAAAAGACCCTACCAGATGAATCCCAATTTTCTTCTAAAGGTAAAGGAAGAGATAGAAAAAATGATAGCTTCTGGAATCAATGAAGCTATGGAAGAACCAGAATGGATAAGTCTAATGGTGATAAGAATCAAGAAGGATGGGTAGATTAGGATATGTGTGGACTATAGGGAGCTAAACGCAGTTTGTGTCATTGATCCTTTTCCAACCCCCTTCACTAAAGAAATTTTAGAGGGAGTCACTGGACGCAAAATCTATTCCTTTACGAATGGATATTTAGGGTACCACCAAGTTTAGATTACAAAAGAAGACTAGGAGAAGACAACTTTCACCACTAAATGGGGAAGTTTTGCATACACGGTCATGCCCTTTGGGTTGAAGAATGTGCCTTCTATTTTTTCGTGCATAGTGGTTTAGGCGTTCTAGGACTTCATCCAAAAATTCCTTTAGGTTTATCTAAATGATTGGATGGTATATGGGCTAGTAAAAGACCACTGTGATAATTTGAGGCTGATGTTTGAGAGATGTCAGTAGTTGAGGATATCTCTCAACATTAAAAAGTGTGTCTTTGCTACGCCCTTCGAGACTTTATTAGGGCACATCATATGCAAGGAAGGCTTGCTAGTAGATCCTATCAAGGCTATAGTTATTATGGGATTGGAGGAACCTATTAGCCAAAGTGCAGTGCACATATCTCTTGGGCATATGGGTTATTACAGAAAATTCATCAAGGGGTATGCCAAGATAGCCGCACCTTTAGAAGAATTACCCAGACATAAAAGTGCCTTCCATTGGGGAGAGGTGAAGTAGAAGGCATTTGACACATTAAAGGATAGGCTTGTAATTGCACCTATATTATGTTTTCCCTCTTGGGATAAGCCCTTCCAGGTTCATGTAGATGGCTCAGAAACCGCCATTGGAGTAGTGCTTGTGTAGCCAAGTGAAGGAATTGTTGATCACCCTCTATGTTTTACAAGCACGAAGTTGACACCAGCAGAGCAAAATTACACCACAATTGAGCACAAGGCATTATTAATGATCTATGCACTTTTCAAGTTCAGACAATATCTACTGGAAACACCCTTTGTATTCTACACTGACCATATGGCATTAAAGTATTTAGTGAACAAGCCCATTCTAGAATGGGCATGTGTACAAGCCCATTCTATAATAAATGTTTCACCTGATTTCTTAGTTTTTTGAGAAGTACTTGATGAAACAGATAAGGTAAAGGTGGTAAGAGGAATACCTGGTTCAAGATGGTTAAAGGTTGTATGTGCACGTATTTGAATTCTGAATCAAAGTGATTGTGAGACTTTCCTTTTGGATAGGAGGAACTACCTATATAAGAATCAAAGCAAGACCACCAAAAAGAGTTAAACAATATATGCAGTGGACTTCCTAGCAAGTGCTAGATCCTGGAAGTGTGATACTTCCTAGATGGTTGTTAGTCTGTTGTTTAAAACAATTCAATGCTGAAAGTAAATTAAATATGGTCCTACTGTAGTTTAATATGATTTAGGCATCTCATACAAACACAATAGGCTAGATCTAATCTAACAGGCTAGGATAGAAGGAGATGCAGCGAGGTAAAATACTACCACAGTTGTAGGTACAGGTCAGGGTATGATTCTGGACAAACTGGGTCAATATGTAAGGTGTTTTAGTATTCTATTCTGGGTCAAGGCCGGGAACACAGAAACCGATGTCGGTCTGAGAGTAACTGGTGACGGTCAAGGAGAACTAATGGTAGTTAGGTCAGGGGCTAGTGAACTCACACAGTCTAGGTTTTTAGGTAAGGATGGGGTTGGTAGAAGGTGTTGGGTGATCATAGAGGGGGTGTAAATATGAGATAAGCCAATGAAATATATTGGAGGAGAATACTTACTCTTATGTGAGGTACATATACAAAGGAAGATGAAGAGGTTACGGTGTTCGAGAATGCTGGGTAGAAAGTTTACTGTTGTGCCAGTGAACCTGGTTGTCTTAGCTGATCACAAATTAATCCTTTATTTGCTGCTGTGTCTAAAAAGATCAAATTCATGAGAAGGAAACTCGATGCCGAAGGTTTAACTATGAACGATCAACAACCAACCCATATTACAGAGCTGTAAATGGGTCTAAATAGGCATTTGGTCTATCCCAGTATAACCAGCATTGGTTTAGTGGAACCGACATCAGTTTAGGGTGAATCGACGTTGGTTTGGGGGAGATATATCAGGTTGTTCAAAAGGTTGCCTAGGAAGTTGTTCTGCTCCTTGATAAGGGTCTCTTCTTTTCTTGGGATGAAAAACCGACCTTAGGAGGCTTTTAATGAGAGGTGAGGGGATGGGTGTAATGGTAGATTTGATTTGGGTAGTGGCTTAGGGTTTAGATTAATGGATCAAATGATGGGGGTGGTTAGGTGAAGTGTATTTAATAAAGGTGATTTTATTAAATAGGTGTGTGAGGGTAGTGAATTAATTTATTGTAGATAATTAAATTAATATGTGTGTGGGTAAAAGGTCATTGACTTAATTAAAATAATTAAATTAATGTGTATGGGGGTAAATGATATTAATTTAATTAAAGTAATTAAATTAAAATGTGTGGGGTGTAGGAGGTAGGTGATAAGGTGTTGCGGTAGGGAACCAAGGTAATTATGACATGATTTTGGTGTCTACATTTTGCCCCATCTTGTTGCATAGCTTGTATTGGTAAGCGACATGAACAAGAATAGAGTGTGGTTGCCCCAAGTGGGAATGAGGGTGATCCCCCTCAAACCAGGAACTGATGAGGTGACAGGGTGAATCAGTGAGTGGTTTGATAAAATTAGGTGTGAAGAAGGATAGGTGAAAAATGAGGAATAGGGTAAAGGGAAAATCGGGCATATAGGGAAACAGGTAAACTGGCCAAGGTTAAAGGTAGTGGTAGTTGAATGCACACACATGTATAAAATGTGACATGGTACCAGGTTGAAGAGCTTGCAAACTCGACATCGTCTAAGTTCGATATGTTTATCCAAACAAGGTTGAAGTGATTCCAGTATCCAAGGTATAGGATAAGGTCAAGAAGCACAACATAGGTTTAGGTGCAGGAACATTTAGGTATGTTTTGGTACACCTTAGGTAGGGTCAGGATAAATAGGCATGGTAATTGGCAAGGTAAGGTCATTAGGTCAATCAACACAGGTAACCATGACACAAGGTATAGTGAATGCATGAGATCAAAGGTCACTAGCAATGGTCTAGGTCCAAATATCTAGGTCATGGCATGGGTAAGACTGAGGTAAGGGTAATGGAAGAAGGCTTGCAATAGCTAACGAGAGATGGTTGACGAAAGTGGAGGGCTAGAGGGGAGGGTAAAATGGGCCAGGTAGGTGTAGGTGAGGCAAAAGAAAAGGGAGGGAGGCAAAATTAGGTAAATGGGAGGGCAATGACTATCTAGGGTAACTGAAATCGGTCAGGATGAACCAGTGAGGGTTAAGGGAAACTGATGGTAGTTGACGAGGGAAAATGACCATCAACGATCAAGGGTAAACCAATGTTGGTCAAGGTGGGTAGGGTATAAAAATAAAAAAACTCACATTTGAAAACTCAGTTGTGCATTTTGGAAAAGGAGAAAAGGACAGGAAGAGAGAGAAGAGAAAGAGGACAAAAGAGAGCATCAGAGAGCTTAGTTGGTGAGCCACGTAGGTAGGATTGGTTGAGTGGGAGGTGGGGCCAGAAGATCAGGTGGAGTAAGTTGATTGTTGTGGAGATTCGGTGGTGAGTGGAGGATGGTGGAGGTTGGTGAGGGATTGGGAGGAGCAACGTGGAGGCCGGAGGTTCCATTGTGACAATGGCAGTGGGACCAGGTAAGATTTTAACCTTTTATTTTTGATTTGGTTGTCAATTTTGTTTAAAATATAGGAAATGTTAAAAATGGGGGTTGGGGGGTTAAAAAAATTGGAAAATAAGGGAAAAAGAGAAGGAAATAGGGATAGAGAAGGGTAGAAGTTAGGTAAAAAAGGGGGGTAGAGAGAAAATGAGGAGGTAAGGAGGGATTTGGGTGGGTAGAATGGGTAGGAGGGAAGAAAATAGGGTTGGGAAGTTGGGGCAGGTGGCACAACAGTGACCGACATCGGTCAGTATGAGGCTAACGTCGGTGGTTAGAGACCAGTATCGGTCGCAAGAACAATGACCGATGCCAGTCAAGGGAAGACTGTGGTCGGTCCGGGGATAACTGGGGTCAGTTAGGTCGAAGGGTAAATTGGGCTAGCAAAAGGGAAGAGAGTAAGGGTAAGGTGTGAAAGAAGTTAGGTGAGAGGGGAAGAGTTTAGGGTGAAAAAGTAGGGTAAGTGAGTAAGTGTGGAGGGTGGTTTTGAGTGAGGGTAAGGAGGAGTTTTGGGGGGACGGGTTTAGGTAGGTGTGTGTGAGGGTTAGGGTAGATGGATGTGGGGTAAAATAAGGTAAGTTGGGAAGGGTATACTAATACAATGCTTTGGTGGGATGCAGGCCCGAGATGAGCTGCAGATGAGGGCCCGAGTGCCACCCTTGTTATTGATAGTATGGGTGATCATGACACAGGTAGAGTGGCAGAATGTGGCAGAGGTGGGATTGATAGGTGTGCAGCACTACCGAAATGTAGTCTGGGAGGTGAGTCTTATGGTTTACCTCATCGATAGATGGGACTCGGTGACCAACACTTTCCATTTACCGATGGGTGAGATGAAAATCACCCTGGAGGATGTCTACAGGATCCTGCGGTTGCCCATATTGGGGGCACAAGTGTATTCAATCTCTTCAGAGGCATCTGAGGAGCTACTAGCACCCATTTTTGGTGAGGGTGTAGTGGACCTGACATTCCATAGCACTAGCCTAAGCTATGGAGCGATGTATAGAGCTCATCTAGAGGAGATGAGGTTAGTTTTACTCTTGATCGAGGCAGTGTGCTGCTTCGCATTGCCAGATGCAGAGGGGGGGGAGATTCCCAAGGTCACTGATGGGAGTTCTCCATGATATGATGATACAGTGGACATGGTTTACATGGGCACCTGTATTGCTGATGTAGGTGTATAGAGAGCTATGGGCCTATGGGTGACTGCGGAGATTCAAAATATATTGCGTTGTATTACTGCATTGCTGGGCATAGGAGCACATTGTTTATGTGTGACCAGTGGGGATGCCCCAGGCAGTCACATTCCCACAGAGATTTTTGAGAGTGGGAGACAAGTGGTTGGTACTGGCCATGGGAGAGGCCTAAGGTGCCAGGGCTACACATAATGTAGCTTATTACAGGAGGTTGCTTGAGGGGTTGTCTAGGGTGGACATCATTTAGAGGTTATATGTGGGCTTCCCTTCATACAGACATATGGCCATGGAGCTAGCTGGGCTATAGATACATCTGTGGATAGAAGGGAGATGAGTGGGTACCCGTAGAGTGGATTAGACGCTAGTTTGGATTGGCACATGGCATACCACCACCCTTCCCACAGTATAGGATAGATGACGTGGAGAGACCTATGTCTCCACCATGACCCACAGTGCTGACTGGGAAGGAGAAGCAGTCGATAGATATACAGATTGATGATGTTGGGGTTACAGATGGGTATAGGTAGTGGTGGGTGGCACAATTGAGAGCTATACAACCGAGGCTAGGGCAGCCAGACTTAGCCACCATCATAGTTCAAAGAGACACCCTACAGGGGTAGGTGGCTACTTTGGTGATGCAACTTGAGATCATACAGGGGAAGCTTATAGGTTCAGAGGCACATGTTACCATATTACAGGCCCAGATAGCGACACTGCAGGCTCAGGCAAGGTAGGGATAGGTATCAACACAGGCGGAGGCAGGGGGAGATGGAGATGGAGAGGAGGTAGGTGGAGATGGAGATGGAGGGGAGATTACCTCTCTACAGGCGCAGGCATAGCATAGGGGTAGGTTGTGGGTCTGCAGGGCCAGCTAACAGCAACACAAGCACATATTACTACCCTTACAGTCCTAGATACAGGCACATGCACATATTCCTGGGCTAACTCAGGCTCTAGTACCAGCATAGGGCCTAGTGCAGGTTTAGGGATAGGGTCCCATTGTACAGGTACCCACACAAGTAGCGAGACCCATGTCACAGCCACAGACCGTGCCCATGGATAGGTTCAGAGATGCCTTAGGAGAGGCACGGTACTATTAGGATCATTTTTTAGCTGCTGGGCTAAGTGTGCCCTCCTATGCCAAGTATAGAGCACATCAGGACTCTAGTGAGAGGACCAGATCCCGCACTCACAGTGCAGAGAATACAATGGGTCGACGAGCCCAAGGATAGGGTCATGGTGAGGCCACTAGTATACGGAGGCTAGCCCTAGGTGAGAGGCTATCAGCAGGAGGTGAGGTAGGTGTTAGGTCCAAGAGAGGTGTGGCCGAGGGGTCGGGAGAGACACAATCTCAAGGAGCACTCCTTGACATTAGATGGGGAGATGATTGATCTGATGTGGACTAGCCTCCATGCTGAGTCATTTTTGTGTGTATTATATATGAGATCGGCCTACGTGCCGAAGATATTTTGTATTTGATTTTTTTGTATATGATACCGGCCTATGAGCCGAAGATATTTGTGTTGATTCATTCATCCATTTTGTGTATATGAGATCGGCCTATGTGCCGATGACATTTTGTATTGTATATCGGCCTACATGCTGACATTTTTGAGATGATGGCCATGATGAGATAGACATGGATTTTGAGATACACAGTTATTGGTTTATATGATGAGATTCATGGTATTTGGTGATGTGTTAATGTGTTTTATGATATATTGGTTTATGTCTTGTGTTAGATGATGTATGGATTTGTTACTTTGTATTAGATGAGATATGGGTTTATTGGTTTGATATGGATGGAAATTAGGTGAGTTAGGCATGATGGAGTCAGGTCATTTTAGGCATGGATCGAGTCAGGTTAGTTTAGGCATGGATCGAGTCAGGTTGGAGTAGGAATGGATTGAGTCAAGTTGGTTTAGGCATGGATCAAGGAAGGTTGGTTTAGGCATGGATTGAGTTAGGTTGGTT
This sequence comes from Taxus chinensis, assembly GCA_019776745.2. Taxonomy (NCBI): domain Eukaryota; kingdom Viridiplantae; phylum Streptophyta; class Pinopsida; order Cupressales; family Taxaceae; genus Taxus; species Taxus chinensis. Next base: position 219,654,712 of record CM034153.1, read on the forward strand.
TAGGCATGGATTGTGTTAGGTTGGTTTAGGCATGGATCGAGTCAGGTGATAGGCATGGATGTTCATTTTGGTATTTTGGTAACAAATGACAATGTAAATGCATGAGATAGTGCAAAATGTGAAAAATGTTGGTTATGTATGAAAATGTGAAATGATGTAAGTGTTAAAAGTTATGTGGTATATGGTTTAAATGTCGAGACTTTTGATAGGAATAGGAAATCAGGTACAGGTGGGGCAAATGGTGAGGGTAAAGAGTGGCCAAGCTAACCTTCTAGGGCCCCATGCCCTGGAAGTGCTGCCTACATAGTCCTGGTGCAAATGGACCTCAGACCGATGTAGTTCTCCCATAAGCTAGGGAAGAATATGAGAAGATAGAAGAATAGGTAGTGAGGTGGATAGTTAGGTTGGGTTTGAGGACATAGGTATGATTACGTCAAGGTGATTAGGTTAGGTGGAATATAGGTAGATAGGTATGGGTGATTTTAGGCTGATTGAGGTGTGAGAATAAAATCCCAAAAGATAGGTGTCAAGGGTCTAGTCCTATACAGGAAGATCAAAAGGTAATGAAGAAGAGAATAGATAAGAGGGGGCAAGAAATCCACTCGATTTACAAGGATCAAAATGTATGAAACACATCCATAGATAGGCTAGTGAACATAAGACCCTAAAGACATTACATGATTGATTACGCTAAAGGTGAAGAATAGTCACAGAATCACTAAATGTTGTAGGCTCAGTAGGTCCCTTGAGGCATGAAGTGACAAGACAATGGGTAAGGGGATGAAGGTTAGTGGGTCATAAAATGGGAAGAAAAATGCCTTGGGAAATAGAGCCAAGATCACAATAGGCAAGTCCATGAAGAAAAATATTACTTTTCTTTTTCTTTTTCTTTTTGAATTTTTAAATAGACTGATCAATGCGGGAAGTCTAAATGGGATGAATATATGTCTCCTTGAGGTCTTCTCGAAGCTGATCAAAGCGGGAAGCTTCTGAATTTTTATTTTGAGAAAACATTCCTCTTTTTGGATAGACTATGTAGAGAGTTGTGAGCTTTTTATAGCTGTCCTTTAAGAGAGCAGCCTACTTATAGCGAAAATTAAAGGTGGAAGATGTCCTTTTGAGGGATTCATCTTTTATATTGGAATTTTGACTCAAGGAGTTGATCCCTTATATTGGAAGATGTCCTTCTGAGAGATTCATCTTTTTTTTTTGGCTTTTAAGTCATGGACGAGACTATAACGAAGCATTTGGTTCTTGTTGAGAATACAAGGGTGAACGACCATGGGATCTCATCTAAAAGAAGATGAAAAGTATCCATGAGAATCATGCCATGTGTAGAACTAGGGTGCACATATTTAAGGTAAGGAAAAATGGTGACGGGTAATCACATGATCCTTGTTTAGTCAATGGAGATGAGGTGTGGAAAAGAAAAATATAAATGGCACTCAAGGGACGAGCATGAACTAGATAATTAGTGATGTAGGACTAGAAGTCAATAGTAGAATTGTTGAAGATGTAAGGCATTAAGGGGCTTAGGTTCAGTCTTACCATCAAGTGAAGACAAGCGATAAGCACTTGATCCATAATCATGGGTCACGATGTATGGTCCAAGCTAATTAGGAGCAAATTTTCCGCGTTTGCTTTTTTTTGCTTTGGTTACATGTTGGTTTTCCTTGAGGACGAGATCATTGACCTTGAAGTTGTGTTCATGGACATGTCTATTATAGGCAAGCTTGATGCGTTTTTGGTAGACTTGGAGATGGTCGAGGGCATAAAGATGGTGTTATTCTAATAACTCAAGTTGTGCTAAATAGTCTTGGTGAAAGTCATCATCAGTAAGCATATCTTGAAGGGAGATATGGAGAGACAGGATCTCGACTTCGAGAGGAAAAACAGCCTCAGTACTATGGACTAGAAAAAATGGGGTAGCAACAGTGGAAGTACGAATACTAGTATGATATGCCCAAAGAGTGAAAGGAATGTGTGTATGCAAATCCTTCCCAGTATCGTTAACCACTTTGATGATAATTTTGTTAGTGGAGTTAGCTTGGCTATTGGTTTGTGGGTAATACGGTGAAGAGAAGCTAAGCTAGATACTGAAAGTGTCACAAAGCTTCTGTAGAGTTTTGTTTTTGAATTGTTTGCCATTATCAGTGATAAGGTGATGTGGGACACCGAAGCGATAAATAATGTGATGATTGATGAACTCACATATCTTCTCAGCTTTAGTGGAGATGAGGGGTATGACTTCAACCCATTTGGTGTAATATTTGGTAGTGGTGATGATCCATTGATGTCTTAGGGAGGAGTGAGGATTGATCTCTCTGACAAGATCCAAACCCCATTGAGAGAAGGGCCAAAGGTCCCGTGTAACTTGTAAGGCATGACTAGGTGTGTGATGAAGATTGGCAGGTTGTTGGCATTTTACACAATGCTTAACATAATCACAACAATCATGATTAAGGGTCAGCCAATAATAGCCTAGGCGAAGAATGTGCTTAGCAATAACAAGGCCACTGAAGTGACCTCCACATATGCCATCATGGACTTCTTTAATGGTATAGGGGATTTTAGAGCTGGTGAGGCATCGTAAGAGAATGCCATCAAAGCCATGTTTATAGAGAAGAACACCCATTATGACATAACGAGAGGACCTTTTGAGAAAGGTGTGTTGTCCATTACGTGTGAGTTCAGGAGGCAATATAGAAAGGGAAAGGTAGTCCGCAAGATATTTATACCATAGGTCTGGTGTATTTAGTGAGGTAGTTTGGACGAGGTTAACACAACAAGATTCATAAGAATGTCTTGGCATGAATTTTATGGTAACAAAGATATCCAAATCATCAGGCAAAGCGGTTATTTGATAAGTGAGGCAGGCCATGGTATCTATAAATTTATTGGTAGATCGTGAAACTTTTTGAATTTTACAGTGGTCAAAGGTAGTCAACATGATACCGATGTAACGTTTGTACTCCTAAAGTATTTCATTATGACACTGATAAACACCATTGACTTGTTTTACTACCAGTTGAGAATCACTGAAGATATTAATGGATCTGACATCTAAGGCATAGGCAGTCATGAGACCCAATACGAGTGCTTCATATTTGGTGACATTGTTGGTGCACTCAAAGTTGAGTTTGAATGATAAAGGCATGGGTTCACCATCAAGAGGAATGAGGATAACACCTGCACCACCCCCATGTTGAAATTTGGAACCATTGAAGAATAAGGTCATTTGGTATGGGTTATTGTCCAAAGAGAGGTTAGTAATGGATTTGTCAGGGAAATAAAAGTTTGAAGATTGATTCCCAGAAAGAGGTGCATCAGTGAGCTAGTTAGCAATGGCCTGGCCCTTGATAGATTTTTGGTGGATGAATTCTAAATCTAGGTTAGCAAGGAGCATGAGCCAACGTGCGACACGTTGATTTTAGTAAGGTTTAGCATACATAAAGTGCAAGGGGTCAGTGTTGGTTATGAAATATGTTTTATGGTTGAGTAGGTAGTGGTGAAGTTTGGTGGCAACAAAAACTAAGGCTAAAAAAAGTTTTTTAGGGTGAGTGTATCGGGTTTCATAGTCCAGAAGGGTATGGATTATGTAATAAACCACTTGCTCCCTATGTTGTTTATCACGATGAGCGAGAATAGCTCCTAAGGAGCGATCAGTAGCAGAGAGGTATAGGTACAAGGGTTGGTCATATTTTGGTGGAATGAGTATGGGTGGTTGGAGAAGGTATTGTTTTAAGGCCTTGAAAGCATTGTGGCCGTCATCATCCCATTTGAAAGAGATATCCTTTTTTAGAAGGTAATGAAATGGTTGACAACGGTCTGAGAGTTGGGAAATAAATCAACAAATTGACTGTAATTTACCTTGCAGGCCATGAAGTTGTTTAAGGTTAGTCAGCGGAGGCATTTTCAGAATGGCCTTGACTTTAGCAGGGTCAACTTCTATACCACATAAGGAAATGATAAATCCTAGGAGCTTTCCTGAGAGAACCGTGAAGATGCACTTTTTAGGCTGAAGGTGGACACAATATTTAATGAGGCAGTAAAAGATGGTTTTGAGGATGGCGAGGTGCTCGGCGTGACATTTAGATTTGGCCAAGAGATCATCCACGTAATCTTCCAATATTCAATGCATGATATCATGGAAGATGTAAGTCATAGCCCGCTAATAGGTAGCACCAACATTTTTAAGGGCATGACTTGATAGCAGAAGGTCCCCCAAGGGGTAATGAATGTGGTTTTGTGTTGATCCTCTGGGGTGAGAAAGATTTGGTTATAACTCAAGAAACCATCCATCAGTGATAACATCTCATGGCCAGCAATAAGTTCAACCAACTGGTCAATACTAGGAAGAGGAAAATCATCTTTTGGGCAAGTAAGGTTGAGATCATGAAAATTAGTGAAAATGTGAAGTCCCCCTATCACCTTAGTGACAGGGATGATGTTAAAAATCCATTGGGGGTAATCGATGGGTAAGATGAAGGAAACTGAGAGAAGGCATTGGAGTTCTTCTTTGACAAGAAGAGCAATGTGAGGGTGCATTTTCCTCAACTTTTGTTTTACGGGTTTGGCATCGGGGATGGTCACAATGTTGTGGACCACGATAGTGGGATCAATGCTAGGCATGTCAACATAGGACCAAGTGAAAGCATGGCTATGAGCTCTAAGAAAATAAGTGAGGGCTTCCTGTTTAGTAGCATTAGGAGATTGGCCAATCTTAAGAATGTGGGGGTCATCTTGAGTGTGGATGTTGACTTCGATATTCGATTCATTTAATAGTGTTTGTGTCTCAGAGGGTAACGATTGGTGAATATAAGAGACTTCAGCACCCAGGTAAGTGAGTATGGAATCGTCATCCTGACATTGAATGCCATTAATTGAAGGAGTATCATCCCCTATCATGATAGGATACAAGAAAGGAAGAGAGGAAGGATCCTTGCCATCGTAGTGATAGGTCAGAGGTCCCAAAGAAATGGTATTTATGGAAAAAAAAGGTAGGAGGGATAGATTCAGGATCTATCAACTCCGTCAGCAAGGGTGGTGAAGGTAGGTTAGGTGTAGAAGGTGGAGAGGGGTCAATGTCTTTAATGGGTTCAATACGGGGCCTTTTGGTAGGTAGTTCAAAAAAACTGATACCACTACGATCATTGTGTTTACATGTGGTACATGAAATAATGGTGTGACGATCTTGCTCATAAAGGCCAAAACCAAAACCCTTCTAGGCACATCGGTGTAGGAAAGTGTGAGAAAAGTGACGGTTGGTAAGCGACTGAAGGTCAGCTGAAAAAGGTTGGGTTTGTGATGGTGGTTCAGGTGTATAAGTGGAAATGTCAAGTCCCCCATAGGTAAGATGGGTACGGAGATGGGGAGGACCATAAAGGAGATACTCGCCTATGCGGTGATCATAGTGAGGATGTTGGTGAAGGTTTCCATACTCTTGTGGAGTAAGGAATGTATTGACATTGTATAGGTGATATTCCCCCGTAGTGAGGCATTGAAAAACACCTTCCAAGGGATTAGTGGTTGATATAGTGGTGGTTGGAATGGAGAAAGCATTAGAAGTTAGATCAACAGAGGTGTTAGTTAGTTGGAAAACTGATGTGTGACTGGTAGAAGTGACAGTAGCGGTGGGAATAGAAGATTTGGGTGAAGGTGAGGTGGGAACGGTGTTGGTGGATGGAGTCATGTGTGAAGAAGATGTAATAGATGCCTTAACAGGTACAAGGAAATCATTGGGCTGGTAAAGCATGTTATAAGTTTTGAAAGGTGATGGGTCAGCTGGAATGGTATAGGAACATCCTTCATGTTCAAAATTTACACATCGGTGTAAAGTAGAAGGAACACAACCTATGGCATGAATCCAAGGTCTACCAAGCAACAAATTGTACTGAAACTCTCCTTCCAAAATGTAGAACAGCTCGAGAATAGTACAAGGACCCACACGAACATGGAGGATGATAGTACCAAGTGTAGAGGTGATAGCATCATTGAATGAGTGCAACATGACTGGATGTTTATGCATGCAGTTGATGGGTAGGTGCATTTGTTCGAATGCATGCAAGGAGATGATGCTAATGCTGGTGCCCCCATTGATCATAACATGGTGGACATGTATATTATCGATATGGATGGAAATGAAAAGTGCCGGATTTGGGTAATCAGTTTGGTGGGGGAAAATTTCATCATCCAAGAAACTAAGGGCGACAACTTTTTGAATAGGTGGAGGTGTTGAGGTAGATGGCAACTTGGTGAGTGAGGTGACATGATGAGGTGTGATAATAGATGCTACAGGTGTGGGGTCACTAGGTAAAACCTCAATAGATTGAAGGACCTCCATGAGAGCTTGACGATGTAACTCTGAGGTTTGGATGAGGTCGTATAAGGAAATTTAGGGGAGATTGGTATAGTTTTTTGAGCATGGTGCGATGTGTGATGCCATTAGAGATGGGGTATGCGGAGCCGCGGATAATTATCTTAGGTATGGGTGTAGATGGTATGTTTGGTATAGGATTGGTTGGTGGGTCAATTTATTTTTCTTTTCCCTTATGCACACGTGTAGTGATGTGTATCATGTTGATTTGAGGGAAGTTAGCAAATGGAGAAGGTGTAGGATAAGTGGTATAATGACATGAAGGGAAAAAACCTAGTGGAGGAGAAAGGCCCTTTGAGGTCAACTAGGTGCAATGACATTTAGGTGGTGGCGTGGCAAGTTCTCTAATGTGAACCATGTTAATTTCAAATTTCGGGGGTGGCTTTATGAGTTGTGAGGGTGGAGGTTGTGGTATAGGTGTAGGAGGAAGGTGTGAAAAAGGTGGTGAGGGTGAAATAGGTTCATCATCCAGGAGGTCATCATCATCAAAATTGGGGTCATAAGGATATAATTGAATAAGGGAATCCATTAGACCCTTACAGTTATCAACATCATGTCCTGGCACACGATGGTAAGCACAAATTTTAGTATCGTTAAACCCTTCCGGTTTAGGTTTGAGAGGGTCGTAAGGTCGAAGAGGAGGGAGGGTGATATCAGAGCTTTGCAGAAGGTTAGAAAAGATGGTGGCGTACAATCCCACCAGTGGATCACAATGTAAAGTGAAAGTAGGTTTGGTTGGAAGATTGTGTGGTTGTGGTGGTAGTTGAGGTAATACAGTCATGGATTTGGGTTGTACTTTCTTTGGTGTAGGTGCAACAACAGAAAGAGGGGTAGGTTTAACCATCTCTTTGGAAATTAATGGTTTTTTTGATTTTTGGTATTTTTTCTTAGGTAGAGGTGTAGGGGGAACACGTGATGTAGATGGCAAGACAAATGGAGGGAGAGGACGAGTGACCCATGGGGATAGCTGAAGTATAGTGGTAGGTGTTGGTTGAAGTCGAGAGGTAGGTACAGGTGAGGTGGAATAAAATTTCATGGGTATTGAAGGAGTTATAGAAGGTAATGGTGGTATAGGAGGCAACAAAGTTACAGACGGTGATGAAGGACGCAAGGGTCGCATAGGTAGAGCTGCAAGTTATGGTAAAGGGGTCAAGGGATTTTTAAGTTTACCCCTGGAGATAGTAGATCTTGTTAAAGTAGAGGGGTGAGGACCCAAGATAGATGGTAGGGGTGAAGGTGATAAAGGTGTAGTTGGCGAGGGT